>JAWNPL010000019.1:0-503156 GCA_035047545.1 Drosophila paranaensis
ACTGAATAATGCATAATGTATAATGCATAATGCATAATGCATAATGCATAATGCATAATGCATAATGCATAATGCATAATGCATAATGCATAATGCATAATGCATAATGCATAATGCATAATGCATAATGCATAATGCATAATGCATAATGCATAATGCATAATGCATAATGCATAATGAATACTGAATAATGCATAATGCATAATGCATAATGCATATTGCATAAAGCATAATGAATAATGCATATTGCATAATGAATAATGAATAATGAATAATGCATAATGCATAATGAATAATGCATAATGCATAATGCATATTGCATAATGCATAATGAATAATGCATATGCATAATGCATAATGCATAATGAATAATGAATAAATCATAATGAATAATGCATAATGCATAATGCAAAATGAATACTGAATAATGAATAATGCATAATGCATAATGCATAATGAATAATGTATATTGCATAATGTATAATGAATAATGCATAATGCATAATGCATAATGCATAATGCATAATGCATAATGCATAATGAACAAGTAAGAAAACTCTAGTCGAGACCGCTCGACTAAGAGATCCCCTGAACCCTGCGAAGAACCGCTATTCCAAGCATTATTTATTTCTTTTATGTACACATGCATATGTACGTCCATTGCAAGCAAAGCATATACACACATACACAGCCGAACGCACACACACACCAGTCGGTGCGTCAGCTGTTCTTTGGCTGCTTTGCATGGCAATGCTATGGGAAATTAAATGTTTAATAACTTTTTTTCTAGAGTAACGATTTTGATCAAACTTGTTGGGCGTGATCATGTCATCCATATGTATATATGTGCCAAAGCACAAGTCTGTAGTATTTGAAATACGGGACCTACAAATTTGAGGCGAAGGGGGCGTGGCATCCAAAATTTAGCAAAAACCGAAATTGTGCACTGCTCACATAACACTAAATGCAAAATTTGAAGACTCTAGCTATAAAGATGAATTATATATAATTAAATAACAGAGCATCGATTTCGTTTTTAATCGATAACATTAAAATTAAGACAGTTATCGATTTTTTTAACAAACTCGATCTTTTCGTGCTATACAGGAACCTACATAAAAAATTTCAAGTCTCTAGCTCTTATAGGTTCTGAGAACGACGCGTTCATACATACGGACAGACGGACGGACGGACGGACGGACGGACGGACGGACGGACGGACGGACGGACGGACGGACGGACAGACGGACAGGGCTAAATCGACTCGGCTTGTCTCCCTGATCAAGAATATATATACTTTATGGGGTCTGCCACGCCTCCTTCTCCCTGTTACATACATTTCAACAAAAACATTATACCCTGATTTTCCCATTTTCAATGGGTTCAGGGTATAAAAATGAATACTGAATAATGAATAATGCATAATGCATAATGCATAATGCATAATGCATAATGCATAATGCATAATGCATAATGCATAATGCATAATGCATAATGCATAATGCATAATGCATAATGCATAATGCATAATGCATAATGCATAATGCATAATGCATAATGCATAATGCATAATGCATAATGCATAATGCATAATGCATAATGCATAATGCATAATGCATAATGAATAATGCATAATGAATAATGCATATGCATAATGCATAATGCATAATGCATAATGCATAATGCATAATGCATAATGCATAATGCATAATGCATAATGCATAATGCATAATGCATAATGAAAAATGAATACTGAATAATGAATAATGCATAATGCATAATGCATAATGCATAATGCATAATGCATAATGCATAATGCATAATGAAAAATGAATACTGAATAATGAATAATGCATAATGCATAATGCATAATGCATAATGCATAATGCATAATGCATAATGCATAATGCATAATGCATAATGCATAATGCATAATGCATAATGAAAAATGAATAATGAATAATGAATAATTAATAATGAATAATGCATAATGCATAATGCATAATGCATAATGCATAATGAATAATGAATAAATCATAATGAATAATGCATAATGAAAAATGAATACTGAATACTGAATAATGCATAATGCATAATGCATAATGAATAATGCATAATGCATAATGAATAATGCATAATGCATAATGCATAATGCATAATGCATAATGCATAATGCATAATGCATAATGCATAATGCATAATGCATAATGCATAATGCATAATGCATAATGCATAATGCATAATGCATAATGCATAATGCATAATGCATAATGCATAATGAAAAATGAATAATGAATAATCTATATATATAAAATTCTCGAGTGTGGTGTTTGTTACCAAACTACTCCGAAACGGCTCGACCGATTCTCACGAAATTTTTTATGCAGATCGTGTAGGACTGAGAATCGGCCAACATCTATTTTTTATACCCAAATAATAAATAATTGCGCTAATTATTGATCAAGAAAATAATACATGTTATACACCAATCAGTTTTCCAACTTGATTTATTACAACAATGCCACGAACTACCTGCCAAAAAACAAATGTTAAGGGAAAAAAGATAAATGAGTCGTCAAACAAACAGATCTAGAGGCATGCAAGATAGAAGAGCAATAAGATCAGATGCAGAAAGGCAACAAAGTAATGCAGATGTCCGTGTAAGAATGGCGCAGTTACGTGCATCACAATTACAAGAGGTACGAGATGAGCGAAACCAACAAAGACAATTGGAACGAAGAGAAGCGCGCAGATTCGTAGCCAACAGACGTAGAGGGATTGACCAACATCAACAAGTACTTCGAACATTTACATCACATTCATTTCTTCGACTAGCATTTCAGTATGAGCCTGATGTTGAATATTACGCTCATTCCAAAGTGGTAATTGGTACATTGGACAAGGAATGCCCGCACTGTCAAGCCCTTAAATTTAAAAATGAGCCAATTGGGATGTGTTGCTCATCAGGAAAAGTGAAACTTCCAGAAATTGAAACACCGCCGGAACCATTGCACGGCCTCCTTATTGGTACTGATCCAAATTCTTCGCTGTTCTTGCGTTCAATTCGGCAATTCAATTCATGTTTTCAAATGACATCGTTCGGAGCAACGGAAATAGTTAAAAATACTGCTGCAAATGGTCAACAATTTAATTCCACATTCAAAATCAAAGGCCAAATTTACCACAAAGTCGGCTCATTACTACCAATGCCAAACGAACCTTATAAATTTTTACAAATTGACTTTTATGGGTGGCGAGGACTCCGAACGGGCACTCGCCAATCGCGTGAATACACGTTGCAACTATAATCACCTCAATTCACCATTTGCAACGCGCATTGTCAACGAGCTGGACGCTCTGATAGCGAATGAGCACAAACACTGAAGTATTCAGAAATACCTCAATATTTTACATGGGCTCAATCGAAAAAATGGATGCCCCGCAAGCAAGGCACACCAGTTGAGGCGTGCCCCGGCTTATTTAAAGTCAAATAATTTGGGTCGTGTATATACAGTCCATCAAGGCAGACCGAATGCTTTTATCACCACGACTGTTGTTGGTTAATGTCACCGGACCGTTGTTTTTTCAAGCTATACGTGAAGTAAACGGACAACAGTATCCAACGTATAAAGATGCATGTCTTGCACTAGGCTTGCTAGAAGACGACAATCATTGGGACAGTATGCTTGCTGAAGCAGCATTAAACTGCACAGGAATACAAATTCGATTACTATTTGCTATTGTACTGACTACATGTTTCCCGGCCCGAGCACAATTTTTGTGGGATAATCACAAAGATTCAATGACTGATGATATATTGTATCAACATCGTACAAGACGGAACGACCTTACGATATCATTCAGTGACGAAATGTACAATGAAGCATTGATTGCTATTGAGGATCTTTGCATTGTCATTGCGAATTTACCAATCAGTCATTTCGGTATGAGCTCACCAAATCGAAGTGTATCTCATTTAATTGACACAGATATGAATCGTGAACTGCAGTACAATTCTATTGAAATGGCAGCGATTGTTACTCGCAATGTTCCACTATTAAATGATGCACAAAAAGTAATTTACGACCGCATTATGGAGGGAGTTTCGGCAGGACAAGGGGGACTCTTTTTTTGGATGCACCAGGAGGAACTGGCAAAACATTCCTTATTTCGTTACTTCTTGCCGAGATACGAGCAAAAAAAGGCATCGCATTAGCTGTTGCATCATCTGGCATTGCAGCTACTTTATTAGATGGAGGCAGAACAGCTCATTCGGCATTTAAGCTGCCACTGAATATTCAAAATAACCCAGATGCAGTTTGTAACATTAAAAAACAATCATCCATGGCCACTGTGCTGAAACAGTGTAAAATTATTATCTGGGATGAATGCACCATGGCACATAAGCATTCGCTGGAGGCATTGGATAGGACAATGAAAGATATAAAAAACAACGACAAACTATTTTGGAGGCACTTTGTTGCTCCTTTCAGGTGATTTCAGACAAACACTTCCTGTTATTCCACGATCAACATACGCTGATGAAATTAATGCTTGCCTCAAATCGTCCCGACTGTGGCGTAATGTTGAACGAGTACAACTGACGGTGAACATGCGCGTTCAAACGCTTCAGGATCCATCCGCCGAAACTTTTTCGAAACAGCTATTAGATATTGGCAATGGGAAAGTTGCCGTACATGAAAATACTGGATCAACAAAATTACCAACCGGTTTTTGCACAATCGATCACTCGCAAGATGTTCTCATCGACTGTATATTTCCCGGGATGTACACACACAATATATAAATCTTGACTGGCTGGCAGAAAGAGCTATTTTAGCAGCGAAAAATGTGGACGTTCATGGATTAAATTTCAAGATACAACAATTGTTGCCAACAGACTCTGTGTCATACAAATCTGTTGATACAGTTTGACAATACTATCGAAGCTGTAAATTACCCAGTAGAATTTTTGAATTCCTTGGATTTGCCAGGCATACCACCGCACCACTTACAATTGAAAGTAGGATCTCCGGTGATTTTGCTCCGTAACTTGAACCCACCGCGGCTGTGCAATGGCACACGATTGGTTATTAAAAAATTAATGAAGAACGTGATTGAGGCCACCATTTTAAAAGGCAAGTTTCAAGGTGAAAAATATATTGTTGCCACGAATCCCCATGATTCCTACAGATGTGCCAATTGAATTCAAACGCATTCAATTCCCAATTAGATTGGCATTCGCGATGACAATCAATGAGTGAAAGGGGCCAAACGTTGTCTGTATGTGGTTTAGATTTGGAAACACCATGCTTTTCCCACGGACAACTATATGTGGCATGTTCTCGCGTCGGGAAACCATCAAGTTTGTTCATATTGGCTAAAGATGGCATAATGAATAATGAATAATGAATAATGAATAATGCATAATGCATAATGCATAATGAATAATGCATAATGCATAATGCATAATGAATAATGCATAATGCATAATGCATAATGCATAATGAATAATGAATAATGAATAATGAATAATGCATAATGAATAATGAATAATGAATAATGAATAATGCATAATGCATAATGAATAATGAATAATGCATAATGAATAATGCATAATGCATAATGCATAATGAATAATGCATAATGAATAATGAATAATGAATAATACATAATGAATAATGCATAATGCATAATGCATAATGAATAATGCATAATGAATAATGAATAATGCATAATGAATAATGCATAATGAATAATGAATAATGCATAATGAATAATGAATAATGAATAATGAATAATGCATAATGAATAATGAATAATGAATAATGAATAATGAATAATGCATAATGAATAATGCATAATGAATAATGAATAATGCATAATGCATAATGCATAATGCATAATGCATAATGCATAATGAATAATGCATAATGAATAATGAATAATGAATAATGCATAATGAATAATGAATAATGCATAATGCATAATGAATAATGCATAATGAATAATGCATAATGCATAATGAATAATGAATAATGCATAATGCATAATGCATAATGCATAATGCATAATGAATAATGAATAATGAATAATGAATAATGAATAATGCATAATGAATAATGAATAATGAATAATGAATAATGAATAATGAATAATGAATAATGAATAATGAATAATGCATAATGAATAATGAATAATGAATCATAATGAATAATGAATAATGAATAATGAATAATGAATAATGAATAATGAATAATGCATAATGAATAATGAATAATGCATAATGAATAATGAATAATGAATAATGAATAATGAATAATGAATAATGAATAATGAATAATGAATAATGAATAATGAATAATGAATAATGAATAATGAATAATGAATAATGAATAATGAATAATGAATAATGAATAATGAATAATGAATAATGAATAATGAATAATGAATAATGAATAATGAATAATGAATAATGAATAATGAATAATGAATAATGAATAATGAATAATGAATAATGAATAATGAATAATGAATAATGAATAATGAATAATGAATAATGAATAATGAATAATGAATAATGAATAATGAATAATGAATAATGAATAATGAATAATGAATAATGAATAATGAATAATGAATAATGAATAATGAATAATGAATAATGAATAATGAATAATGAATAATGAATAATGAATAATGAATAATGAATAATGAATAATGAATAATGAATAATGAATAATGAATAATGAATAATGAATAATGAATAATGAATAATGAATAATGAATAATGAATAATGAATAATGAATAATGAATAATGAATAATGAATAATGAATAATGAATAATGAATAATGAATAATGCATAATGAATAATGAATAATGAATAATGAATAATGCATAATGAATAATGAATAATGAATAATGAATAATGAATAATGAATAATGAATAATGCATAATGAATAATGAATAATGAATAATGAATAATGAATAATGAATAATGCATAATGAATAATGCATAATGAATAATGAATAATGAATAATGAATAATGAATAATGAATAATGAATAATGAATAATGCATAATGAATAATGAATAATGCATAATGAATAATGAATAATGAATAATGAATAATGAATAATGAATAATGAATAATGAATAATGAATAATGAATAATGAATAATGAATAATGAATAATGAATAATGCATAATGAATAATGAATAATGAATAATGCATAATGAATAATGAATAATGAATAATGAATAATGAATAATGAATAATGAATAATGAATAATGCATAATGAATAATGAATAATGAATAATGAATAATGCATAATGAATAATGCATAATGAATAATGCATAATGAATAATGAATAATGAATAATGAATAATGCATAATGCATAATGAATAATGAATAATGAATAATGCATAATGAATAATGAATAATGAATAATGAATAATGAATAATGAATAATGCATAATGAATAATGCATAATGAATAATGAATAATGAATAATGAATAATGAATAATGCATAATGAATAATGAATAATGAATAATGAATAATGAATAATGCATAATGAATAATGAATAATGAATAATGAATAATGAATAATGAATAATGAATAATGAATAATGAATAATGAATAATGCATAATGAATAATGCATAATGAATAATGAATAATGAATAATGCATAATGAATAATGAATAATGAATAATGCATAATGAATAATGAATAATGAATAATGCATAATGAATAATGCATAATGAATAATGCATAATGCATAATGAATAATGACATAATGAATAATGCATAATGAATAATGCATAATGCATAATGAATAATGATAATGAATAATGCATAATGAATAATGAATAATGAATAATGCATAATGAATAATGAAAAATGAATAATGCATAATGAATAATGAATAATGCATAATGCATAATGAATAATGAATAATGAATAATGAATAATGAATAATGCATAATGAATAATGAATAATGAATAATGCATAATGAATAATGCATAATGCATAATGAATAATGCATAGAATAATGAATAATGAATAATGAATAATGCATAATGAATAATGAATAATGCATAATGAATATGAATAATGAATAATGCATATGAATAATGAATAATGATAATGCATAATGATAATGAATAATAATAATGAATAATGAATAATGAATAATGAATAATGCATAATGAATAATGAATAATGAATAATGAATAATGCATAATGAATAATGCATAATGCATAATGAATAATGCATATGATAATGCATAATGAATAATGAATAATGAATAATGCATAAGAATAATGCATAATGATAATGAAATGAATAATGAATAATGCATAATGAATAATGCATAATGATAATGAATAATGAATAATGAATAATGCATAATGAATAATGCATAATGCATAATGAATAATGCATAATGAATAATGCATAATGAATAATGCATAATGAATAATGAATAATGAATAATGCATAATGAATAATGAATAATGAATAATGAATAATGAATAATGAATATGAATAATGATATGAATAATGAATAATGAATAATGAATAATGATAATGAATAATGCATAATGAATAATGCATATGCATAATGCATAATGAATAATGCAAATGCATAATGATAATGCATAATGATAAGATAAATAATGAATAATGCATAATGCATAATGATAATGAATAATGAATAATGCATAATGCATATGATAATGCATAATGAATAATGCATAATGCATAATGCATAATGCATAATGAATAATGCATAATGCATAATGCATAATGCATAATGCATAATGAATAATGCATAATGCATAATGCATAATGCATAATGCATAATGCATAATGCATAATGCATATGCATAATGCATAATGATAATGCATAATGCATAATGCATAATGCATAATGCATAATGCATAATGCATAATGCATAATGCATAATGCATAATGCATAATGCATAATGCATAATGCATAATGCATAATGCATAATGCATAATGCATAATGCATAATGCATAATGCATAATGCATAATGCATTATGCATAATGCATAATGCATAATGCATAATGCATAATGCATAATGCATTATGCATAATGCATAATGCATATGCATAATGCATAATGCATTATGCATTATGCATTATGCATTATGCATTATGCATATGCATAATGCATAATGCATTATGCATATGCATTATGCATTATGCATAATGCATTATGCATTATGCATATATGCATTATGCATTATGCATAATGCATTATGCATTATGCATAATGCATTATGCATATATGCATTATTCATTATGCATTATGCATTATGCATTATGCATTATGCATTATGCATTATGCATTATGCATTATGCATTATGCATTATGCATATATGTATATGCATTATGCATTATGCATTATGATATGCATTATGCATTATGCATTATGCATTATGCATAATGCATAATGCATTATGCATAATGCATAATGCATAATGCATAATGCATAATGCATAATGCATAATGCATAATGCATAATGCATTATGCATAATGCATAATGCATAATGCATAATGCATAATGCATAATGCATAATGCATAATGCATTATGCATAATGCATTATGCATTATGCATAATGCATAATGAATAATGCATAATGCATAATGCATAATGCATAATGCATAATGCATTATGCATTATGCATTATGCATAATGCATATGCATTATGCATTATGCATTATGCATTATGCAATATTGCATTATGCATAATGCATTATGCATTATGCATAATGAATAATGCATAATGCATTATGCATTATGCATTATGCATTATGCATTATGCATTATGCATAATGCATAATGCATAATGCATAATGCATAATGCATTATGCATTATGCATAATGCATAATGCATAATGCATTATGCATAATGCATAATGCATAATGCATAATGCATAATGCATTATGCATATGCATTATGCATTATGCATTATGCATTATGCATAATGCATTATGCATAATGCATTATGCATAATGCATAATGCATTATGCATAATGCATTATGCATAATGCATTATGCATAATGCATTATGCATAATGCATAATGCATTATGCATAATGCATAATGCATAATGCATTATGCATAATTCATTATGCATTATGCATTATGCATTATGCATTATGCATTATGCATTATGCATTATGCATTATGCATTATGCATTATGCATTATGCATTATGCATTATGCATTATGCATTATGCATTATGCATAATGCATAATGCATTATGCATTATGCATAATGCATAATGCATAATGCATTATGCATAATGCATAATGCATTATGCATAATGCATAATGCATTATGCATAATGCATAATGCATAATGCATAATGCATTATGCATTATGCATTATGCATTATGCATTATGCATTATGCATTATGCATTATGCATTATGCATTATGCATTATGCATTATGCATTATGCATTATGCATTATGCATTATGCATTATGCATTATTCATTATGCATTATGCATTATGCATTATGCATTATTCATTATGCATTATGCATTATGCATTATGCATTATGCATTATGCATTATGCATTATGCATTATGCATTATGCATTATTCATTATGCATTATTCATTATGCATTATTCATTATTCATTATTCATTATGCATTATGCATTATGCATTATGCATTATGCATTATTCATTATTCATTATGCATTATGCATTATGCATTATGCATTATTCATTATGCATTATTCATTATTCATTATGCATTATTCATTATTCATTATGCATTATTCATTATGCATTATGCATTATTCATTATGCATTATGCATTATGCATTATGCATTATTCATTATGCATTATGCATTATTCATTATGCATTATGCATTATGCATTATGCATTATTCATTATGCATTATTCATTATGCATTATGCATTATTCATTATGCATTATGCATTATGCATTATTCATTATGCATTATTCATTATGCATTATTCATTATGCATTATTCATTATGCATTATGCATTATGCATTATGCATTATGCATTATGCATTATGCATTATGCATTATTCATTATGCATTATTCATTATGCATTATGCATTATTCATTATGCATTATGCATTATTCATTATTCATTATGCATTATTCATTATGCATTATTCATTATGCATTATTCATTATTCATTATGCATTATGCATTATGCATTATTCATTATGCATTATGCATTATGCATTATGCATTATGCATTATGCATTATGCATTATGCATTATGCATTATGCATTATGCATTATGCATTATGCATTATGCATTATGCATTATGCATTATGCATTATGCATTATGCATTATGCATTATGCATTATGCATTATGCATTATGCATTATGCATTATTCATTATTCATTATTCATTATGCATTATGCATTATGCATTATTCATTATGCATTATGCATTATGCATTATGCATTATGCATTATGCATTATGCATTATGCATTATGCATTATGCATTATGCATTATGCATTATGCATATATGCATTATGCATTATGCATATATGCATTATGCATTATGCATTATGCATTATGCATTATGCATTATGCATTATTCATTATTCATTATGCATTATGCATTATGCATTATGCATTATGCATTATGCATTATTCATTATGCATTATTCATTATGCATTATTCATTATTCATTATTCATTATGCATTATGCATTATTCATTATGCATTATGCATTATTCATTATGCATTATTCATTATGCATTATTCATTATGCATTATGCATTATGCATTATGTCATTATGCATTATTCATTATGCATTATGCATTATTCATTATGCATTATGCATTATTCATTATGCATTATTCATTATGCATTATGCATTATTCATTATTCATTATGCATTATGCATTATGCATTATGCATTATTCATTATTCATTATGCATTATTCATTATGCATTATGCATTATGCATTATTCATTATGCATTATGCATTATGCATTATTCATTATTCAGTATTCATTTTTCATTATGCATTATGCATTATTCATTATGCATTATTCATTTTTCATTATGCATTATTCATTATTCATTATGCATTATGCATTATGCATTATGCATTATGCATTATTCATTATGCATTATGCATTATTCATTATGCATTATTCATTATGCATTATTCATTATTCATTATGCATTATGCATTATGCATTATTCATTATTATGCATTATGCATTATGCATTATTCATTATTCATTATTCATTATGCATTATGCATTATGCATTATGCATTATGCATTATGCATTATGCATTATGCATTATGCATTATGCATTATGCATTATGCATTATGCATTATGCATTATGCATTATGCATTATGCATTATTCATTATGCATTATGCATTATGCATTATGCATTATGCATTATGCATTATGCATTATGCATTATGCATTATGCATTATGCATTATGCATTATGCATTATGCATTATGCATTATGCATTATGCATTATGCATTATGTATTATGCATTATGCATTATGCATTATGCATTATGCATTATGCATTATGCATTATGCATTATGCATTATGCATTATGCATTATGCATTATGCATTATGCATTATGCATTATGCATTATGCATTATGCATTATTCATTATGCATTATGCATTATGCATTATGCATATATGCATTATGCATTATGCATTATGCAATATGCATTATTCATTATGCATTATGCATTATGCATTATTCATTATTCAGTATTCATTTTTCATTATGCATTATGCATTATGCATTATTCATTATTCATTATGCATTATGCATTATGCATTATGCATTATTCATTATGCATTATGCATTATGCATTATGCATTATGCATTATGCATTATGCATTATGCATTATTCATTATGCATTATGCATTATGCATTATGCATTATTCATTATTCATTATGCATTATGCATTATGCATTATTCATTATGCATTATTCATTATGCATTATGCATTATGCATTATTCATTATTCAGTATTCATTATTCATTATGCATTATGCATTATGCATTATTCATTATGCATTATGCATTATGCATTATGCATTATGCATTATGCATTATGCATTATGCATTATGCATTATGCATTATGCATTATGCATTATGCATTATGCAATATGCATTATTCATTATGCATTATGCATTATTCATTATGCATTATGCATTATGCATTATGCATTTATTCATTATGCATTATGCATTATGCATTATGCATTATGCATTATTCAGTATTCATTATTCATTATGCATTATGCATTATTCATTATGATTTATTCATTATTCATTATGCATTATGCATTATGCATTATGCATTATGCATTATGCATTATGCATTATGCATTATGCATTATGCATTATGCATTATGCAATATGCATTATTCATTATGCATTATGCAATATGCATTATTCATTATGCATTATTCATTATGCATTATGCATTATGCATTATGCATTATTCATTATGCATTATGCATTATGCATTATTCATTATTCAGTATTCATTTTTCATTATGCATTATTCATTATGCATTATTCATTATTCATTATGCATTATGCATTATGCATTATGCATTATTCATTATGCATTATGCATTATGCATTATGCATTATGCATTATGCATTATTCATTATTCATTATGCATTATGCAATATACATTATTCATTATGCATTATGCATTATGCATTATGCATTATTCATTATGCATTATTCATTATGCATTATGCATTATGCATTATGCATTATTCATTATTCATTATTCATTATTCATTATGCATTATTCATTATGTATTATTCATTATGCATTATGCATTATTCATTATGCATTATGCATTATGCATTATTCATTATGTATTATGCATTATGCATTATGCATTATGCATTATGCATTATGCATTATGCATTTATGCATTATTCATTATGCATTATGCATTATTCATTATGCATTATGCATTATGCATTATGCATTATGCATTATGCATTATGCATTATGCATTATGCATTATGCATTATGCATTATGCATTATTCATTATGCATTATGCATTATGCATTATTCAGTATTCATGTATTCATTATTCATTATGCATTATGCATTATGCATTATATTCATTATTCATTATGCATTATGCATTATGCATTATGCATTATGCATTATGCATTATGCATTATGCATTATGCATTATGCATTATGCATTATACATTATGCATTATGCATTATGCATTATGCATTATGCATTATGCATTATGCATTATGCATTATGCATTATGCATTATGCATTATGCATTATTCAGTATTCAGTATTCATTTTGCATTATGCATTATTCATTATGATTTATGCATTATTCATTATGCATTATGCATTATGCATTATGCATTATGCATTATGCATTATTATATTATGCATTATGCATTATTCATTATTCATTATGCATTATGCATTATGCATTATGCATTATGCATTATGCATTATGCATTATGCATTATGCATTATGCATTATGCATTATGCATTATGCATTATGCATTATGCATTATGCATTATTCATTATTCAGTATTCATTATGCATTATGCATTATGCATTATGCATTATGCATTATGCATTATGCATTATGCATTATGCATTATTCATTATTCAGTATTCATTTTTCATTATGCATTATGCATTATGCATTATGCATTATGCATTATGCATTATGCATTATGCATTATGCATTATGCATTATGCATTATGCATTATGCATTATGCATTATGCATTATGCATTATTCATTATGCATTATTCATTATGCATTATGCATTATGCATTATGCATTATGCATTATGCATTATGCATTATTCATTATGCATTATGCATTATGCATTATGCATTATGCATTATGCATTATGCATTATGCATTATGCATTATGCATTATGCATTATGCATTATGCATTATTCATTATTCATTTTTCATTATGCATTATGCATTATGCATTATGCATTATGCATTATGCATTATGCATTATGCATTATGCATTATGCATTATGCATTATGCATTATGCATTATGCATTATGTCATTATGCATTATGCATTATGCATTATGCATTATGCATTATTCATTATGCATTATGCATTATGCATTATGCATTATGCATTATGCATTATGCATTATGCATTATTCATTATTCATTATTCATTTTTCATTATGCATTATGCATTATTATTATTCATTATTCATTATGCATTATTCATTATGCATTATGCATTATGCATTATGCATTATGCATTATGCATTATGCATTATGCATTATGCATTATGCATTATGCATTATGCATTATGCATTATGCATTATGCATTATGCATTATGCATTATGCATTATGCATTATTCATTATGCATTATGCATTATGCATTATTCAGTATTCAGTATTCATTATTCATTATGCATTATTCATTATGATTTATTCATTATTCATTATGCATTATGCATTATGCATTATGCATTATGCATTATTCATTATGCATTATTCATTATGCATTATGCATTATTCATTATGCATTATGCATTATGCATTATGCATTATGCATTATGTATTATGCATTATGCATTATGCATTATGCATTATGCATTATGCATTATGCATTATGCATTATGCATTATGCATTATGTATTATGCATTATGCATTATGCATTATGCATTATGCATTATGCATTATGCATTATGCATTATGCATTATGCATTATGCATTATTCATTATGCATTATGCATTATGCATTATGCATTATTCATTATTCAGTATTCATTTTTCATTATGCATTATGCATTATGCATTATTCATTATGCATTATGCATTATGCATTATGCATTATTCATTATGCATTATGCATTATGCATTATTCATTATTCAGTATTCATTGCATTATGCATTATGCATTATGCATTATGCATTATTCATTATGCATTATGCATTATGCATTATGCATTATGCATTATGCATTATTCATTATTCAGTATTCATTTTTCATTATGCATTATGCATTATGCATTATTCATTATGCATTATGCATTATGCATTATGCATTATTCATATTATGCATTATGCATTATGCATTATTCATTATTCAGTATTCATTATTCATTATGCATTATGCATTATGCATTATGCATTATTCATTATTCATTATGCATTATGCATTATGCATATATGCATTATGCATTATGCATTATGCATTATGCATTATGCATTATGCATTATGCATTATGCATTATTCATTATTCATTATGCATTATGCATTATGCATTATGCATTATTCATTATGCATTATGCATTATGCATTATGCATTATGCATTATGCATTATGCATTATGCATTATGCATTATGCATTATGCATTATGCATTATGCATTATGCATTATGCATTATGCATTATGCATTATGCATTATGCATTATGCATTATGCATTATGCATTATGCATTATGCATTATGCATTATTCATTATGCATTATGCATTATGCATTATGCATTATGCATTATGCATTATTCATTATGCATTATGCATTATGCATTATGCATTATGCATTATGCATTATGCATTATTCATTATTCATTATGCATTATGCATTATGCATTATTCATTATTCAGTATTCATTTTTCATTATGCATTATGCATTATTCATTATTCAGTATTCATTTTTCATTATGCATTATGCATTATGCAATATGCATTATTCATTATGCATTATGCATTATGCATTATGCATTATGCATTATGCATTATGCATTATGCATTATGCATTATGCATTATGCATTATGCATTATGCATTATGCATTATGCATTATGCATTATGCATTATGCATTATGCATTATGCATTATTCATTATGCATTATGCATTATGCATTATTCAGTATTCAGTATTCATTTTGCATTATGCATTATGCATTATGATTTATTCATTATTCATTATGCATTATGCATTATGCATTATGCATTATGCATTATGCATTATTCATTATTCAGTATTCATTTTTCATTATGCATTATTCATTATGATTTATTCATTATGCATTATGCATTATGCATTATGCATTATGCATTATGCATTATGCATTATGCATTATGCATTATGCATTATTCATTATGCATTATGCATTATGCATTATTCATTATGCATTATTCATTATGCATTATGCATTATGCATTATTCATTATTCAGTATTCATTTTTCATTATGCATTATTCATTATGATTTATTCATTATTCATTATGCATTATGCATTATGCATTATGCATTATGCATTATGCATTATGCATTATGCATTATGCATTATGCATTATGCAATATGCATTATTCATTATGCATTATGCAATATGCATTATTCATTATGCATTATGCATTATTCATTATGCATTATGCATTATGCATTATGCATTATGCATTATGCATTATGCATTATGCATTATTCATTATTCATTATTCATTTTTCATTATTCATTATTCATTATGCATTATGCATTATGCATTATGCATTATGCATTATGCATTATGCATTATGCATTATGCATTATGCATTATGCAATATGCATTATTCATTATGCATTATGCAATATGCATTATTCATTATGCATTATGCATTATGCATTATGCATTATTCATTATGCATTATGCATTATTCATTATGCATTATGCATTATGCATTATGCATTATGCATTATGCATTATGCATTATGCATTATGCATTATGCATTATGCATTATGCATTATGCATTATGCATTATGCATTATGCATTATGCATTATGCATTATGCATTATGCATTATTCATTATGCATTATGCATTATGCATTATGCATTATGCATTATGCATTATGCATTATGCATTATGCATTATGCATTATGCATTATTCATTATGCATTATGCATTATTCATTATGCATTATGCATTATGCATTATTCAGTATTCAGTATTCATTTTTCATTATGCATTATTCATTATTATTTATTCATTATTCATTATTCATTTTTCATTATGCATTATGCATTATGCATTATGCATTATGCATTATGCATTATGCATTATGCATTATGCATTATGCATTATGCATTATGCATTATGCATTATGCATTATGCATTATGCATTATGCATTATGCATTATTCATTATTCATTATGCATTATGCATTATTCATTATTCAGTATTCATTTTTCATTATGCATTATTCATTATGATTTATTCATTATTCATTATTCATTTTTCATTATGCATTATGCATTATGCATTATGCATTATGCATTATGCATTATGCATTATGCATTATGCATTATGCATTATTCATTATGCATTATGCAATATGCATTATTCATTATGCATTATGCATTATGCATTATGCATTATTCATTATGCATTATGCATTATGCATTATGCATTATGCATTATGCATTATTCATTATTCAGTATTCATTTTTCATTATGCATTATGCATTATGCATTATTCATTATGCATTATGCATTATGCATTATTCATTATTCAGTATTCATTTTTCATTATGCATTATGCATTATTCATTATTCAGTATTCATTTTTCATTATGCATTATTCATTATGATTTATTCATTATTCATTATGCATTATGCATTATGCAGTATGCATTATGCATTATGCATTATTCATTATTCAGTATTCATTTTTCATTATGCATTATTCATTATGATTTATTCATTATTCATTATGCATTATGCATTATGCATTATTCATTATTATGCATTATGCATTATGCATTATTCATTATTCAGTATTCATTTTTCATTATGCATTATGCATTATTCATTATGATTTATTCATTATTCATTATGCATTATGCATTATGCAATATGCATTATGCATTATGCATTATGCATATATGCATTATGCATTATGCATTATGCATTATTCATTATGCATTATTCAGTATGCATTATGCATTATGCATTATGTATGCATTATGCATTATGCATTATGCATTATGCATTATGCATTATGCATTATGCATTATGCATTATGCATTATGCATTATGCATTATGCATTATGCATTATGCATTATGCATTATGCATTATGCATTATGCATTATGCATTATGCATTATGCATTATGCATTATGCATTATGCATTATGCATTATGCATTATGCATTATTCATTATGCATTATGCATTATGCATTATGCATTATGCATTATGCATTATGCATTATGCATTATGCATTATGCATTATGCATTATGCAATATACATTATTCATTATGCATTATGCATTATGCATTATTCATTATTCAGTATTCATTTTTCATTATGCATTATGCATTATTCATTATTCAGTATTCATTTTTCATTATGCATTATGCATTATGCAATATGCATTATTCATTATGCATTATGCAATATGCATTATGCATTATGCATTATGCATTATTCATTATGCATTATTCAGTATTCATTATGCATTATGCATTATGCATTATGCATTATGCATTATGCATTATGCATTATGCATTATTCATTATGCATTATGCATTATTCATTATGCATTATGCATTATGCATTATTCAGTATTCAGTATTCATTTTTCATTATGCATTATTCATTATGATTTATTCATTATTCATTATGCATTATGCATTATGCAGTATGCATTATGCATTATGCATTATTCAGTATTCAGTATTCATTTTTCATTATGCATTATTCATTATGATTTATTCATTATTCATTATGCATTATGCATTATGCAGTATGCATTATGCATTATGCATTATGCATTATTCATTATGCATTATGCAATATGCATTATTCATTATGCATTATGCAATATACATTATTCATTATGCATTATGCATTATGCATTATGCATTATTCATTATGCATTATTCATTATGCATTATGCATTATGCATTATTCAGTATTCAGTATTCATTTTTCATTATGCATTATTCATTATGCATTTATTCATTATTCATTATTCATTTTTCATTATGCATTATGCATTATGCATTATGCATTATATGCATTATGCATTATGCATTATGCAATATGCATTATTCATTATGCATTATGCAATATACATTATTCATTATGCATTATGCATTATGCATTATTCATTATGCATTATGCATTATTCATTATGCATTATGCATTATGCATTATTCATTATTCAGTATTCATTTTTCATTATGCATTATTCATTATGATTTATTCATTATTCATTATGCATTATGCATTATGCATTATGCATTATGCATTATGCATTATGCATTATGCATTATGCATTATGCATTATGCATTATTCATTATGCATTATGCAATATGCATTATTCATTATGCATTATGCATTATGCATTATGCATTATTCATTATGCATTATGCATTATTCATTATGCATTATGCATTATGCATTATTCATTATTCAGTATTCATTATTCATTTTTCATTATGCATTATTCATTATGTATTATTCATTATGCATTATTCATTATGCATTATGCATTATGCATTATGCATTATGCATTATGCATTATGCATTATGCATTATGCATTATGCATTATGCATTATGCATTATGCATTATGCATTATGCATTATGCATTATGCATTATGCATTATGCATTATTCATTATGCATTATGCATTATGCATTATGCATTATGCATTATTCATTATGCATTATTCATTATGCATTATGCATTATTCATTATGCATTATGCATTATGCATTATTCATTATTCAGTATTCATTTTTCATTATGCATTATGCATTATGCATTATGCATTATGCATTATGCATTATGCATTATGCATTATGCATTATGCATTATGCATTATGCATTATGCATTATGCATTATGCATTATGCATTATGCATTATGCATTATGCATTATGCATTATTCATTATGCATTATGCATTATTCAGTATTCAGTATTCATTTTTCATTATGCATTATTCATTATGATTTATTCATTATTCATTATGCATTATGCATTATGCATTATGCATTATGCATTATGCATTATGCATTATGCATTATGCATTATGCATTATGCATTATGCATTATGCATTATGCATTATGCATTATGCATTATGCATTATGCATTATGCATTATGCATTATGCATTATGCATTATTCATTATTCAGTATTCATTATTCATTATGCATTATGCATTATGCATTATGCATTATGCATTATGCATTATTCATTATTCAGTATTCATTTTTCATTATGCATTATGCATTATGCATTATGCATTATGCATTATGCATTATGCATTATGCATTATGCATTATGCATTATGCAATATGCATTATTCATTATGCATTATGCATTATGCATTATGCATTATGCATTATGCATTATGCATTATGCATTATGCATTATGCATTATGCATTATGCATTATGCATTATGCATTATGCATTATGCATTATGCATTATGCATTATGCATTATGCATTATGCATTATGCATTATGCATTATGCATTATGCATTATGCATTATGCATTATGCATTATTCATTATTCAGTATTCATTATTCATTATGCATTATGCATTATGCATTATGCATTATGCATTATGCATTATGCATTATGCATTATGCATTATGCATTATGCATTATGCATTATGCATTATGCATTATGCATTATGCATTATGCATTATGCATTATTCATTATTCAGTATTCATTTTTCATTATGCCATCTTTAGCCAATATGAACAAACTTGATGGTTTCCCGACGCGAGAACATGCCACATATAGTTGTCCGTGGGAAAAGCATGGTGTTTCCAAATCTAAACCACATACAGACAACGTTTGGCCTTGCGACTTATTGATTGTCATCGCGAATGCCAATCTAATTGGGAATTGAATGCGTTTGAATTCAATTGGCACATCTGTAGGAATCATGGGGATTCGTGGCAACAATATATTTTCACCTTGAAACTTGCCTTTTAAAATGGTGGCCTCAATCACGTTCTTCATTAATTTTTTAATAACCAATCGTGTGCCATTGCACAGCCGCGGTGGGTTCAAGTTACGGAGCAAAATCACCGGAGATCCTACTTTCAATTGTAAGTGGTGCGGTGGCATGCCTGGCAAATCCAAGGAATTCAAAAATTCTACTGGGTAATTTACAGCTTCGATAGTATTGCAAACTGTATCAACAGATTTGTATGACACAGAGTCTGTTGGCAACAATTGTTGTATCTTGAAATTTAATCCATGAACGTCCACATTTTTCGCTGCTAAAATAGCTCTTTCTGCCAGCCAGTCAAGATTTATATATTGTGTGTGTACATCGGGAAATATACAGTCGATGAGAACATCTTGCGAGTGGACGATTGTGCAAAAACCGGTTGGTAATTTTATTGATCCAGTATTTTCATGTACGGCAACTTTCCCATTGCCAATATCTAATAGCTGTTTCGAAAAAGTTTCGGCGGATGGATCCTGAAGCGTTTGAACGCGCATGTTCACCGTCAGTTGTACTCGTTCAACATTACGCCACAGTCGGGACGATTTGAGGCAAGCATTAATTTCATCAGCGTATGTTGATCGTGGAATAACGGGAAGTGTTTGTCTGAAATCACCTGAAAGGAGTAACAAAGTGCCTCCAAATAGTTTGTCGTTGTTTTTTATATCTTTCATTGTCCTATCCAATGCCTCCAGCGAATGCTTATGTGCCATGGTGCATTCATCCCAGATAATAATTTTACACTGTTTCAGCACAGTGGCCATGGATGATTGTTTTTTAATGTTACAAACTGCATCTGGGTTATTTTGAATATTCAGTGGCAGCTTAAATGCCGAATGAGCTGTTCTGCCTCCATCTAATAAAGTAGCTGCAATGCCAGATGATGCAACAGCTAATGCGATGCCTTTTTTTGCTCGTATCTCGGCAAGAAGTAACGAAATAAGGAATGTTTTGCCAGTTCCTCCTGGTGCATCCAAAAAAAAGAGTCCCCCTTGTCCTGCCGAAACTCCCTCCATAATGCGGTCGTAAATTACTTTTTGTGCATCATTTAATAGTGGAACATTGCGAGTAACAATCGCTGCCATTTCAATAGAATTGTACTGCAGTTCACGATTCATATCTGTGTCAATTAAATGAGATACACTTCGATTTGGTGAGCTCATACCGAAATGACTGATTGGTAAATTCGCAATGACAATGCAAAGATCCTCAATAGCAATCAATGCTTCATTGTACATTTCGTCACTGAATGATATCGTAAGGTCGTTCCGTCTTGTACGATGTTGATACAATATATCATCAGTCATTGAATCTTTGTGATTATCCCACAAAAATTGTGCTCGGGCCGGGAAACATGTAGTCAGTACAATAGCAAATAGTAATCGAATTTGTATTCCTGTGCAGTTTAATGCTGCTTCAGCAAGCATACTGTCCCAATGATTGTCGTCTTCTAGCAAGCCTAGTGCAAGACATGCATCTTTATACGTTGGATACTGTTGTCCGTTTACTTCACGTATAGCTTGAAATGACAATGGTCCGGTGACATTAACCAACAACAGTCGTAGATAAAAGCATTCGGTCTGCCTTGGATGGACTGTATATACACGACCCAAATTATTTGACTTAAATAAGCCGGGGCACGCCTCAACTGGTGTGCCTTGCTTGCGGGGCATCCATTTTTTCGATTGAGCCCATGTAAAATATTGAGGTATTTCTGAATACTTCAGTGTTTGTGCTCATTTAACAGAGCGTCCAGCTCGCTGACAATGCGCGTTGCAAATGGTGAATTGAGGTGATTATAGTTGCAACGTGTATTCACGCGATTGGCGAGTGCCCGTTCGGAGTCCTCGCCACCCATAAAGTAAATTTGTAAAAATTTATAAGGTTCGTTTGGCATTGGTAGTAATGAGCCGACTTTGTGGTAAATTTGGCCTTTGATTTTGAATGTGGAATTAAATTGTTGACCATTTGCAGCAGTATTTTTAACTATTTCCGTTGCTCCGAACGATGTCATTTGAAAACATGAATTGAATTGCCGAATTGAACGCAAGAACAGCGAAGAATTTGGATCAGTACCAATAAGGAGGCCGTGCAATGGTTCCGGCGGTGTTTCAATTTCTGGAAGTTTCACTTTTCCTGATGAGCAACACATCCCAATTGGCTCATTTTTAAATTTAAGGGCTTGACAGTGCGGGCATTCCTTGTCCAATGTACCAATTACCACTTTGGAATGAGCGTAATATTCAACATCAGGCTCATACTGAAATGCTAGTCGAAGAAATGAATGTGATGTAAATGTTCGAAGTACTTGTTGATGTTGGTCAATCCCTCTACGTCTGTTGGCTACGAATCTGCGCGCTTCTCTTCGTTCCAATTGTCTTTGTTGGTTTCGCTCATCTCGTACCTCTTGTAATTGTGATGCACGTAACTGCGCCATTCTTACACGGACATCTGCATTACTTTGTTGCCTTTCTGCATCTGATCTTATTGCTCTTCTATCTTGCATGCCTCTAGATCTGTTTGTTTGACGACTCATTTATCTTTTTCCCTTAACATTTGTTTTTTGGCAGGTAGTTCGTGGCATTGTTGTAATAAATCAAGTTGGAAAACTGATTGGTGTATAACATGTATTATTTTCTTGATCAATAATTAGCGCAATTATTTATTATTTGGGTATAAAAAATAGATGTTGGCCGATTCTCAGTCCTACACGATCTGCATAAAAAATTTCGTGAGAATCGGTCGAGCCGTTTCGGAGTAGTTTGGTAACAAACACCACACTCGAGAATTTTATATATATAGATTATTCATTATTCATTTTTCATTATGCATTATGCATTATGCATTATGCATTATGCATTATGCATTATGCATTATGCATTATGCATTATGCATTATGCATTATGCATTATGCATTATGCATTATGCATTATGCATTATGCATTATGCATTATGCATTATGCATTATTCATTATGCATTATGCATTATTCATTATGCATTATGCATTATGCATTATTCAGTATTCAGTATTCATTTTTCATTATGCATTATTCATTATGATTTATTCATTATTCATTATGCATTATGCATTATGCATTATGCATTATGCATTATTCATTATTATTTATTCATTATTCATTATTCATTTTTCATTATGCATTATGCATTATGCATTATGCATTATGCATTATGCATTATGCATTATGCATTATGCATTATGCATTATGCATTATGCATTATGCATTATTCATTATTCAGTATTCATTTTTCATTATGCATTATGCATTATTCATTATTCAGTATTCATTTTTCATTATGCATTATGCATTATGCATTATGCATTATGCATTATGCATTATGCATTATGCATTATGCATTATGCATTATGCATTATGCATTATGCAATATGCATTATTCATTATGCATTATTCATTATGCATTATGCATTATGCATTATGCATTATGCATTATGCATTATGCATTATGCATTATGCATTATGCATTATGCATTATGCATTATGCATTATGCATTATGCATTATGCATTATGCATTATGCATTATGCATTATGCATTATGCATTATGCATTATGCATTATGCATTATGCATTATGCATTATTCATTATTCAGTATTCATTTTTATACCCTGAACCCATTGAAAATGGGAAAATCAGGGTATAATGTTTTTGTTGAAATGTATGTAACAGGGAGAAGGAGGCGTGGCAGACCCCATAAAGTATATATATTCTTGATCAGGGAGACAAGCCGAGTCGATTTAGCCCTGTCCGTCTGTCCGTCCGTCCGTCCGTCCGTCCGTCCGTCCGTCCGTCCGTCCGTCCGTCCGTCCGTCCGTCTGTCCGTATGTATGAACGCGTCGTTCTCAGAACCTATAAGAGCTAGAGACTTGAAATTTTTTATGTAGGTTCCTGTATAGCACGAAAAGATCGAGTTTGTTAAAAAAAATCGATAACTGTCTTAATTTTAATGTTATCGATTAAAAACGAAATCGATGCTCTGTTATTTAATTATATATAATTCATCTTTATAGCTAGAGTCTTCAAATTTTGCATTTAGTGTTATGTGAGCAGTGCACAATTTCGGTTTTTGCTAAATTTTGGATGCCACGCCCCCTTCGCCTCAAATTTGTAGGTCCCGTATTTCAAATACTACAGACTTGTGCTTTGGCACATATATACATATGGATGACATGATCACGCCCAACAAGTTTGATCAAAATCGTTACTCTAGAAAAAAAGTTATTAAACATTTAATTTCCCATAGCATTGCCATGCAAAGCAGCCAAAGAACAGCTGAGCACCGACTGGTGTGTGTGCGTTCGGCTGTGTATGTGTGTATATGCTTTGCTTGCAATGGACGTACATATGCATGTGTACATAAAAGAAATAAATAATGCTTGGAATAGCGGTTCTTCGCAGGGTTCAGGGGATCTCTTAGTCGAGCGGTCTCGACTAGAGTTTTCTTACTTGTTCATTATGCATTATGCATTATGCATTATGCATTATGCATTATGCATTATGCATTATTCATTATACATTATGCAATATACATTATTCATTATGCATTATGCATTATGCATTATTCATTATTCAGTATTCATTTTTCATTATGCATTATGCATTATTCATTATGATTTATTCATTATTCATTATGCATTATGCATTATGCAATATGCATTATTCATTATGCATTATGCAATATACATTATTCATTATGCATTATGCATTATGCATTATTCATTATTCAGTATTCATTATTCATTATGCATTATGCATTATTCATTATGCATTATGCAATATGCATTATGCATTATGCATTATGCATTATGCATTATGCATTATGCATTATGCATTATGCATTATGCATTATGCATTATGCATTATGCATTATGCATTATGCATTATGCATTATGCATTATGCATTATGCATTATGCATTATGCATTATGCATTATGCATTATGCATTATGCATTATGCAGTATGCATTATGCATTATGCATTATGCATTATGCATTATTCATTATGCATTATGCATTATTCATTATGCATTATGCATTATGCATTATTCAGTATTCAGTATTCATTTTTCATTATGCATTATTCATTATGCATTATGCATTATGCATTATGCATTATGCATTATGCATTATGCATTATGCATTATGCATAATGCATAATGCATAATGCATAATGCATAATGCATAATGCATAATGCATAATGCATAATGCATAATGTATAATGCATAATGCATAATGCATAATGCATAATGCATAATGCATAATGCATAATGCATAATGCATAATGCATAATGCATAATGCATAATGCATAATGAAAAATGAATACTGAATACTGAATAATGCATAATGCATAATGCATAATGCATAATGAAAAATGAATACTGAATAATGAATAATGCATAATGCATAATGCATAATGAATAATGCATAATGCATTATGCATTATGCATTATGCATTATGCATTATGCATTATGCATTATGCATTATGCATTATGCATTATGCATTATGCATTATGCATTATGCATTATGCATTATGCATTATGCATTATGCATTATGCATTATGCATTATGTATTATGCATTATGCATTATGCATTATGCATTATGCATTATGCATTATGTATTATGCATTATGCATTATTCAGTATTCATTTTTCATTATGCATTATGCATTATGCATTATGCATTATGCATTATGCATTATGCATTATGCATTATGCATTATGCATTATGCATTATGCATTATGCATTATGCATTATGCATTATGCATTATGCATTATGCAATATGCATTATTCATTATGCATTATGCAATATGCATTATGCATTATGCATTATGCATTATGCATTATTCATTATGCATTATTCAGTATTCATTATGCATTATGCATTATGCATTATGCATTATGCAGTATGCATTATGCATTATGCATTATGCATTATGCATTATGCATTATGCATTATGCATTATGCATTATGCAATATGCATTATTCATTATGCATTATGCAATATGCATTATGCATTATGCATTATGCATTATTCATTATTCATTATGCATTATTCAGTATTCATTATGCATTATGCATTATGCATTATGCATTATGCATTATGCATTATGCATTATGCATTATGCAATATGCATTATTCATTATGCATTATTCAGTATGCATTATGCATTATGCATTATTCATTATTCAGTATTCATTTTTCATTATGCATAATGCATAATGCATAATGAATACTGCATAATGAATAATGCATATTGCATAATGCAAAATGAATAATGCATATTGCATAATGCATAATGAATGATGCATAATGCAAAATGCATAATGCATAATGAACAAGTAAGAGTGCTCTAGTCGAGACTGCTCGACAAAGAGATCCCCTGAACCCTGCGAAGAACTGCGATTCCTAAGAGCCGCTAACATTCTCCGTTACTTTTATATGAAGACTCTAGCTAGAAAGATGAATTAAATAGAATTTTATAACTAAATGAAGATATCGGTTTTTAATCGATAACATTAAAACGATTATAGTTATCGAATATTTGAAACAAACTCGATCGAATCGTACTATACACGAACCTCCAAAAAAATTTGAAGTCTCTAGCTCTTATATCTTCTGAGATCGACGCGTTCAAACATACGGACAGACGGACAGACGGACAGACAGACAGACGGACAGGGCTCAGTCGACTCGGCTTCTCTCCCTGATCAAGAATATATATACTTTGTGGGGTCTGCCACGCCTCCTTCTGCCTGTTACATACATTTTCACAAAACCATTATACCCTGTTTTCCCATTTTCAATGGGTTCAGGGTATAAAAATGAATACTGAATAATGCATAATGCATAATGAATAATGCATAATGAATAATGCATAATGAATAATGCATAATGCATAATGCATAATGAACAAGTAAGAGTGCTCTAGTCGAGACTGCTCGACAAAGAGATCCCCTGAACCCTGCGAAGAACTGCGATTCCTAAGAGTCGCTAACATTCTCCGTTACTTTTATATGTATGTACATATGTAGCAAGCAATAGATACACACACACAGACGCACGCACAAGAACACACACACAGACGCACGCACCAACACACAATCTGCTAACTGTGCATTATGACTCATCAGCTTCGCTGCTGCTGCAAGACGCCGATAATATGAGATATTAAATGTTTAATAACTTTTTTTCTAGTCAAACGATTTTGATCAAATTTGTGGGGCGTGATCATGACATTCATATGTGTGTATGTGCCCAAGCACAAGTCTCTAGTACTTGAAATGCGTGATTTAGCAATTTGAGGCGAAGGGGCAATTTGAGGGCGTGGCATCCAAAATTTAACAAAAGCCGAAATTGCAGAAGGCTCAAATAACACTAAATGCAAAATTTGAAGACTCTACCTATAAAGATGAATTAAATAGAATTTTATAACTAAATGAAGCTATCGGTTTTTAATCGATAACATTAAAACGATTATAGTTATCGAATATTTGAAACAAACTCGATCGAATCGTACAATACACGGACTTCCAAAAAAATTTGAAGTCTCTAGCTCTTATATCTTCTGAGATCGACGCGTTCAAACATACGGACAGACGGACAGACAGACAGACGGACAGGGCTAAATCGACTCGGCTTCTCTCCCTGATCAAGAATATATATACTTTATGGGGTCTGCCACGCCTCCTTCTGCCTGTTACATACATTTTCACAAAACCATTACACCCTTTTTTCCCATTTTCAATGGGTTCAGGGTATAAAAATGAATACTGTATAATGAATAATGCATAATGCATAATGCATAATGAAAAATGAATACTGAATAATGAATAATGCATAATGCATAATGAAAAATCATATTGCACAATGCATAATGCATAATGCATAATGAATAATGCATATTGCATAATGCATAATGAATGAAGCATAATGAACAAGTAAGAAAACTCTAGTCGGCGGTCCCGACTAAGAGATACCCTAAACCCCGCGCTATCTGCGTTAAAATACTGCATAATTAGCATTTCGTATAAACGCACAGAAAACTAAATTCAATTCATTTCAATTGTTTGGCTAATAGCGTCATCTATGGTTCGATTGAATAGCGCCATCCAAGTTTCGAACCAACTGAGCAGCTGATAATTCGCAAATCATAGCGCCATCTATTGGAAATATGTACACTAAAACTTGCGGGTTTTAGAACTTGCTAGATGCACGCAGCTCAATGTGTATGTGTGTATGTGTGCACATGTATAGAAAAACAGTTTGCTTTGCTTTGCTGGTCACGTGTTTGGCCGATTGGCCAAACGTTTTGTTTAATAACTTCTGCGCGAATTAATGGATTTGAATAAAATTTTCAGCTTATGTTCAACATATTTTATTACATTTTTTCCAATTTTTAAAAATGTAAACCCATTCATTTACTGGCTTTGAGTGCAACTAACCTCAATTTAAATATTTGGGGAAATTTGGAGCCGGTATCCAAAATTTAACAAAAATCAAAATTAGAGAAAATAAATATAAAACTTACAAAAAAATTTGGGGTCTGTAGCTATAAAGACGTGGGAGATATAATTTTATAACTAACATTCGATAATGTTTTTAATCGATAACAATTAAATTAAAATAGTTATCGACTTTTTTTAACAAACTCGATCTTTTCGTGCTATTCACGGACCTACATAAAAAATTTCAAGTCTCTAGCTCTTATAGGTTCTGAGAACGACGCGTTCATACATACGGACAGACAGACGGACAGACGGACAGACGGACAGACGGACATGGCTATATCAACTCGGCTTGTCATCCTGATCAAGAATATATATACTTTATGGGGTCTGCCACGCCTCCTTCTGCCTGTTACATACATACGCCCTCCAACAAAAACATTATACCCTGATTTTCCCATTTTCAATGGGTTCAGGGTATAAAAATGAATACTGAATCATGTATAATGCATAATGAATAATGCATAATGAATAATGCATAATGCATAATGCATAATGAAAAATTAATACTGAATAATGAATAATGCATAATGCATAATGAATAATGAATAATGCATAATGCATAATGCATAATGCATATTGCATAATGAAAAATGAATACTGAATAATGAATAATGCATAACGCATAATGCATAATGAATAATGCATAATGAATAATGAATAATGCATAATGCATAATGCATAATGAATAATGCATAATGCATAATGCATAATGCATAATGCATAATGGCTAATGAATAATGCATAATGCATAATGCATAATGAAAAATGAATACTGAATAATGAATAATGCATAATGCATAATGCATAATGAAAAATGAATACTGAATAATGAATAATGAATAATGAATAATGAATAATGAATAATGCATAATGCATAATGCATAATGCATAATGAAAAATGAATACTGAATAATGAATAATGCATAATGCATAATGAATAATGAATAATGCATAATGCATAATGCATAATGCATAATGCATAATGCATAATGCATAATGCATAATGCATAATGCATAATGCATAATGAATAATGCAGAATGAATAATGCATAACGCATAATGCATAATGCATAATGCATAATGAATAATGCCTAATGAATAATGCATATTGCATAATGCATAATGAATAATGCATATTGCAAAATGCATAATGAATAATGCATATTGCATAATGCATAATGAATAATGCATATTGCAAAATGCATAATGCATAATGAACAAGTAAGAGTGCTCTAGTCGAGACTGCTCGACAAAGAGATCCCCTGAACCCTGCGAAGAACTGCGATTCCTAAGAGCCGCTAACATTCTCCGTTACTTTTATATGTATGTACATATGTAGCAAGCAATACATACACACACAGACGCACGCACAAGAACACACACAGACTCACGCACCAACACACAATCTGCTAACTGTGCATTATGACTCATCAGCTTCGCTGCTGCTGCAAGACGCCGATAATATGAGATATTAAATGTTTAATAACTTTTTTTCTAGTCAAACGATTTTGATCAAATTTGTGGGGCGTGATCATGACATTCATATGTGTGTATGTGCCAAGTCACAAGTCTCTAGTACTTGAAATACGTGATTTAGCAATTTGAGGCGAAGGGGCAATTTGAGGGCGTGGCATCCAAAATTTAACAAAAACCGAAATTGCAGAAGGCTCAAATAACACTAAATGCTAAATTTGAAGACTCTAACTATAAAGATGAATTAAGTAGAATTTTATAACTAAATGAAGATATCGGTTTTTAATCGATAACATTAAAACGATGATAGTTATCGAATATTTGAAACAAACTCGATCGAATCGTACTATACGCGAACTTCCAAAAAAAATTTGAAGTCTCTAGCTCTTATATCTTCTGAGATCGACGCGTTCAAACATACGGACAGACGGACAGACGGACAGACGGACGGACGGACAGACGGACAGACGGACAGACAGAATACTGAATAATGAATAATGCATAATGCATAATGCATAATGAAAAATGAATAATGCATAATGAATAATGAATAATGCATAATGCATAATGCATAATGAATAATGAATAATGCATAGTTCATAATGCATAATGAATAATGAATAATGCATAGTGCATAATGCATAATGCATAATGCATAATGCATAATGCATAATGCATAATGCATAATGAATAATGAATAATGTATATTGCATAATGCATAATGAATAATGCATAATGCATAATGCATAATGCATAATGAAAAATGAATAATGCATAATGAATAATGAATAATGCATAATGCATAATGCATAATGCATAATGAATAATGAATAATGCATAGTTCATAATGCATAATGAATAATGAATAATGCATAGTTCATAATGCATAATGAATAATGAATAATGCATAGTGCATAATGCATAATGCATAATGCATAATGCATAATGCATAATGCATAATGAATAATGAATAATGTATATTGCATAATGCATAATGAATAATGCATAATGCATAATGCATAATGCATAATGAAAAATGAATACTGAATAATGCATAATGCATAATGAATAATGCATAATGAATAATGAATAATGCATAATGCATAATGCATAATGAATAATGAATAATTCATAGTGCATAATGCATAATGCATAATGCATAATGCATAATGCATAATGCATAATGAATAATGAATAATGTATATTGCATAATGCATAATGAATAATGCATACTGCATAATGCATAATGCATAATGAATAATGAATAAATCATAATGAATAATGCTTAATGAAAAATGAATACTGAATACTGAATAATGAATAATGAATAATGCATAATGCATAATGCATAATGAAAAATGAATAATGAATAATGAATAAATCATAATGAATAATGCATAATGAAAAATAAATACTGAATACTGAATAATGCATAATGCATAATGCATAATGAATATTGCATAATGCATAATGAATAATGCATAATGCATAATGCATAATGAATAATGCATAATGCATAATGCATAATGCATAATGCATAATGCATAATGCATAATGCATAATGCATAATGCATAATGCATAATGCATAATGCATAATGCATAATGCATAATGCATAATGCATAATGAATAATGCATAATGCATAATGCATAATGCATAATGCAGTGAATCGACCTATTGTATTTTATTGTTGCGAGGAGGATATCGTCGACAGTGTCTTCAATATGGTTTCCATTTTTAAGACAGCGACTTGTGTCCCCTAAGGTGCCGTGAAAACGCTCTACCTGCCCGTTAGACGTGCTATGTAGGGGAGGCGCATTTGCGATTGCATGTGAATGAATGGGTTGGACGATTGCAAATTTATAAAAATTTGTCAATGCAAGTCAAAAAGTATTTCTGGTCAGTGGAGTGAATGTCAACATGTAGAATTTCTGCGGCATATGACGGTATAGGGGTCTTCCCTATATCTTGTCGAATTGGGTGACGATTGTGTTTATTCATCGCGCACACCCGACAGTTTGCCGCTATTTCTGTTGTGAGACGACCAATTTTTGGAAAAAATAGTCCCGAAATAGGCGCGTTCTCTTGCGCCGCGCGGTGAGCACAATTATGCTCAGCTGTAGCAATTTCCCTTCGTTCTGTTGTATCTGAGATGTCTATGACCATGCTTTTGGAATGTCGAAATGTAGTCAAGGGAAATTCTTCGACCAATTTATGTTGAATGAAGGCCAAAATGGGAAGCTCGCAAAATATTGCGTTGGTCACCTCTGAGTTCACAACTTCTCGCAGGGTGTGGAACAGTGAGTTTCCATCGTAAAACTATAAGACATGTCTCGTTTTTGTTCTAAAAAGGATGTATGTTTTGTGTTGTGAAATGGGGCTTTCTTCCAGTATTATCTGGTTTCGGAATCAGTTGACTGGCTTGTCTGTTGTCTCAATTGTGTAAGTAAGAGACTCCTCGCTATGAACTGTAGCAATATCAGAATCTGCCGAGTCTTCTAAGGCGTTGATATTTTGCTCATCAATGAAAGCCTTCCAGCGTTTTATTTTAGCGTTTGGATTTTTTTCAGATACGGCAAAAGTTGATGATCTGTATAAATGTTTAAATTCTTTACTCCATACAGGTAATTTCTGAGGTTCTGTAATGACCACACTATGTCGAGAAGCCCTCGCTCACTTGCGACGCAATGTGCGCGAGATCATTGTAATCGGGCGGCGGCCTTGGGACAGCACCGCTCCGAGCCCGTGACCTGACGCGTCTGTTGTGAGGTCAAACGGTTTTCTGAAGTCGGGATATGACAATATCACATCCTCTGACGCTGGCATTTCCTTTAGCTTGTTAAAGGCATTCAATTGTTCCGGGGTGAGTTCGACTTGAACTTTCTTCGAATGATTTGCGCTTATTTTTCCCTTTTCACCTTTCAAGATCTCCGTTAGGGGCCTTGCGATGCTGGCGAAACCCGCAATAAAGCACCTATAGTAGCTTGCTAGCCCAAGAAATGATCGAAGGCTAAACAATGTTTTAGGCGGCTGGAAATCCTTTATGGCCTGTACTTTGTCGGCCGACGTCTGGATTCCACCTCTGCATACAGTGAATCTCAATGACGTCCCTGATGACGTCGGCTATTGCCCTCTGAAAAATGCTAGGGGCGTTCTTTAAGCCGAAGGGAAGCCTGCAAAATTCATACTTCCCATTATTTACAGAGAATGCAGTTTTTTCTCTGTCCCTTTCTGATAGTTCTATCTGATGAAATCCCAATTTCAGGTCCAGTGTGGTAAAATACTGAGCCTCCCCCATGTTTGCCAATATAGTATAGATATCGATGGGATAGGGTATTTATCATCGATTGTTTTTTAATTTAACTTTCTAAAATCAATTACAAGACGTTTTTTTCTATGTCCGGAGTCAACTCCTTTTTTGTCCACAACCCATATCGGGTTGTTATACGGAGATTTTGAGGGTCTAAGTATGCCGTCCGCCAGAAGTTGTTTAACCTCTGCATTGACAAATTCAGACACGTCCATTGGGTATGGGTATAATTTAGAATATACCGGTTCGCCATCCGTTCGGATTGTGACGATAGTGTTTATGTTATAAGGAAGGGATTCGTTAACGTCTGCAAAGGCGTTAATCATCCGGTCAATCATACGATTGAAATTGGTTCTGATCGCGAGGGGAGCATCCGCGTCATTTATTTCAAAGTGATTCACTTGTTGGCATGTTGTGAATTCAATTTTTTCCATTCCCTGATCATATTTAATGACATTGTTGTTTAGCTCTATTTGGGCGTTGACTCTTTTTAACAAGTCGAGGCCGATTATGCCATCGAAGTCTCTTAATGAGTCTAGCATAAAGAAATATGATTTTGTACTGAAAATGAGAATGAGACATTTCTGCTCGATTTTTGTGTGCCCGTGTATTGATTTTACCTGAAAGGGGCTATCGACTGGCCTCCAATGTGCCAGTTCGGGAACGGGTTTTATATAGTTCTTAGATGCTCCTGTATCTATCAGAAGCTTTATATCCCGCCCTGCAACCGTGCGTCTTACTATCGGTAGCAGGGACTTTCCTCTACCTCGTGCTGCGAGTGTGACTCATAACTACCTTCATTACTTTCTTCTTGGGGCAAATGGTTTATGTTTTGCTGGGTCCTCATGGACCGATCCCCATAGTTTGCATTGCCTCGATAACCCTGAGTGGGTTGTCTGAAGCGGGACGAGGTATCTACCTCCATTGGCTCGGGGCCACGCCCCTGTGGTTTCTGAGGTTGAACGTATTGTTTTGAGCTGCTAGCTTTCGGCTGGCTTTGGTTGTCTTTGTTACCTTTCTGAAAATGAGGATTCTTCTTCTGAGAGTTACTCTCATATTCCTGTTGGCTATTTTTACGCCAATTTTGGGTCTTTTGACCATTATATTTCTGCGGTTTTTCTTCAGCGTATTTCGCAAAACTTGCCGCAAAGATACCTCTTTCATTGCTTGACTCAGCCTCTTGGGCGGTTGGGAGGTCGTGAGGCTGTGCTGGGAAAACAGCCCATCTCAGGGACTTGTTAAGTCCGGAGACAAATATATGGAGGGCATCGTTCCTGAATTTTTTGTTCAGAACGGCCGCTCCAGCAGGGTCATGTGTCATTAAGGTTTTATTTGTAAGTAATGTCAACTTTTTCCCGACCTCATCATAGTATTTCGACAGTGATTGGTCACCCTGCCTAAGCGTGCTTAGCTGCTGTTGGATCACGTGTACTGGTGTTTTATCAGCAAACGTGAAATCCAACCTGGCAATGATTGCCTTAAAATTTAACACTGTGTTAAATGACGCAAGCTCTGCATCTGCTGAACCCCTTACTTTGTTTCGGATTATAGCCACAGCTTGTTAGTGCCTTGAGCTGCCGTTATATGATTCAAACACCTTATAAGCGGAGCAAGCGGCCTGTCTCCATGAGACATAATTTTCCTGTTTTCCATCGAACTCTGAGATAGACTTTACTATATCTAAGGGTTCGTCGCATTTGACCCCTGGAGTTATTTTAATTTCCTCGTAAACTTCTATCTGCGGAGCTGCTTCCTGTTGATTGATGGCAGCCCCCATTTGAGCTGCTATTTATTCGTCCGTCATTTTCTTTCGTTTCTGTTCTAGATATGAAGTGATTAGTTCGTCCCCGCTGCTCTCTTCACCACTGTTTACGCCTTGCATTCAAACGTAGATCGTTGCAGTATTTTCAATTTAATGGGAACAGAATGTTTAATTTCAATACTCAATATTCACCAAAGAAATAACGTTAAATAAGTATTTAATAAGATTTTAGCACCTCATACTAGACAGCCTCTTTATTGTTAAAACAAAAAAATGAGCAACTCACCAACATGATCATTTCGAAATTAATTTAGATTAAAAATTAAATTAATTGAGCGTAGGTGGCCGATGTGTCAGACACTGTACTCTCTCGGACGCTTGTTGTGGTTTTCTTTGTTATCTTTGTTCTTTTCACATCGGAATAATGCATAGTGCATAATGCATAATGCATAATGCATAATGCATAATGCATAATGCATAATGCATAATGCATAATGAATAATGAATAATGTATATTGCATAATGCATAATGAATAATGCATAATGCATAATGCATAATGCATAATGAAAAATGAATAATGCATAATGAATAATGAATAATGCATAATGCATAATGCATAATGCATAATGAATAATGAATAATGCATAGTTCATAATGCATAATGAATAATGAATAATGCATAGTTCATAATGCATAATGAATAATGAATAATGCATAGTGCATAATGCATAATGCATAATGCATAATGCATAATGCATAATGCATAATGAATAATGAATAATGTATATTGCATAATGCATAATGAATAATGCATAATGCATAATGCATAATGCATAATGAAAAATGAATACTGAATAATGCATAATGCATAATGAATAATGCATAATGAATAATGAATAATGCATAATGCATAATGCATAATGAATAATGAATAATTCATAGTGCATAATGCATAATGCATAATGCATAATGCATAATGCATAATGCATAATGCATAATGAATAATGAATAATGTATATTGCATAATGCATAATGAATAATGCATACTGCATAATGCATAATGCATAATGAATAATGAATAAATCATAATGAATAATGCTTAATGAAAAATGAATACTGAATACTGAATAATGAATAATGAATAATGCATAATGCATAATGCATAATGAAAAATGAATAATGAATAATGAATAAATCATAATGAATAATGCATAATGAAAAATAAATACTGAATACTGAATAATGCATAATGCATAATGCATAATGAATATTGCATAATGCATAATGAATAATGCATAATGCATAATGCATAATGAATAATGCATAATGCATAATGCATAATGCATAATGCATAATGCATAATGCATAATGCATAATGCATAATGCATAATGCATAATGCATAATGCATAATGCATAATGCATAATGCATAATGCATAATGAATAATGCATAATGCATAATGCATAATGCATAATGCAGTGAATCGACCTATTGTATTTTATTGTTGCGAGGAGGATATCGTCGACAGTGTCTTCAATATGGTTTCCATTTTTAAGACAGCGACTTGTGTCCCCTAAGGTGCCGTGAAAACGCTCTACCTGCCCGTTAGACGTGCTATGTAGGGGAGGCGCATTTGCGATTGCATGTGAATGAATGGGTTGGACGATTGCAAATTTATAAAAATTTGTCAATGCAAGTCAAAAAGTATTTCTGGTCAGTGGAGTGAATGTCAACATGTAGAATTTCTGCGGCATATGACGGTATAGGGGTCTTCCCTATATCTTGTCGAATTGGGTGACGATTGTGTTTATTCATCGCGCACACCCGACAGTTTGCCGCTATTTCTGTTGTGAGACGACCAATTTTTGGAAAAAATAGTCCCGAAATAGGCGCGTTCTCTTGCGCCGCGCGGTGAGCACAATTATGCTCAGCTGTAGCAATTTCCCTTCGTTCTGTTGTATCTGAGATGTCTATGACCATGCTTTTGGAATGTCGAAATGTAGTCAAGGGAAATTCTTCGACCAATTTATGTTGAATGAAGGCCAAAATGGGAAGCTCGCAAAATATTGCGTTGGTCACCTCTGAGTTCACAACTTCTCGCAGGGTGTGGAACAGTGAGTTTCCATCGTAAAACTATAAGACATGTCTCGTTTTTGTTCTAAAAAGGATGTATGTTTTGTGTTGTGAAATGGGGCTTTCTTCCAGTATTATCTGGTTTCGGAATCAGTTGACTGGCTTGTCTGTTGTCTCAATTGTGTAAGTAAGAGACTCCTCGCTATGAACTGTAGCAATATCAGAATCTGCCGAGTCTTCTAAGGCGTTGATATTTTGCTCATCAATGAAAGCCTTCCAGCGTTTTATTTTAGCGTTTGGATTTTTTTCAGATACGGCAAAAGTTGATGATCTGTATAAATGTTTAAATTCTTTACTCCATACAGGTAATTTCTGAGGTTCTGTAATGACCACACTATGTCGAGAAGCCCTCGCTCACTTGCGACGAAATTTACTTCATTATCTCGCAATGTGCGCGAGATCATTGTAATCGGGCGGCGGCCTTGGGACAGCACCGCTCCGAGCCCGTGACCTGACGCGTCTGTTGTGAGGTCAAACGGTTTTCTGAAGTCGGGATATGACAATATCACATCCTCTGACGCTGGCATTTCCTTTAGCTTGTTAAAGGCATTCAATTGTTCCGGGGTGAGTTCGACTTGAACTTTCTTCGAATGATTTGCGCTTATTTTTCCCTTTTCACCTTTCAAGATCTCCGTTAGGGGCCTTGCGATGCTGGCGAAACCCGCAATAAAGCACCTATAGTAGCTTGCTAGCCCAAGAAATGATCGAAGGCTAAACAATGTTTTAGGCGGCTGGAAATCCTTTATGGCCTGTACTTTGTCGGCCGACGTCTGGATTCCACCTCTGCATACAGTGAATCTCAATGACGTCCCTGATGACGTCGGCTATTGCCCTCTGAAAAATGCTAGGGGCGTTCTTTAAGCCGAAGGGAAGCCTGCAAAATTCATACTTCCCATTATTTACAGAGAATGCAGTTTTTTCTCTGTCCCTTTCTGATAGTTCTATCTGATGAAATCCCAATTTCAGGTCCAGTGTGGTAAAATACTGAGCCTCCCCCATGTTTGCCAATATAGTATAGATATCGATGGGATAGGGTATTTATCATCGATTGTTTTTTAATTTAACTTTCTAAAATCAATTACAAGACGTTTTTTTCTATGTCCGGAGTCAACTCCTTTTTTGTCCACAACCCATATCGGGTTGTTATACGGAGATTTTGAGGGTCTAAGTATGCCGTCCGCCAGAAGTTGTTTAACCTCTGCATTGACAAATTCAGACACGTCCATTGGGTATGGGTATAATTTAGAATATACCGGTTCGCCATCCGTTCGGATTGTGACGATAGTGTTTATGTTATAAGGAAGGGATTCGTTAACGTCTGCAAAGGCGTTAATCATCCGGTCAATCATACGATTGAAATTGGTTCTGATCGCGAGGGGAGCATCCGCGTCATTTATTTCAAAGTGATTCACTTGTTGGCATGTTGTGAATTCAATTTTTTCCATTCCCTGATCATATTTAATGACATTGTTGTTTAGCTCTATTTGGGCGTTGACTCTTTTTAACAAGTCGAGGCCGATTATGCCATCGAAGTCTCTTAATGAGTCTAGCATAAAGAAATATGATTTTGTACTGAAAATGAGAATGAGACATTTCTGCTCGATTTTTGTGTGCCCGTGTATTGATTTTACCTGAAAGGGGCTATCGACTGGCCTCCAATGTGCCAGTTCGGGAACGGGTTTTATATAGTTCTTAGATGCTCCTGTATCTATCAGAAGCTTTATATCCCGCCCTGCAACCGTGCGTCTTACTATCGGTAGCAGGGACTTTCCTCTACCTCGTGCTGCGAGTGTGACTCATAACTACCTTCATTACTTTCTTCTTGGGGCAAATGGTTTATGTTTTGCTGGGTCCTCATGGACCGATCCCCATAGTTTGCATTGCCTCGATAACCCTGAGTGGGTTGTCTGAAGCGGGACGAGGTATCTACCTCCATTGGCTCGGGGCCACGCCCCTGTGGTTTCTGAGGTTGAACGTATTGTTTTGAGCTGCTAGCTTTCGGCTGGCTTTGGTTGTCTTTGTTACCTTTCTGAAAATGAGGATTCTTCTTCTGAGAGTTACTCTCATATTCCTGTTGGCTATTTTTACGCCAATTTTGGGTCTTTTGACCATTATATTTCTGCGGTTTTTCTTCAGCGTATTTCGCTAAACTTGCCGCAAAGATACCTCTTTCATTGCTTGACTCAGCCTCTTGGGCGGTTGGGAGGTCGTGAGGCTGTGCTGGGAAAACAGCCCATCTCAGGGACTTGTTAAGTCCGGAGACAAATATATGGAGGGCATCGTTCCTGAATTTTTTGTTCAGAACGGCCGCTCCAGCAGGGTCATGTGTCATTAAGGTTTTATTTGTAAGTAATGTCAACTTTTTCCCGACCTCATCATAGTATTTCGACAGTGATTGGTCACCCTGCCTAAGCGTGCTTAGCTGCTGTTGGATCACGTGTACTGGTGTTTTATCAGCAAACGTGAAATCCAACCTGGCAATGATTGCCTTAAAATTTAACACTGTGTTAAATGACGCAAGCTCTGCATCTGCTGAACCCCTTACTTTGTTTCGGATTATAGCCACAGCTTGTTAGTGCCTTGAGCTGCCGTTATATGATTCAAACACCTTATAAGCGGAGCAAGCGGCCTGTCTCCATGAGACATAATTTTCCTGTTTTCCATCGAACTCTGAGATAGACTTTACTATATCTAAGGGTTCGTCGCATTTGACCCCTGGAGTTATTTTAATTTCCTCGTAAACTTCTATCTGCGGAGCTGCTTCCTGTTGATTGATGGCAGCCCCCATTTGAGCTGCTATTTATTCGTCCGTCATTTTCTTTCGTTTCTGTTCTAGATATGAAGTGATTAGTTCGTCCCCGCTGCTCTCTTCACCACTGTTTACGCCTTGCATTCAAACGTAGATCGTTGCAGTATTTTCAATTTAATGGGAACAGAATGTTTAATTTCAATACTCAATATTCACCAAAGAAATAACGTTAAATAAGTATTTAATAAGATTTTAGCACCTCATACTAGACAGCCTCTTTATTGTTAAAACAAAAAAATGAGCAACTCACCAACATGATCATTTCGAAATTAATTTAGATTAAAAATTAAATTAATTGAGCGTAGGTGGCCGATGTGTCAGACACTGTACTCTCTCGGACGCTTGTTGTGGTTTTCTTTGTTATCTTTGTTCTTTTCACATCGGCTGTCAGACACTGTTGTGTTGATTTAAGTACTCTCTCGGACGCTTGCTGTTTTTTTTTTTTTTTTCTTATTTTTGTTCTTTTCTCACTCTCTCAGCTAGCTTGCGCTGCTGGGGTTTTTTCTTTTCTTTTTTTCTTTTTTTTACTATGACTCTTGGCGTTGGCTCAAATAGTTACACAGATCACACATAAATTGTTCTGACAAATTTGTTTTGTTTTTTTATTTATTATTATTATTCTCTTGTTTGCACTGTTACTCTTGGCGTTAGCTCGAAGAGTTAATCAATTATTTTGTTTGGCAACACTCGTGAGATCACTTGCCGTTGGGCGCCAATGAAACCAATGTAATTATTATTTATTATTTTTTATTTACAACTCGTTTGAGTTGTGCGAGAAACAATTTAAAACTAAACTTATCGTAACATGAATGTACTTATATAGCTGCCGCTGCCGGCAGACGGGCCGGCAGGCCGACCCGCAGACTGCTGAGTCGACGCTTCCCACCGACGATCAGGCCACTTAGGCGTGGTGGTGTCAGGTTCTACTTGCGACTCTTTCGTAACGGCATCCGGCCCAATTGCTCCATCAGCAACTCCGGCCGTGCGCGTGTTAACTTATATATAAAAGAAACTGAGAATGCGGAATAGCGGTTCTTCGCAGAGCTCAGGGTATTCCCTAGTCGAGCGGTCTCGACTAGAGTTTTCTCACTTGTTAAATTTTTGAATATGAGTAGCAACGGCTTAGGTGCACGCCGATGATCGGCAATGCAACGAGGTGCGCCGCGGCGAATATGGAGCTTCGTGGTAAGAAGCGGTGGCCTCGGTGAATTACATTGCCGAGGTCGGTCAGTGCGGAGAATCGGAATGGTGAGGGCGTGTCGCCACCCGAAGAAAAGTGGGGATCTAAAGAGAACGAGAAGTTGGCCGCGAGCCCAGAATAGCGATTAAGTGAAAAAAGTGAAGAGCAGAAGAAGATGAAACAGCGCCGCTGACAAAGAAAAGGAGAGGAGGTTCAGGAAGAGAAATTGTGAGTTAAGACTAGACTATAAGAGAATAACAGGAAGTTGGAAGGAAATTCGATCTGACGTGCGTTTTATTTTGCGATTGAAGTGTATTTAAACTAACCTGACCTCGCTTCCGCCCACCTCTTTTTGTGCTTATAAGCTATGTGGCGAGGTTAAGCCCGCCGCCCCGGCTATTGTTGATCGGCGCTGCATAGCATCCGTCGAGGCAATACCAAGAAGCCACGAGTAGCTCTGCTTGTCGGTGAAAAACGTACGAGCCAACGGTGCGTGAGTGTTCTCCACGCCCACTGTCCGCCCTCGGCTTGCCGTGCGAACCACGCGGACGTCTCGCTATATTTCCCTCTCCACAGCCCATTGCGTCCTGGCACTTAACAATTTTTTGTGAGTGTCCCTGGGCCAAACACACTGTAGAAGATACAGTTTGAGCCGATTTGCCACGCAACCAATGGGGGTAGACATATTCACCATAGCTTTTTTTTAGAAAAAATAAGTAAGAAAACTCTAGTCGAGACCGCTCGACTAGGGTATACCCTGAACCCTGCAATGAACCGTTTCTTTAATATACATAAGTATATATATGTTCATTACAAGCAACACATACACACACACATACACAGGCGCAAGCACTCACAAGCGCAAGTCGTTGCGTCAGCTGTTCTTGGGCTTCTTTTTGTATGGCAATGCTATGGGAAATCAAATGTTTAATAACTTTTTTTCTAGAGCAACGATTTTGATCAAACTTGTTGGCCGTGATCATGTCATCCATATGTATGTATGTGCCAAAGCACAAGTCTCTAGTATTTGATATACGGGAGTTACAAATTTGAGGCGAAGGGGCGTGGCATCCAAAATTTAACAAAAACCTAAATTAGTAAGGCTTACATAACACTAAATGCAAAATTTGAAGACTCTAGCTAGAAAGATGAATTAGATAGAATTTTATAGCTGAATTTACATTTTCGTTTTTAATCGATAACAATAAAACGATAACAGTTATCGAATTTCTGAAACAAACTCGATCTTTTCGTGATATACAGGAAACTACATAAAAAATTTCAAGTCTCTAGCTCTTGTAGGTTCTGAGAACGACGCGTTCATACATACGGACAGACGGACAGACGGACGGACGGACGGACAGACGGACATGGCAATATCAACTCGACTTGTCTCCCTGATCAAGAATATATATACTTTATGGGATCTGCCACGCCTCCTTCTGCCTGTTACATACATTTCAACAAAAACATTATACCCTGATTTCCCATTTTCAATGGGTTCAGGGTATAAAAAGTTAAGGTGTGGATATGTCTTCGATTATAGGGGCGAAGAAAATTAATACACCTCTTAATGGAAAGGCATTTTGCATTTGATCATGCAAATCCGGTAACATCAGCTCAGAATTAAAAAATTTAGTTTTAGATGTTTTATTGTAAAATGTACAATTAAAATTAAAACTAATAATAGTATGTATTTAAAAAATTACCAAAGAATTTAAGAACAGTTAAAGTTAGAATCATAATTTTCATCAATTGGATTTTTCGTATATTTCGGTATATTACGATTGGTTACATCATAGGAGATTTCAACATGTAATACTCTTTGTTATCACGGTCTTCTGATATTAAGAAATAATTGTTTTCAGAAGCAAAAGTATTTTAAATCCCTTTTATTATATAATAAGACTTAGGGGTTAATCAATTTTTTCATCTTCTGATTCATAGTATTTTAAATTCGCGTCGCATAATCTACATTCGACTTCATCACTATTTTCTGTGTTATAGTTAAAACGTAGACAATCTTTATGAAATAAATGCTGACAAAGATAATAGACTGACGGCATATTCAACAATTGACGACAGACATCGCAATACCTGTTACGAAACTCTATTGGATTTAATTCATAGTGGGATTTCAGTGAATTTTGTATTGCTATTTCGTAGGTAAGATCAGCAATAGCCCCAATTTCAGATTTAGCATCCATAAAATTGTTCATGAAAATTTCAATCAAAAATGGTTTACTATCTTTCATTTTAATTTCGGAACCTCCACACATTTTTTGCAATATAGTGAGCAATGATCGCGAGCCGATTGTTGACAATGATGCAAGATTTGGATTCTTCTTTATGTGTTGATCTAAACTATGAAGAAAGTTTTTATGTTCCTCAGGAAATAATTCAGATTCAATATTTTCCGAATTTTCTATTCCAAGTTTAAGTAAATATGTCTTTGATAGTGTTAATATCTTTTCAAATCTAATGGGCATTTTTCTTATTAATTCAGTTATATCTTCGGGTAATATTTTATTTTCTCGCCATAGTCCCAAATAAAGGATGAGCAAATAGTAAAATAATTTTTCATTGCAGGGCGAACAGTTTTCTATATAGTACGATAATAAGTTAGTGTTAAATTCTAAATAATTTGGACATATCATTAAAAAACGAAGTATGCTTTTAATTTGCTGGCTCTTTACTAAATATTTCAATGCATTTAAAGTAATGGTGGAATCAGTCAAAAAAACTTCCCGTCTAAACTCAAGGAGAAAATTAAAAACGTCTTCTTCGTTGACATTGTGAAAAAAATTTTCTTTAAAACTATTCCTTGTATCAATCAAGTCCGATAAATTGATTCTTCTCGCTGATATCTGTTTAAAATCAGCAAATTGTGTATTATTTTTCCTCAAAATCCATAACTGTCCAATTCTCGAACGTAAGCTTTCACGATTAATGCAACTTTCAAGTAATTTCTGATGCTCAAGTGTAGCGATCTTACTTTTTAATAACTTTTTTACATATTGTATTAAACTATCATTGTGTCTTGAACTTAATAGCTTTGAAATAATGTGGAAAGGTTTCCAAACGCCAATGGTTTGAGTATATTCCATAACTGCTCTAGTATAGAAACCTTTCAACAATAAACAATTACCGTATTTCAATCTCGCATTTCCCAGATTATCACATTGATGGGAACTTTCTTCATTTTTTAAGATCATGAGTGCGTTATCATGCATACACTTTGCAATAAGAGTTCTAACTTTACTATTTGTTGGATGCTCTTTTAACGCATAAATATTAAATATACATAAATTTTTTGAATTTTGCTCTTTGGTTATAAAATAGTAAAGTCTATTGGAACTTATAAAGTCAACCACAGTTGAAATTTGTTTGTGTAAGACAATTAACTTGTTATCAATATCAACGACCGTAATAGCAGATCCAAAATTAGTTTTAACTACAACAAGAACATAATTGTCAATCCATGAAAGAAATTGTTTTTGTCCTTCAATTGCATAACAAGGTCCCCTGCAATCCCGTCTAAAACAGTAGATTGCATCATCACGACCAACAACAAGAAATGAATCAGAAGCAATTGGTTGAGATAATGTGCAACACTGGTTAGACTTGTTTTGATTTGTATCAAGAACCATTTTAGATTCGATTGCATTTTTATCATTTAACGCTACGCAATATATTGCATCAACACTTATAATAAACACATTGCAAATTTTCATTTCATTTTGCTGTTCACAACTTGCAAATTGTATTCCATTTATTGGGCTTAGGGCAATAGCGTGACGGCGGATATTCAAAGACAAATCTCGACTGATGCTACCAAAATGAAGTAGTGTATCACCCTTTTCAAAGCCAATACCCAAAGCAAATAACTTGTCGGGCCCTATGACGGATAAATGTAGAACTGTTGCAATACTTGTCGCTGATAAATTTAAGGTTGATATGCATATTGGGTGTTCCTCCTTTTTGATCTGATTTACGTCATATATACAAACGCATAAGTCATAATTATATTTTTGCGATAGTACGCCAAGTAAATTAGAAGGTGTTATAGAACATAGTTGTATCGGTTGGTGGCTGTCGTGGCATTTAAAGCTTATCTGCTTTGATTTAACACCGTTTTCTATTAATATATAAATATTTCCATTTCTGTCGCAAAATACAAACGTGGACTTAGTTCTTCCAGTTGCAGTTTTAACTCTGTTGCAGCAGTGTGTAGTAATTTCAGTATTCTTCTCATTTAATTGTATCGACGGCAAAGTAACTAAATCGAAAAGTTCAACATTTTTCCATTCGAACAAACTCATCCTGCCAAACTTTTTAAAATTAATAATAAAGAACTAGTGCTCTACAAGTGAAGAGTTATCGATAGCGCTACCAAGTCGCCCTGTCATCAGTGTTGCCAACTCTTCTGAACCTATGCAAACTATATTAACATATCAAAAAATCTAAAAAAAAGCTGGAAAAAGCTGAAAAATTATAAAAAAGTCCAGATAAATATTAATAAAATATTATTCTTATAATTTTTAATTATGTTGGTAGGCTTTGTTCTGTGAACCTGGATGTTATTTCCAACTGTGAATTTATTTGAACATAATTCACCCAAATGTTCGATAGGCTTAATGGCTTAATGGGCAGCAACACATAAAAACGCTGTTAATAGTGATTGGGGCTCGTAGCATTAAAAAACACAGCAACAAGAAGCGGCATTTCTTGTTGCTGTGTTTTTTAATGCTACGAGCCCCAATCACTATTAAGCATATTTTTTTGCAGTGTGCACTGTTCATCACACTATATTATCAATGCTACTAAAGATAACGCATTCCAATGTGTTTTGAGAATTTTATTCTCTAAACGATGAAAAAACAAGTAAGAGTGCTCTAGTCGAGACTGCTCGACAAAGAGATCCCCTGAACCCTGCGAAGAACTGCGATTCCTAAGAGCCGCTAACATTCTCCGTTACTTTTATATGTATGTACATATGTAGCAAGCAACACATACACACACACAGACGCACGCACAAGAACACACACAGACTCACGCACCAACACACAATCTGCTAACTGTGCATTATGACTCATCAGCTTCGCTGCTGCTGCAAGACGCCGATAATATGAGATATTAAATGTTTAATAACTTTTTTTCTAGTCAAACGATTTTGATCAAATTTGTGGGGCGTGATCATGACATTCATATGTGTGTATGTGCCAAGTCACAAGTCTCTAGTACTTGAAATACGTGATTTAGCAATTTGAGGCGAAGGGGCAATTTGAGGGCGTGGCATCCAAAATTTAACGAAAACCGAAATTGCAGAAGGCTCAAATAACACTAAATGCAAAATTTGAAGACTCTAGCTAGAAAGATGAATTAAATAGAATTTTATAACTAAATGAAGATATCGGTTTTTACTCGATAACATTAAAACGATTATAGTTATCGAATATTTGAAACAAACTCGATCGAATCGTACTATACACGAACTTCCAAAAGTTCTTATATCTTCTGAGATCGACGCGTTCAAACATACGGACAGACGGACAGACGGACGGACGGACAGACGGACAGACAGACGGACAGGGCTAAATCGACTCGGCTTCTCTACCTGATCAAGAATATATATACTTTATGGGGTCTGCCACGCCTCCTTCTGCCTGTTACATACATTTTCACAAAACCATTATACCCTTTTTCCCATTTTCAATGGGTTCAGGGTATAACAAGTAAGAGTGCTCTAGTCGAGACTGCTCGACAAAGAGATCCCCTGAACCCTGCGAAGAACTGCGATTCCTAAGAGCTGCTAACATTCTCCGTTACTTTTATATGTATGTACATATGTAGCAAGCAATACATACACACACACAGATGCACGCACAAGAACACACACAGACGCACGCACCAACACACAATCTGCTAACTGTGCATTATGACTCATCAGCTTCGCTGCTGCTGCAAGACGCCGATAATATGAGATATTAAATGTTTAATAACTATTTTTCTAGTCGAAAGATTTTGATCAAATTTGTGGGGCGTGATCATGACATTCATATGTGTGTATGTGCCAAAGCACAAGTCTCTAGTACTTGAAATACGTGATTTAGCAATTTGAGGCGAAGGGGCAATTTGAGGGCGTGGCATCCAAAATTTAACAAAAACTTGCAGAAGGCTCAAATAACACTAAATGCAAAATTTGAAGACTCTAGCTAGAAAGATGAATTAAATAGAATTTTATAACTAAATGAAGATATCGGTTTTTAATCGATAACATTAAAACGATTATAGTTATCGAATATTTGAAACAAACTCGATCGAATCGTACTATACACGAACTTCCAAAAAATTTGAAGTCTCTAGCTCTTATATCTGAGATCGACGCGTTCAAACATACGGACAGACGGACAGACAGACAGACGGACAGGGCTAAATCGACTCGGCTTCTCTCCCTGATCAAGAATATATATACTTTGTGGGGTCTGCCACGCCTCCTTCTGCCTGTTACATACATTTTCACAAAACCATTATACCCTTTTTCCCCATTTTCAATGGGTTCAGGGTATAAAAAGTTTTGTTCTATTTCCAATAAAAACAACAATATGAGAAATTTATTCAAACGGTAGATTTAAGAGATAAGAAAAATATGACCACTATTAATTCGAACGCTGCATAAGATCGCCTTTATCTCAAAAGAAGAGCAAAACAAAAGCAACCCATGTGACAGAAACACTATCTAGTTATTATCTACAAATAATATTACAATATAGCATGCAAAAAATTTCAAAATTGCTTCAGATCAGTGAAAGTTTAGCAACGATGGTACATGACATGGGAAATTAAATGTTTAATAACTTGTTTTCTAGACGAACGATTTTGATCAAACTTGTTGGGCGTGATCATGTCATCCATATGTATGTATGTGCCAAAGCACAAGTCTTTAGTATTTGAAATGCGGGACTTACAAATTTGAGGCGAAGGGGGCGTGGCATCCAAAATTTAACAAAAACCAAAATTGTGAAAGGCTCACATAACATTAAATGCAAAATTTGAAGACTGTAGCTATAAAGATAAATTAAATAGAATTTTTTAGCTAAATGAAGATATCGGTTTTTAATCGATAACATTAAAACGATGATAGTTATCGATTATTTGAAACAAACTCGATATTTTCGTGCTATACAGTAACCTACATAAAAAATTTCAAGTCGTTAGCTCTTATAGGTTCTGAGAACTATGCGTTCATACATACGGACAGACGGACGGACAGACAGACGGACGGACGGACGGACGGACAGACGGACATATATCAACTCGGCTTGTCATCCTGATCAAGAATATATATACTTTATGGGGTCGACGCCTCTTTCTGCCTGTTACATACATTTCAACAAAAACATTATACCCTGATTTCCCATTTTCAATGGGTTCAGGGTATAAAAATCTAGAGTTTCTGAGCCAATAACGCGCCAACAAAGTTGATCAAAATCGTTCGTCTACAAAAAAAGTTATTAAACATTTAATTTCCCATGTCATTGGCATGCAAATAGCAGCCAAAGATCAGTTGACGCACCGACTGGCGTTTGTGTGTGCGTTCGCCTATGTATGTGTGTGTGTATGTGTTGCTTGTAATGAACATACATATACATATGTTTTATAAAAGAAACGGAGAATGCACGGAATAGCGTTTCTTCGCAGGGTTCAGGGTATACCCTAGTCGAGCGGTCTCGACTAGAGTTTTCTTACTTGTTTTGTTATTACCTATGCATCGTACCCAATAACTTATCTTACTCGTAGGCCAAGGAAAAACCCATGTGCTCGGGAAAGGATGTCTTGGATTCAAAGGCAATGGAATACCATCATATTTAGCGATGAAGCTAAATTTTATGTTAGTGTTGGCGATTCGAGAAAACGCGTCATCCGTAAGAGGGCAGAAACTTATAAAGACTGCCCTAAAAGAACAGTAAAGTTTCCTGCAAGCACTATGTATGGTATGGGGATGTATGTCTGCCAAAGGATTGGGAAAACTTCATTTCATTGGAGAGACGATTAATGCTGAAAAATACATTAGCATTTAAGAAGATAGTTTGCTGCCATCAATACCAAAACATGCAGATTGCGGAGAGTTCACTTTTCAGCAGGACGAAGCATCATCGCACACAGCCAAACGAGCCAAAAATTGCTTGGAATGTAATCAAGTGGACATTTCAGATTGTCCATCAAATAGCCCAGATCTAAGCCCAATTGAAAATATTTGGTGGCTAATGAAAATCAAGCTTCGAAATGACCTTAAAACTAAATTGCAAGAATTGTGGGACTCAATTTCTCGCGAACACTGCAAAAATTTATTAAAGTCAATGCCAAAACGTGTTAAATCCGTAATACAGGCCAAAGGCGACGTTACACAGTTCTAATATTAATTAAATTATTGTTTTTATTATAAGTACAAATCATATAACGCAGCGTTCGAATTAAAAGTGGTCATATTTTTCTTATCTCTTAAGTCTACCGTTTGAATAAATTTCTCGTATTGTTGTTGTTATCGGAAATAGAACAAAACTTGTTTTCATCGTTTAGAGAATAAAATTCTCTTCAAGACAAAACACATGCGTTATCTTTATTAGCATTGATAATATAGTGTGTTGAACATTTGACACTGCAAAAAAAAATGCTGTTCGAATTAATAGCCCCAACTTGGGGCTCGTACAGCAAGAGGGAGCACATTGTGCCCGTTCTCCGATTCCTCGATCATCCACATTTTTACAGCAGATCTTAAATACTAAAAATACTAACTCTAATTGTTCACAATATACTTATTATAATATCGATAAATTCAAATACTTTACAGTTTGATTGTTTAAAACAATTTGACGCAACTTTTTACATGTGCTTGCAAATCGCACAGCTTATCAAAAAATCTGGCTTTGCAATAACCACTAACCATACAACACATCAGTGTTTTCTGGGGATCTGGGGGTTTTCCCGCTAGATTTGGGGTTTTTTGAAGTGCGATAGCGGGAAGAATTTGAAAACAGGGGGAAAACCCTGAATTGGCGTGATTTTAAATTATCTGGGGTTTTTTCAGCTTTTTTTATGTACCAAATTTTATTTCCATATGTACATTTCTATTTTTTTACGATTTTCAACACTAAAATATTATCGACAATACATATGCATTATTGCAATTCTTGCCTTGACTATTAGAGTGCTCCAAGAAGTTATTTAAAGTGATTGTAATGATTGTATGATCGGCTTTTCGCAGCCCGATATAATACAATTCGTGCAATTGCAAACAAAAACATTAGAGCATGAAGCTGCGCTTTGTCTTTTCGTGGCAAAACATACTGCCACTGCATCGGTGTATCACCTAGGCATATTATGCAGCACTCAATTTAGTGACGATAGTACAGCAAAAAAAAAAAACAAGATGCACCGTACAAAGTGTACCTATGTTATGAAAAATGTTTTAGCGTGCCACTTTAAAGAAGATCTTCGCAACGATATTGGTAGCGCCAAATATAGTTTAATTTTATTTTTATAGAAAATACCTCCCAATTTCTTAAGAATGATCGGAACCTATAAGAATTCCTCCTCCGATGAAGATGCTGTCGATATAGATGACACTATTAAAAACTTACAATAAAATATATTAAAAAAACGTTTTAAAAAAATCTAGGGTTTTTTTTAGCTTTTTTAATTTTTTTTTTGGGGTTTTTGCTTTTTTTTATTGCCAATCTAGCGTTTTTTTCTCAAACAATTTCGGCAACACTGATCCCTTGTGACTACCGAAATCTAGAGGTGGTGGACAGGCAGTGTTGCCAATTAAGCTTTTTTTCTGCCAGTTCTTGCGTGTTTCAATTGCTAAACTAGCGGGCTTTATTAATAATTGAAATGCCTTTGTACCAATTTTTTAAAATTTTTTGATAACGCTTTTAAATATGTCAACTACCATCACTTTTAATCGATGCCAGTTTTAATTATTGTAATCGATATAGCAATCGTACAATTCTTCCCCACTATCAGGGTATTTGCAACTTGTGAAATTTCAAATTTGTGAAACACAAATTGTATCAAGTCTGTAGAAAGTGAAAAAAAATATACAAGCAAAACCGCCAGATTCTTGAATGCGTGATTCATTATCGAAGAATTGGTTAACAATTGATGCAAATGATGGAAGCAAATGTTATTGCACTAACCATACAACACATAGATATAACACGCTGCTGTAACGGTTAGTACTGATAGTGTGTGTGCATGCTCGTCGCAAAAACATATTCTACGTATGAGCCTCACACTTCCATACCCTTACCATAAATAATAATAAAAATGTTAACATTTTGAATGGGCATGACAAACATTTTGAACCATTACCGAACGAGCGCTCGCAGAGCACTGATTTTCTTGTCACAGAGTACCCGCTGCTCGCAGCAAAAATTAAAGCGAATTCGGCGAAATGGCGAAATCGCCGGCATGGGGCAGTAATGTCACTGTGGGAATTCGCTGAATTTCATTGCTCTGCGTGTTATACATGTATCTATGTGTTGCAGTGTTGCCGAAATTGTTTGAGAAAAAAACGCTAGATTGGCAATAAAAAAAAGCAAAAAACCCCAAAAAAAAAAATTAAAAAAGCTAAAAAAAACCCTAGATTTTTTTAAAACGTTTTTTTAATATATTTTATTGTAAGTTTTTAATAGTGTCATCTATATCGACAGCATCTTCATCGGAGGAGGAATTCTTATAGGTTCCGATCATTCTTAAGAAATTGGGAGGTATTTTCTATAAAAATAAAATTAAACTATATTTGGCGCTACCAATATCGTTGCGAAGATCTTCTTTAAAGTGGCACGCTAAAACATTTTTCATAACATAGGTACACTTTGTACGGTGCATCTTGATTTTTTTTTTTGCTGTACTATCGTCACTAAATTGAGTGCTGCATAATATGCCTAGGTGATACACCGATGCAGTGGCAGTATGTTTTGCCACGAAAAGACAAAGCGCAGCTTCATGCTCTAATGTTTTTGTTTGCAATTGCACGAATTGTATTATATCGGGCTGCGAAAAGCCGATCATACAATCATTACAATCACTTTAAATAACTTCTTGGAGCACTCTAATAGTCAAGGCAAGAATTGCAATAATGCATATGTATTGTCGATAATATTTTAGTGTTGAAAATCGTAAAAAAATAGAAATGTACATATGGAAATAAAATTTGGTACATAAAAAAAGCTGAAAAAACCCCAGATAATTTAAAATCACGCCAATTCAGGGTTTTCCCCCTGTTTTCAAATTCTTCCCGCTATCGCACTTCAAAAAACCCCAAATCTAGCGGGAAAAACCCCAGGTCGGCAACACTGCCAGGGATGCCAGATCAGCATTTTTCCTTTTAAATCTTTTTAAGAATACGGTGCGCGAAATAAGTCTCTGGGACACTCTATTAAGTACCATTAAACCTTACCCGATCAATACATTAAAAAAAAAAACTAAATTGCTGTCATAATTTCTATTTTAAAACTTGAAAAAATTGACAAAACTTTAAAGAATTGTTTTTTAAAACTTAAATTCATTTTCAATGCACCAATAATTGTTCAATACTTTCACTGCTCGTGCTGGTATTGAAATAACCCGATTTTGGACCATTTGGATGCCAAATTTGTCAAATTCTCGAATGTTGGCTCAATAAAATTTCCAATAGGCATTAACCGATTGAGTCAAGATTCTTAATAGATTCTCACTCCACCCCAAAACCAGAATTTGTTAATCTTTAAGATAAGCCTAAGCTAACTTTTCTGTGTAGTTGGATGAATTATACTGCTGAAAATCGAGTCCGCACCGTTATGATCCACCTCAAAAGGCACTAAAACAGGATCCAGCAGTTCAACACAAATTTGAGCATTCATTCAAAACATATTGATATATTTTCATTATATGCGAACTCACGCCACATCATTAAGGACTTTCTGTGAAAGTTTCTGGACCCGCGAAAATTGATTTGAGTTCGCACGTCGGGATAATAATACCGGTAGCCACCAGAATCGTCTAAATTGAGCTTTTTCTCGTCGCTAAAAATTAAATTTGCCACTCAGTGTACCAAAATTGGTGTCTTTTGTATACTGTAATTTTGCAACATTATGTCGGGGCAATAGCTCCTGTTTAAGGAGTTTTTTATCATGTGAGACATTTTACGATCTCTTCAAGATTTGCTGCTGGGATGGTGGCAGAGGGAAAATAATCCATACTTGAGTTGCACTGATAGTTTTTTGACCTATAGATTTTTTTTCGTAGTTTGACCCGGTTGTCAATTCATTGTGGGCGACCAGAACGGGGGTTTTTTCATAATTTTTTGGGTCATTGGGAACATTTTCTACAGTATTCTTATTTCGAGGAACAATTTCTGTAATTTTGGTAATTTACATCCTAATATCAAACAGCTTCGCAACTCTGTCAAGCTCTTTAAACAGTTTAACAGGTGAAATTCAACAATTATTTGAGAAAAAAAATAATTGGAAGTTCATAAAATATTAAGTATACCCTGAACCCATTGAAAATGGGAAATCACGGTCGGTCTCAGAACCTATAAGAGCTAGAGACTTGTGTTTTATGCAGATTCGTGTATAGAACGCGTTTTAATGTTATCGATTAAAAACATTATCAAATTTAAGTTATTAAATTATATCTCCGACGTCTTTATAGCTAGAGTTAGTTGTTTATAGTTGTTAGTTTTATATTTATTTAATGAAACTTTGATTTTTGTTAAATTTTGGATACCGGCTCCAAATTTTCCAAAATATTTAAATTGAGGTTAGTTGCACTCAAAGCCAATAAATGAATGGGTTACATTTTAAAAAACTGGAAAATATTTTATAAAATATGTTGAAAATATTTTATAAAATATGTTGAAAATATTTTATAAAATATGTTGAAAATTTCATTAAAATCCATTAATTCGCATAAAAGATATTAAACAAAACATTTGGCCAATCGGCCAAACACGTGACCAGCAAAGCAAAGCAAACTGTTTTCCTATACATGTGCACACATACACACATACACATTGAGCTGCGTGCATCTAGCAAATTCTAAGACCCGCAAACTTTAATGTACACATTTCCAATAGATGGCGCTATGATTTGCGAATTATCAGCTGTTCAATTGAATCGAAACATGGATGGCGCTATTCTATCGAAGCATAGATGACGCTATTGGCTGAACAATTGAAAATTAATTGAATTTAATTTTCTGGGCGTTTATACTAAATGCTAATTATGCAGTATTTTTAAAAACGCAGATAGCACGGGGTTCAGGGTATCTCCTAGTAGAGACGTCCCACTAGAGTTTCCTTGCTTGTTATTTATTTTAATAGTTAAAACAAAATTCCATCCTAAAATATCAAATATTACGATGTTTTCCAGCCACAAATGACAGAAAAGAAGTTTATCCCAGAAACTTATTTCGTTCGTAGGTTATAATAAAAAAAAAAAACGAAGGGAAACCTTTACGGTACTTTTTCTTAAATTTTTGCATAGCGCTCAAGAACTCATTTGCCGAAAAATAAAAAAAATCAAACGAAAATTTTAATTTTTGTGGAAAATGAAATGTGATTGGTGCTTGTCCCAGAGACTTATTTCGCACACCTTATATAAATAAATGCACCTTGCGGAAATCAGATATAATAAATTTTTTCAGTAATGAATGCATATAACAAGCAGATGTCGATATTCCCACGTTCGTCTGTCTGTTCGTATGTATGAACGCGTCGATCTCAAAACCATTGAGAGCTCGACACATAAAATTGTTTTTGGAAGATTCTAGTCAAGCATCAGAAATTCAAATATTTATATATATTTTTACTACAAATGTTGGATAAAATCAAATATGAATCTCTGAAAACCTCTGTGTTCCCGTCTATTTGGAAAGAGTCTTTCAGTATTCCCCTATATAAAAAAGGTGGGAGGTCTGACATTTCTAATTACAGGGGCATTGCCAAATACTGTTCAATTGTATGGTCTCCACAGCATAAAGTGTACCAGGATCGTATTGAATCGGTCCAAAAAGAGTCCCTTCTCTTTGCTCTAAGAAATCTAAGCTGAGACCCTAATCTCCGTCTACCGTCTTATCGTAGACGTCTCCTTCTTATTGATCTTCCTTCATTAATAAATCGTAGAACAATCCTTGGGATTGATTTTCTACATAATTTGATTGTAGGTAAAATTGATTGGCCCTTCTTGTTAATGAAACTTAATTTCACGGTTCCTTCAAGAACAACTATACCCTTTCGTTCGTTGCATTTACCACTGCTCACATCGGATAACTCGTTGCACAGCACATTTCATGTATTATGCGCGAAATATTATAAATTATATCACGTTTTTCCCTCTGAACTCTCTCTTCCTCTAATTAAATCCTTGCTTTCAGCTTTTCTTAGGGATACCACTCAATCTTCCACTACAATATTTATTAAATATATTTTTATAGTTAAGCTTCTCTTAATTTTATTTTCCTTTAATGCCTCTATCATCAATTTCTTTAATTCAATAATATCACTCTCCATATATTGTTTAGTTTGTATTTAAGTTGACACTCGTTTTGACAATTATATTTAATAAAATAAAATAATATAAAATACAGGTATGAGCTTTTTATTTGAGACTGCTTGACTAGGAAAAACCCAGAGCCCTGAGAGAAAAATCATAGGAATGACAAATCACGCTCTTAAAGTTTGATTAAGTCCATCTATAAAACAAGTAAGAAAACTCTAGTCGAGACCGCTCGACTAAGGGATACTCTGAACCCTGCGAAGAACCGCTATTAAGATTGTCCTGACAAAAGGGCTTGGTGTATATAACACATGAAACAACAACAAGTCGTGGATCTTCAACACCCAGCTTGCCGACAACGAAGTCTTTTTGATACTGCTTTAATTTCACTTCAAACTTAACCTAGTGGGCAGAGAGCTAGCACCGAGACCCGAACATCTAGCGAGAGCACTCCATCCCGCTCTCGTCGCTCTCGTGCTGCTCTTTACAGTGCCCTAATTAATTTCATGCACCTTACAGCCTAAACTCCATTATGCCCAGTCAAATGACTGAACATCGGCCGCGTTGAAAGGCCGCAGGGCTTCAACTTCACTTAATCTTAAACTAAACTATGTAATAGGCAAGGGTGCAATGCGATGAATTGGGCGTTTATATGTTCCCGATTTGGTCTTTATGACCACCACTCGCACCCTACCATCTCCGCCGGGTATCGCTTCGGTCACCACGCCGAGCATCCACTGCTGAGGCGGAGCGTTGTCCTCTCCCACGAGGACGACTGTGCCGACTTCCACGTTCCTCGACGCTCGCGTCCACTTGCTCCTCTGCTGCAGACTGAGCAGGTAGTCCCTGGACCAGTCTGTCCAGAATCGCTGCTTGATGCTTGATGTCAGCTGCCATCTTTTTAAGTATGGCAGCCTGACATCGTCGATTGGCTGCGTTGATGCGAGTGGCAGCGGCACGAGCGTTGCGCCGACCAGCAAATGAGCTGGAGTGAGCACCTCGCCGTCGTTTGGATTGCTGCTGGGAGCGATGATCGGCCGCGAATTGAGGATGGCCTCCACCTCGACGAGCACCGTTGCCAACTCGTCCTGGCGCAGCACTGCGCTGCCAATTGCCTTGAGCAACAGGCCTTTCGCCGACTTCACCGCTGCTTCCCACAGGCCGCCGAAATGCGGCGCTCGTGGGGGAATGAAAACAAACTCCATTCCCCGTTCCGCAGCATATGTTTGAACCGCAGCTGAATTGGCGCTGAAATTGGCCGCAAAGTCTGCCAGCGTGCGAGCCGCACCCACGAAATTGGTGGCATTGTCGCAGTACAGCTTCCTGACAAGGCCACGTCGACCAATAAACCTAGATAAACACATCAGAAAAGTGGTAGAGGTTAGATCGGTTACAAGCTCTATATGTACAGCCTTAGAAGTGAAGCAGACGAATATGGCAATATACATCTTAACGGGCGCTTTGCCCCGAATCCCCAACGAAACTAAAATTGGACCACAAAAGTCCACTCCGCTGATCTCAAAGGGTCTGTTCGCGTGTAAACGATCAGCGGGAAGGTTGCCCATTATTTGCGACAAAAGCTTCGGCTTATATCGAAAGCAATGCACGCATTTTCTCACCACTGCACTGCATACCTCTCGAGCATTGATCACCCAGATCTGTTGCCGAAGTAATCCCATCAGGACCATTGGATTGGCATGACAGTGTGTGTGATGCAAGTGCTCTAAATAGAGTGTGACAAATCGACACTTTTTAGGCAGCAGCAAGGGGAACTTGGCATTATGCGCTAATGGCGCTTTCATCAAACGACCTCCTACCCGCACCAACCACAAGACACGCTTGCCATGTTGGTGAGAATGCAGGAATGGTGCCAGTTTTTGAAGAGCCGGTTGCAAAACTGTGGACTTTTTTAATTTTTCAATTTCTTGAGCGAATTCTGTATGCTGAATCACAGATACTGCTGCAAGAAAGGCGAAACTTAATTCAGAAGCTGAAGGAATCAAAGATACATGTTTCTCGCTCCTTCCATTGATGAAGCGGAACATGTAAGCTATTATGCGGATCAGCCTTGGAAATGAAGACATAGCTTCTATTAATGGCGTGATGGAATTCACGATCTCCTCAACCGCAACCGTAGTAAAGGCAGCTCTACGCCTCTCTAACGACTCCAATTCCTTCGACAGCTTAATATGTGGGTTTGCTGGCCACAATTCTTCTGAATGTTGTAAAAATGTCGGTCCGCCAAACCAGATTGAAGATCGAAGTTCTTCAACTGAACATCCCCGAGACACTATGTCCGCCGGGTTGTCTTTGGTTGGGACATGACGCCAGGAGACATTGGCTGTCAACTCCTGAATGGTTGCTACTCGATTGGCAACAAATGTGTTCAAATTGGATGAGTGCATTCGCAGCCAATGAAGAACAACTTCGGAGTCTGACCAAAAAACAACTTTGTCTAATGGACAGTCGAGTAAGTTCTTTACCGCGTCCCACACGGTAGCTAATAACTCCGCAGCACACAGCTCAAGCCGCGGCACTGATTTCGTTTTCAGTGGGGCTACTTTGGACTTGGCGGTTAGTAACCTGATAGTGATACCCTCAACTGTTTGCACTCGTACGTATAGACAACAGCCGTAGGCTCTTGTTGACGCATCAGCAAAGCCATGGACTTGACAGCCTCTGGTTTTAAGCGTGCCTACGTAACGAGGTATGCACAAAGCATTTAATTCTGAAAAACAGTTGGTCACTGCTTCCAACTCTTGTATCATTTTGGCAGGTAGTTGGTCATCCCATCCAAGCTTATTCAACCACATTTCCTGTATCAGGACCTTTGCACGAGTTACAATCGGACTTAGCAAACCTAAGGGATCGTATAATCGTGCCACAAACGATAGAACGGACCGCTTGGTAGGATTCGAATCTCTTGTAGATTCCATTGTATATCTGAACACGTCAGCCTCCGGATTCCAAATTAATCCCAAGGTCTTTGTGTCTTCGTGATGACCAATGACAATGTTGTCCTCTGCTGATTGAGCTGCAAGTTTCTTACAGTTGGACGACCATTTTGTAAGATGGAAGCCAAACCCTTGAAGAATTGCGATTAAATCGCGATGCAACAAGCATAGCTCCTCAGCGCTGTCTGATCCTGTCAACAAATCATCGACATAAAAGTCGTGAGTTAAGGACCGAGCTGCAGCTGGGTGAGTGGAAGCATGTAATTCGCTCAGATACTTTAGGCATCGAACTGCCAAAAATGGCGCAGCAGCTGTCCCATACGTTACTGTATTTAAGCGAAAAATTTGTAACGGGTCAGTGAGCTTTTCTCTCCACACAACAAGTTGAAAGTTGCGCTGGGACTCGTCTAATTCTATTTGACGGTACATTTTTGCTATGTCTGCGGTTGCAGCCCAAGGGCGAAGTCGAAAACGTAGCAACGTTTCCCATAACTGAGGCTGAATGGTTGGACCCACCATGAGTAGATCATTCAGCGACAACTGAGAAGACGATTTGCTAGAGGCATCGAACACTACCCGGAGCTTCGTTGACGAGCTGTGCGGTCTTAGCACGCATTGGTACGGAATGAAGTAGTGCGGCTCTCTCGGAATCTGATTATCTGTCGGACTCATATGACCCAAGGCCAAGTACTCCTTCATGAAGTCAATGTACATGGGCCGAATGTCATCTTCTTTGCACATTCTTCTCTCCAGAGCCATGAACCGTCGTCTGGCTATGTCATATGACATACCTAGACTGTGCGGACTAGATTTAAATGGCAACGACACTCTGAGCCGACCCGAGGTGGTTTGGCGAATAGTCTCTATAAAGGACTTCTCGCACAGCTGTTGTTCTGGGGTATACAAATTTGAATTAATTGTATTAGGTTTGTCTTCTAACTCCCAGAACTTTCGAACGATCGAGTCTACATAGATCTCGTCCTTCACAACGCTCATTAAAGTTGAGGAACGGGCGGCTATTTCCTTCGTTCGACAACGACCAGACACTATCCAACCAAAGGCTGTAAGTTGGAGTGTTGGACTGTTGCTGGTTCCCTTTATTCGGCCTTCTCTTAATACATCAAAAAAGATATCGGCGCCGAGAAGCATGTCAATGCGTTGTGGCTTGTAGAACTGAGGATCTGCTAACTGCACGCTATCAGGCACAGTGATCTTCTCAGTAAGTTTCTCAGGTTGATACGACGATATGGACCGGAGGATACCAAAATCAGTCATGATTTGTGTGTCGTCTGTTCGTGAGGCTATCGATGTCTGAACACTGTGACTAACGATTGACTGACAGTTAGCAATACCCAATAAGTGAATACCCCTTTTTTGCCTCTTCAATTGTAGCTGCTTAGCTAACTCCTCAGTGATGAAGTTCACCTGAGAGCCGGAGTCTAAGAGGGCTCTAGCTAACTGATATGATCCTGATTGATCTTTTACTCTGACGACAGCAGTTGCCAGGAGAACTTGGTCAGAGGCGCTACTTGCGTGGTTCACAGCCGAAAACTGTGTCGCAATGGGCCTCGGAGCTACTGGGATGGCCGTTGAGGCAGCCTGAGGAGTCTCCGAAGTGTATCTGTGTAGCATTGAATGATGGGGCTTAGAACAAACCCGACAGTGAGCTGATTTACACGCGGCTACCGAATGTCCTATTCGCAAGCAGTTTATACAAAGGGGAAAACTCTTTGCGAATTTAAATCGATTCTGGCAGGGTATTGCTGCGAATGATGAACAAGACTGGACATAGTGATCGTCAGATTTGCAAAAAACACACTTATTGACTTGGAGCTGACTTGGAAGAGCAACGGCTAATGAGGTTTTTCCACCTCTTTTTCCACTGTCATGCGGTGTCTTACGACCTACGCCGCATGCAGAAGAGACTTCTTCAGCAGTCAAATGCTGATAGCGTCTATTTAATGCAACTTCACAATCATTCCACAATGGAAGTTTGTTGTAGTCCCAGTTCTCTTCCCATCTTGAGCGTGTGCCAGTGTCTACCTTGCTCATTACTAAATGTATTAACATGGCATTGGAAATCTGTTTATCAGAGCCTAGCGATAACAGCGATTCATAAATTGCACGCACCGAATCAATCATCTTGCGCAAAGATGCTGCTGACGGTGCAGACATACTGGGTAGTTCGAACAGCTTGGAGATGCTGTTAAAGAATATGAGACATTGGTTGTCATACACTGTTTTTAAAGCCTTTAAAGCTTTCGGGTAATTATCATCTGTTACCTGATAAGCCTTAACAGTACCCAGTGCTTCTCGATCTAGGCACGACAACAAATGATTAAACTTCTCTATGTTCGACAGAGTTGGGTCATTGTCAACTAAGTTCTCGAATAGACCTATAAAGTTTTTGTATTCGGAATACTCTCCACTAAATTTTGGTAATTTAATGTGAGGTAGATTTCTAGTATGTGACACGGAGCTAATCATGGTCGAATTGGCATGACTTTCCGGTTTTGGTTGACTGACACTGCCTCGCTTCATTAGTAGGGCCTTGGTTGTGACACACAACTCCTCTAATGATGATCGAGGCACTAAATCTGAATTAATGTCGTCCAGTTCTTGCTGTATTTTAAACGCGTTTTCTATATATCGGTTTAATATTTCTAATCGACATTCGATTTCAAAGGGCTCTACCGATATTGTGAAGTCTTTTAACGATTTGTTGATACGCGTTATATCGTTTGTCACGTTTTTATAAGCATTCAGCAGGCTTTCAATCCGCGCTGATGATGACTCGTCCATAGACCGATTCTTTCCTCGCTTGCCAGTCATGATTCTCAAAATGTTATTCAATTGAAACCGATTTCAAGTAAACCCGAATTATAATGCAAGCTAAGGGATTGCAGAATAATATCCACTGCGTTCGGTCGATGCTTTATGTGTTATACGTTAGCTAGTTGTATATGGGCTGCTACTAACGATTGTAACATATACCTGTAAGTTATTCAGCTAATACAACCCCCACGGTTTGATCGTGAGTGTCGAACCTGCACTCATACACGTTCGATGCGCACAACGAATCACGCAAGTTGGGGCACAGATGCAAGGCCGAACTTCACAACAGCGGACAACAAGAGCTGGTGAGTGCCGAGCATGCACTCATGCAAGTTTGATGCGCACAACGAGAGCGCAACGGGGAGCGCAAATGCACAGCCGAACTTCACAACAGCGGACAACAAGAGCTGGTGAGTGCCGAGCATGCACTCATACACGTTTGATGCGCACAACGATCAGCGCAACCGGGGAGCGCACATGCTGAGCCGAACTTCACAACAGCGGACAACAAGAGCTGGTGAGTGCCGAGCATGCACTCATACACGTTTGATGCGCACAACGATCAGCGCAACGGGGAGCGCAAATGCACAGCCGAACTTCACAACAGCGGACAACAAGAGCTGGTGAGTGCCGAGCATGCACTCATACAAGTTTGATGCGCACAACGAGAGCGCAACGGGGAGCGCAAATGCACAGCCGAACTTCACAACAGCGGACAACAAGAGCTGGTGAGTGCCGAGCATGCACTCATACACGTTTGATGCGCACAACGATCAGCGCAACGGGGAGCGCAAATGCACAGCCGAACTTCACAACAGCGGACAACAAAGGCTGGTGAGTGCCGAGCATGCACTCATACAAGTTTGATGCGCACAACGAGAGCGCAACGGGGAGCGCAAATGCACAGCCGAACTTCACAACAGCGGACAACAAGAGCTGGTGAGTGCTGAGCATGCACTCATACAAGTTTGAAGCGCACAACGAGAGCGCAACGGGGAGTGCAACGACGACGAAGAGCGGATAGCAACAACAATGTATCAGCGCTCTATCTTCGCAAGCGAGAGCGCACACAACAACGATTGTGCGACCAATAATAGGCAACTAGCGAAGAGTTTAAGAGATCGATTTGAGCGGCAAAGCTGTGTGAAACGGTTTTTTAGTTTCTTACTTTACACAGAGGCTGAACTCTCTGGCTCCGTTTTGACTCTATGTTCGTCAAATTCGAGAGCAGACAGAGGTCAATGTCTAATTATTTTGACAATATATGTATATGTATGTACAAATAACGAAATTAAGCAATTAATGAAAGCCATATACACATGTACATAGGTTTACCTGCAGTTAAAATCTGCATGTCTCGAGTGCACTTTATTGAATTTAAATACTCGGTCTATGTACGTATCACTCTATGTACTTCCCTGATTATTAGCGCAATCCATTTAATCCTCCTGTATGTAATCCACCGATGTCACCTGCTGAAGAGTCCACCCGGGGGCGCCAAAAATGTCCTGACAAAAGGGCTTGGTGTATATAACACATGAAACAACAACAAGTCGTGGATCTTCAACACCCAGCTTGCCGACAACGAAGTCTTTTTGATACTGCTTTAATTTCACTTCAAACTTAACCTAGTGGGCAGAGAGCTAGCACCGAGACCCGAACATCTAGCGAGAGCACTCCATCCCGCTCTCGTCGCTCTCGTGCTGCTCTTTACAGTGCCCTAATTAATTTCATGCACCTTACAGCCTAAACTCCATTATGCCCAGTCAAATGACTGAACAAAGATCATTCTCCGTTTATTTTTAATATATATGTATAGGTATATACAATGCAAGCAACCCATACACATATGCATAGGCGTACGCACACACAAGCGGAAGTCGCTGTGTCAAATGCACTTGCGGTGCTTTAAATTTTTAGTAATCTTTTTTGTGGACAAACTATTTTGATCGAACTTGCAAGGCGATGTGATGGCATTCGTATGTGTATATTTGCCAAAGCACAAGTTTTTAGTATTTAAAATACGTGTTTTGCAATTTGAGGCAAAATGTCCGTGGCATCAAAAATATTACAAAAGTCGAAATCGAAATAACACTAAATGCAAAATTTGAAGACTCTAACTAGAAAGATGAATTAGGTAGAATATTATAATTGAATTTCGGTTTTCGTTTTTAGCCGATAACATTGAAATAAAAATAGTTATCGATTTTTTGAAACGAACTCAATATGGGAGCCATGGGGCTGTCTTGTCACTGTGGGAATTCGCTGAATTTCAGTGCTCTGCGTGTTATATCTATGAGTTATGTGGTTAGTGGTTACATAGTCTATGTACCCTGATTTCCCATTTTTAATGAGTTCAGGGTATAACAAGTATGTATGTAGCAACCAAACATATACACACAGGCGTACACACGCAAAAGCGAAAGTCGCGGCGTCAGCTGTGATTTGGCTGCCATTTGTATGCGAAGTTATGAGATATTAAATGTTTAATAACTTTTTTCTAGACGAACGATTTTGTTCAAACTTGTTGGCCATAATCATGTCATTCATGTTTTTTTTTTTTTTTATATATATATATGTGTGAATTGATTTGCTGCTTGTTGTCAGAGACTCTATAGCGCATTTATCTCTTTACCCTTAACATTTTTTTTTTTTTTGGCAGGTACGCCTGTTATAATTATTCTAATTATATGTACAGTTTTTTTTTTTTTTTTTTTTTTTTTAAATTTAAATTCCCCGACGATCGAGGGGATGCAGTCTTTTAAGTCTTCTCCTACTTCGGTTGTTGACCAGATTAGATGCCAGTTGGTTTGGGTGCGCTTCCAATCTGTCCGTATACGTTGCACTATGTCTGCCTATGAGCTCTGCTATTGTCGGCATCTTAAGGTCAGTATGAAGCGTTGCGTTCCTTACGAACCATTCTGCTCCGGTCCATCTACTTAGAGCTTTATTCTGCAAAATTTGCACTTTTTTAATGTGCAATCCCATAATGTGATCCCCATAGTGGTATAGCGTATGTGAACACTGGTGCCACAATCGCGTTATAAGTAATCCTTTTGCTTAAGAGAGACAGTTTACTCTCGCTCCTTATGTGCCAAAGCACAAGTCTCTAGTACTTGAAATACGTGTTTTGCCAATTTGAGGCGAAGGGAGCGTCCAAAATTAAACAAAAACCGAAATTGCAGAAGGTTCAACTAACACTAAAAGCTAAATTTAAAGACTCTAGCTAGGAAGATGAATTAGATATAATTTTATAACTAAATGATGATATCGGTTTTTAATTGATAACTTTAAAGCGATGATAGCTATCGATTATTTGATACAATCTCGACCCTTTCATGCTATACCTTCATGAACCTCCATGAAGTCTCAAACTCTTATATGTTCGGAGATCGACGCGTTCAAATATAAGGCTGCAAACATAGTGCGCGCTGAGACGAAGACGAAAATGAAGACGAAAATGAAGACGAAGCTGAAGACAAATTGCTTGCGTTGCGAGTAAGCTAATAAGTTGCATAGCGCAAACAGAATTGGTTGCGAATTTGTTATTTTAGTCGCAATGAATTTCTCATCAAATGACGACCTGCTGATTGAGCAAAGTTAATTTTTTAAATTAAAGCGAAAAAAAGTAAATGAAAAAATGCATCCTATCAATTTTGGAAGAAAAGAATTTGGCGAATTTCATCTTTTGTTTAATGAGCTGAGCCAAGATGAGAAAAAATTTGTTGAATATACTAGAATGAAAATTAGCACATTTGATTACATTCTACAAAAAATTGAACCACTGATTATTAAAAATGAATTTACACGTACTCGGCGCGAAAGCTTACACAAAATAAACAAATAAACAAAGCAACAACAGAAAACAACAAGCGATTCGTCTTCAAAATCAGTACTGTAGCGTTTGAAGCTGATTGCTTGCGTTTCGGCTTCATCTTCGTCTTCGTCGCGGCGTGCACTATGCTTGCGTGCGAGCAAATACATATGATTTGTTCTGCACTGTTTTTCGTCTTCAGCTTCGTCTTCATTTTCGTCTTCGTCTCAGCGTGCACTATGTTTGCAGCCTAAGGACGGGGCTAAAACGACTCGGCTTCGCTCCCTGTTCAAGAAGATATATACTTTATGGGGTTTGTTACGCATACTTCTGCCTGTCACATACATTTTCATAATAAAAACAATTTACCCTATTTTCCCATTTTCAATGGGTTCACGGTATAAAAATCCATTAAACAATTAATTTCTTACAACACTGGCATATTGCAGCCCAAGCTCAGGCTAGATCTGCGCGTGCTTCCAAATGATCAAGAGTATATATACTTTATGGCGTCTGTCATTTTTAGCTGATTTCCCATTTTAAATGCGTTTTAGGCCCAACAAGCAAAAAAATTAATAATTTTCCAATGTCTGTCAGCCTACCTGGAGATTTAACCTGTTGGTCTTTAATTTTTCTTATATATTTCAATAATCTCTAGCTTCTAAGTTTTTATTTATTAAAAAATACTTTACAAAAATAGAGTGTCAACTTAAACACAAAACAGATTAAATGATTCAAAATATCACCAACCCGATGGGGCTATTTTATTTGCCAGTCCGGCCGGCTATGCCCCAGTTCACAGTTATTAAACTTTTTTAAATCTTTGATTTTCTTAGTTGGCTCTTTTTAAAAAATAATAATAAATTATATTATCACGACATACATATATTAAAATTTTTCGGCTTCAGTGCCTAAATATTCTCTCTGAAACAGTATCACTTGCCGGAAAGCATACATATGTATGTACATATAACTTCAGCTTTCGCAACTTGCGAATCGCAAGACCCCTGAAAATGGCATTACTAAGTACAGACTTCTGTAAATGCACTTGTCTTCGTCTTTCCAAAGTAAAAAATCTATCTATCGATGGAGCGTAAAAACCACTGATCTATCGCACTAGTCAATATCAATCGATACATTGAAATTACCCATCGATGTATTTCCAGCTCTATTTCATACCTAGCAGATTTTAAATGTCTATACGAAAATGTTCAGGAATTTAAATGTTTTTAGAAGTGTCTTAGCGACAGAGGAAGCAAACAAATTTTTAAATGGTTGCACAAAAGTAATTAACAGACAAAGTCATGTGTAAGTTAAAATTTAGTGATTCCAGCCCTCAATGCTAAAATTGTTGTTACCCTGCATCCCTTACATAATTTGATTTTCTCTAAATATATTTATGTGAATTTTTAGTGTGTCATACCGAAGTGCACCACCGCCTCACTCAAAGGCAACTAGAATTGGAGCAACAGCAGTTGGCGGAGCTATGTGGTGGTGGGTTATTTGGCACCTCTGGCATGAGCCAGATCATATTACGGTTAGTTATGTGTTTTTCATTTAATACGTCTACTATATCTATCAACTTATATTGAAAGGGAGAGTTCGATTACCCCAATGCTGCAAAATGGTCCAATTTCCACTTGGGGATCCCTCGCGATGAAAAATAAATTAAAATTTACTTTGATATCTATGGAAAAATGTTTACTTTCTGAATAAATTAAGTTTCAGAAAAAAAAGTGAATTTTTATATAAACTAGTGAGAGAGAAGGCAGAGTAAATAGGAGAACGCTATTGTCACAATTATCAAGCTAGAACAACCGCGAATTTGCTACATACACTGCAGTGTATAGTGCATTTTTCAGCTAAAATCGGTAGGGTGACATACATTTTCATACAAAACACGTAACTTCGTCAATTGTACGAAATAAAAATTTTGATTGTGGGCTTATAAAATAATCATCTCGCAAATAACTGTCGACCGTTTTTATACCCTGAACCCATTGAAAATGGGAAAAAAGGGTATAATGGTTTTGTGAAAATGTATGTAACAGGCAGAAGGAGGCGTGGCAGACCCCACAAAGTATATATATTCTTGATCAGGGAGAGAAGCCGAGTCGATTTAGCCCTGCCCGTCTGTCTGTCTGTCCGTCTGTCCGTATGTTTGAACGCGTCGATCTCATAAGATATAAGAGCTAGAGACTTCAAATTTTTTTTTGGAAGTTCGTGTATAGTACGATTCGATCGAGTTTGTTTCAAATATTCGATAACTATCATCGTTTTAATGTTATCGATTAAAAACCGATATCTTCATTTAGTTATAAAATTCTATTTAATTCAAATTCAAATTTTGCATTAAGTGTTATTTGAGCCTTCTGCAATTTCGGTTTTTGTTAAATTTTGGATGCCACGCCCTCAAATTGCCCCTTCGCCTCTAATTTCTAAATCACGTATTTCAAGTACTAGAGACTTGTGCTTTTGCACATACACACATATGAGTTTCATGATCACGCCCCACAAATTTGATCAAAATCGTTCGACTAAAAAAAAAGTTATTAAACATTTAATATCTCATATTATCGGCGTCTTGCAGCAGCAGCGAAGCTGATGAGTCATAATGCACAGTTAGCAGATTGTGTGTTGGTGCGTGCGTCTGTGTGTGTTCTTGTGCGTGCGTCTGTGTGTGTGTATGTATTGCTTGCTACATATGTACATACATATAAAAGTAACGGAGAATGTTAGCGGCTCTTAGGAATCGCAGTTCTTCGCAGGGTTCAGGGGATCTCTTTGTCGAGCAGTCTCGACTAGAGCACTCTACTATTTGATATACGGGAGTTACAAATTTGAGGCGAAGGGGGGGTGTCACCCAAAATTTAACAAAAACCGAAATTGTGTAAGGCTTACATAACACTAAATGCAAAATTTGAAGACTCTAGCTAGAAAGATGAATTAGATAGAATTTTATAGCTGAATTTACATTTTCGTTTTTAATCGATAACAATAAAACGATAACAGTTATCGAATTTCTGAAACAAACTCGATCTTTTCGTGATATACTGGAACCTACATAAAAAATGAAGTGTCTAGCTATTGAAGGTTCTGAGAACGACGCGTTCATACATACGGACAGACGGACAGACGGACGGACGGACAGACGGATAGGGCTAAATCGACTCGGCTTGTCTCCCTGATCAAGAATATATATACTTTATGGGGTCTGCAACGCCTCCTTCTGCCTGTTACATACATTTCAACAAAAACATTATACCCTGATTTCCCATTTTCAATGGGTTCAGGGTATAATTAATCTTAAATCCTTAGAGTCACAGATCAAATTAGCTTACAATTTTAGTTAGAGAAGGCCATCGAAGTTTCAAGGAGGGTCTAAGTATAGAACTTAAGCGAAGACCCGCATCGCCAAGCAATGCAAAAATGAGAGAGATGCCCTTTGGCGAGTGTAGAGGTGTGGGCTCGAATCCCGGTGCGATCTTGTCGATATTTCCTTTATTTTTCTTTTATTTATTTGTTTATATATATGTATATGGCAAATCACTAGAGAGAGTTAAAGGTCCCAGAGTGATTATGTGGCGGGTTTATGGCTCAGATTTTTCCGATTCTATTTGCCGCGCCGCAGTGGGACATATAATGTATAATTGTAAAACTTGGATGCTTACATTCCAAAAATGCGAAAATTACTGGGTATAATTTTGCAAGTCACACTTCTTTTGAGGCATAACAATAATTTTGGGGAATCGATAGCGGAAGCCCCCAGCTAGCATCCAATTTTATTCTAGCACTAAAACGGTGGGAGATATAAACTGATTTTAGTTGCCACGTCCCCTGTGGGTGTATATATATCAGCCATAACTTTTCGATTTTGGGATTTTAACCCGAGTATATATACCAAGTCTCAAGTCTCTAGCATCAATAGTGCTAAAAACATAAAATAATTAGTAAATAACTATATATTCAGATCCGATTTGCCATGCCCCCAGTAGGCGTGGCCATATAATTTTTTGAGCGATCTTTACCAGTAACTCACGATCCAAATTTGGTCATTCTAGCTTTAAAATTTGTAGAAGATACAGTTTGACCAGATTTTTCACGCCCCAATGGGCGTAGACTTATCCGACATAGCTTTTTGATCTTGGGATGTCGACGTGAGTGTACATTCCAAATCTCAACTCTCTAGCCCTTCTAGAAGTAGTGTTTCCGAGATACAGAAAAATACATTTCGCCATTTGTCAGTGGGCGTGTCGGGAAATCTTGACATCTGATCGGGGTACTCACAAAATACAAGTCTCTAGCTTCAATAGAGTAGAAATTGATTGTGTTCATACGGACAATGACTAGGGTATACTCGTGTATACCCTAGTCAGATTAGGTGTCAAGATTTTCCCGATACGCCCAGAAGGGGCGTGGTAAATCGGAAAATGCATTTTCCCGTATCTCAGAAACACTACTTCTAGAAGGGCTAGTTAACTGAACACTCACGTCGACATCCCAAAATCAAAAAGCTATGGCGGAAATATCTACGCCCATTGGAGGCGTGGCAAATCGGGTCAAACTGTATCTTCTACAGTTTTAAAGCTAGAACGCCCAAATTTTGCACGTGGGTTACTGTAGCATGTTGTACGTTAAATACGCATATGCCCATCGTATTGCAGTGTATACAACGCATCCGCACATAAGCCGTCATATGATCCGGCTATATGTGGACGGGCCTGCAGCGTGAGATGTGCAGAATATGAATGTATGCCTAATGTGTGCCGTCTGCATATACATACATATATATATATATGCTACGCTCTCCCATTCTGTCGCTGCTCTCAGCGGCATAACCCTTTTATACATATATACTTAATGTATTTAGGCTAAGCATACTCAAAAACTGAAATAAAGAATTATTCGATAACTTAAAGCTAAAGCGAGCAGAAACTCATGTGTTTTGTTTGTGTCACAAAAGCTGTGAATAAAATCATGAAATAAAACAACATACTACGTGCGTGTTATTAAAAAACTGCGAGATATAAAAGCTTTTTAAATGTTCCTCCAACTGATGGCAAAGTCAACAACCACAAGCGACGGCAGTGCACTCAACTGCAGCTGGTCAGCGGCCCTATCTTTGGAGACTTCGCCGCAACTTCAGAGCGTTCATTAAGTTCATAAAATTTGCGGATTATAACTATAAAGAATACACTTCGCAGCAGCAAAGATTATCCCGAAGAAGTGCAAGGAGTGTCAGGCGAACCAGCGCCGGCTCTTCGACAGCCTGTGCGAGCAGCACCGGCCCCGTCAGCGCGACAAGCTGTGCCCGTGAGACCGACAGCGCTACAAAGAGCGCCCAACGTAAATAAAAAACACAAATATTATTTAAGAAATTGTTTTTAAATTGAATAAAATTTAAGATATGAAATTGTACATTTTAAGGCATGAAATTGTTTATTTTCAGAAATGAAATTGTATATTTTAAGACATTTTATCATCAAAAATTTCAATTTAGACGTGCAAGAATATTTTTCTTTCAAAAATATCTTTTTTACAATTTAAACAAGTAAGAAAACTCTAGTCGAGACCGCTCGACTAGGGTGTACCCTGAACCTTGCAAACAACCGCTATTCCGTGCATTCTCCGTTTCTTTTATAAAACATATGTATGTATGTTCAGTACAAGCAACACACTCACACACACACACACACAGGCGCGCGCACACGCAAGCGTAACTCGTTGCGTCAGCTGTTCTTGGTATTTTTTTGTATGGCAATGCAATGCAATTAAATGTTTTATAACTTTTTTTCTAGAACAACGATTTTGATCAAACTTGTTGGGCGTGATCATGTCATCCATATATGTATGTGCCAAAGCACAAGTCTCTAGTATTTGAAATACGGCGAAGGGGGCGTGGCATCCAAAATTTAACAAAAACCGAAATTGTATAAGCCTCACATAACACTAAATGCAAAATTTGAAAACTCTTGTGCTTTGGCACATACATACATATGGATGACATGATAAAAATCGTTGCTCTAGAAAACAAGTTATTAAACATTTAATTTCCCATAACATTGCCATGCAAATAGCAGCCAAAGAACAGCTGACGCACCGACTTGCGCTTGTGTGTGCTTTCGCCTGTGTATGTGTGTGTGTATGTATTGATTGTAATGAACATATATATACTTATGTATATTAAAGAAACGGAGATTGCTTGGAATTGCGGTTCTTCGCAGGGTTCAGGGTAACCCCTAGTCGAGCGGTCTCGACTAGAGTTTTCTTACTTGTTCTATTCTGTTTTGTTTCGGTTGTTCCAAGACCGTTTCGTCGTGTTCAGTGAAGAAAACGGTCTTTTGCGTATGTATACATACAGGTATACATTCACACGTATAGGCAAGCAAATCGTTTTGCAGTCGAAATACAGTGAAAACTCGATATAAAGAACTTCGTTATAACGAAAAACTGAACATAACGAATTTTTCTTTAGTTCGTGAAAAAACAAAGTTTTACAAAGTTTTTCATACAAAAATACTCTACAGCTATAACGAAGAATTTCTGAGTCTGAAAGCATCTATATAGCAAAGCAATTTTTCAAATACCTCTATATAACAAAAATAAAATAAGTCGTAGTAAAAGGTTTTACTAATAAGTGCCTATAGCGAATCAACATTATATAACATTATTATAACAAAACATTATCTGGCTCCCCTCAGATTCGCTATATCGATGTTTCACTGTATATTGCGATCTTTTTACAACAACAAAAATAAATGTGAAGACCGTTTGCGTTGAGTCTTTTGCTTTTTCGGTCTTTTGCTGAGTCTCATTGTGGGAGCGTTTCTCGCTTCGCTCTTTACGCACTGCTCATTGAAAGACCGAAATACAAAGAGCTCAACGAAAACAGCTCAACAGAAAACAGAAATCAAGACAGCAACGGGGTCTTGCTCAGAGCGAGAGCGAGAGAGTATGAGCTTTTACGGTTGCGCTCGCAACGAGAGCGCAAGAAAAAAACGGTCGTCAGTTATTTGCGAGCTATGATCGTAACATTAGTTAATAGATATGAAATAAGAAAAAGATTAATTTCTGTCGCTAAAAGACGACAGATTGTAATTAATGCACCCAAAAGTCTAAATCAATTGGCTGAATTTAATTCCAGACAAAAGATTTAGACGAATCCATACAATCAAGCGATTCAGAATCTGACAGTGATATAGAAACACTGGAAGAGAATACATACGACTTGATTGAAATCAAACAAGAACAAGTAAGAAAACTCTAGTCGGGGGTCCCGACTAGGAGATACCCGGAACCCCGCGCTTTCTGCGTTTTTTAAAATACTCCATAATTAGCATTTAGTTTAAACGCCCAGAAAATTAAATTCAATGCATTTTCAATTGTTTAGCCAATAGCGCCATCTATGGTTCGATAAAATAGCGCCATCCATGTTTCGATTCAATTGAACAGCTGATAATTCGCAAATCATAGCGCCATCTATTTGAAATGTGTACACTAAAACATGCGGGTCTTAGAATTTGCTAGATGCACGCAACTCAATGTGTATGTGTGTGTACGTGTGCACATGTAGGAAAACAATTTGCTGTGCGTTGCTGGTCACGTGTTTGGCCGATTGGCCAAATATTTTGTTTAATAACTTCTGCGCGAATTAATGGATTTGAATGCAATTTTCAGCTTATGTTCAACATATTTTATTACATTTTTTCCAATTTTTAACAATGTAAACTCATTCATTTACTGGCTTTGAGTGAAACTAACCTCAATTTAAATAATTGAGGAAATTTGGAGCCGGTATCCAAAATTTAACAAAAATCAAAATTACATAAAATAAATATAAAACTTTGGGGACTCTAGCTATAAAGACGTTGGAGATATAATTTTATAACGAACATTCGATAATGTTTTTAATCAACAACATTAAAATTAAAATAGTTATCGACAAACTTGATCTTTTCGTGCTATACACGAACCTACATAAAAAATTTCAAGTCTCTAGCTCTTGTAGGTTCTGAGAACGACGCGTTCATACATACGGACAGACGGACATGGCTATATCAACTCGGCTTGTCAACCTGATCAAGAATATTTTATACTTTATGGGGTCTGCCACGCCTCCTTCTGCCTGTTACATACATACGCCTTTCACCAAAAACATTATACCCTGAATTCCCATTTTCAATTGGTTCAGGGTATAAAAAATAAAACAAATTTTTTTTAATAATAATTTTTCTACATTATATTATAATAAGAAACTAAATTTAATATTACTATCTATTAATACTAACATCAAATGACTCCATATATTACGTCATTCTTTAAAAAATGGAGCTGTAGCATGTTATACGATAAATAAGCATATGACCATCATATTGTACTGTATACAATATCTGACGTCATATGCTCAACTAATAGTTAGAGTATTACACTCATATACACAGTGGCACTTTGTCGCTGTGTTTACGTAACGCAGCCGCACATAAGCCGTCATATGATCCGGCTATATGTGGACGGGCCTGCAGCGTGAGATCTGCAGAATAAGCATTTTTGCCTTATGCATATGCCGTCTGCATATACATACATACATATGTATATATGCTACGCTCTCCCATTCTATCGCTGCTCTCAGCGGCCGAACCCTTTTATACACCCTTTTATACACACTTAATGTATTTGTTCTAGTGCTAGAAGCTTCAAAATTGGATGCTAAGCTATTGGGAACCTCCTCTATCGATCCCCCAAAAATATTGTTACGCCCCAAAAGGGGCGTAACTTACAGAAAAATTCCCTGTAAATTTAGCATTTTTCGAATGCAAGCATCCAAACTTTACAGTTATATTCCTGAACGCCTACTCTATGAGCATGCCAAAAATTATATGTCTTCGGCCACTGGGGGCGTAACAATTCAAAACTGAACAAGTAAATAAACTCTAGTCGAGACTGCTCGACTAGGGTATACACAGAACCCTGCGAAGAACCGCTATTCCAAGCATTCTTCGTTTCTTTTATATACACATGCATATGTACGTACAGTACAACCAACACACTCACACACACGCACAGACACACGCACACACAAGCGCAAGTCGTTGTGTCAGCTGTTCTTGGGCTTCTTTTTGTATGCCAATGCTATGGGAAATTTAATGTTTAATAACTTTTTTTCTAGAGAAACGATTTTAATCATGGCGTGATCATGTTATCCATATGTATGTATGTGCCAAAGCACAAGTCTCTAGTATTTGAAATACGGGACTTGCAAATTTGAGGCGAAGGGGGCGTGGCAAAATTTAACAAAAACCGAAATTGTATAAGGCTCACAACACTAAATGCAAAATTTGAAGACTGTAGCTATAAAGATAAATTAAATAGAATTTTTTAGCTAAATGAAGATATCGGTTTTTAATCGATAACATTAAAACGATGATAGTTATCGATTATTTGAAACAAACTCGATATTTTCGTGCTATACAGTAACCTACATAAAAAATTTCAAGTCGTTAGCTCTTATAGGTTCTGAGAACGATGCGTTCATACATACGGACAGACGGACGGACAGACAGACGGACGGACGGACGGACGGACAGACGGACATATATCAACTCGGCTTGTCATCCTGATCAAGAATATATATACTTTATGGGGTCGACGCCTCTTTCTGCCTGTTACATACATTTCAACAAAAACATTATACCCTGATTTCCCATTTTCAATGGGTTCAGGGTATAAAAATCTAGAGTTTCTGAGCCAATAACGCGCCACTTAATGACTTTGTGACCTTTGAGCTTGACTTTTGACTTGCCTTGAAAAAAATATTTTATTAATACAAAACAACTAAATAAAGAAAATATAACAAAAATGTCAACATGACCGCACCGGGGTTCGAGCCCACACCTCTACTCGCCAACGAACTTCTATCTCATTTTCAGAGTTGCCACCTCTCTCATTTTGAGAGATGCCATCTCTCACAATTTAGGTGCGTGTTTTTGCTAAGGTAACGGTTCTAAGCTACTATCCACATTGAAACTGTCTGGCCACCTCCAATGAAAATTTTTATCGGTAGCTAATTTGAGCGGTGACAGTGCGGATTTAAGGTTAATTTAAAACAAGTAAGAAAACTCTAGTCGAGACCGCTCGACTAGGGTATACCCTGAACCCTGGGAAGAACCGCAATTCCAAGCAATCTCTATTTCTTTAAAATACATAAGTATATATATGTCCATTACAAACAAAACATACACACACACATACACAGGCGCAAGCACTCACACTCAGCTGTTCTTTGGCTACTGTTTGCATGGCAATTCTATGGGAAATTAAATGTTTAATAACTTTTTTTCTAGCCGAACGATTTGAATCAAAGTTGTTGGGCGTGATCATGTCATCCATATGTATGTATGTGCCAAAGCACAAGTCTCTAGTATAACCAAATTGCGTAAGGCTTACATAACACTAAACTTAAAATTTGAAGACTCTAGCTAGAAAGATGAATTAGATATAATTTTTTAGCTTAATTTAGATTTTCGTTTTTAATCGATAACAAAAAAACGATAACAGTTATCGAATTTCTGAAACAAACTCGATCTTTTCGTGATATACAGGAACCTACATAAAAATTTCAAGTCTCTAGCTATTGTAGGTTCTGAGAACGACGCGTTCATACATACGGATAGACGGACAGACGGACAGGGCTAAATCGACTCGGCTACTCTCCCTGATCAAGAATATATATACTTTATGGTGTCTGCCACGCCTCCTTCTGCCTGTTACATACATTTCAACAAAAACATTATACCCTGATTTCCCATTTTCAATGGGTTCAGGGTATAAAAAATATATAATGTGATAGATGCCCCTATGGGGTGCTGGGACGTGAAAAAGTATTTCCCTGTCGGTTGTGTCCGACTGCAAAGTTCTTACTTGCTTATGTAGTTTCCTGCATAGCACGAGAAGATCGAGTTTGTTAAAAAAAATCGATAACTATCTTAATTTTAATGTTATCGATTAAAAACGTTATCGAATGTTAGTTTTAACATTATATATCTCACGTCTTTGAAGTTAGAGTCCCCAATTCTTTGTTAGTTTAATAACTATATTATGTAATATTGATTTTTATTAAATTTTGGATACCGGCGCCAAATTACCCCAAATATTTAAATTGAGGTTAGTTGCACTCAAAGCCAATAGATGAATGGGTTTGCATTTTTAAAAATTGGAAAAAATTTAATAAAATATGTTGAACATAAACTGAAAATTTCATTCAAATTCATGAACTATATATTCAGATCCGTTTTGCCATGCCCCCAGTAGGCGTGACCATATAATTTTTGAACGATCTTTACCAGTAACGCACGTTATAAATTTTGGGCATTCTAGCTTTGAAATTTGTAGAAGATACAGTTTGACCAGATTTGTCATGCCCCCAATGGACGTTTTTTTTTTTTTTTCATAATAAGAATATCATCTTTATTTGACGAAATATACAAATTATCAGCGCTCCATTACCAGTAAGGCAACTTAATCTAATAGGAGTTTGCTTTATTGATTCGTAATACTATGGAGACTATTGGAGAGATCGTAGGTTTATAAAGAGGGAAATTACAAATACAGTTTTGTTGGGATTACCACAGCTATAGATTCTGGACTATTGATTTAAATCAAGTCAGGACCCGTATCAGCAGGTCATGAGGGTGGTGGCGCTTTAATCTTCTTCTTATGCGGGGCCTTGCCGATCTTTGGGCTGCAATGCCAAGTCGCCTGGTCAGAACGTTTGGGTGGGATTCGAGTCTGTTGAGGTATTTTTTGGCGGCCTCCTGAATCCTGTTTTGGCACCCTGAGGTCGCGCTCGATGTCCCTGGTTCTCATGTACCAAGGAGCACCAGTGATCTTCCTCAGCGTTTTCGCCTGGAGAACTCGCAGTTTGTTAAGATGCGTCTTAGCAGTAATGCCAAACACCTGGATAGCACAAAATAGTGTGGGAGCTAGAATGCACTTATAAATTTTCACCTTGTTGTCCAGTGAGAGCTTGTATCGTGGTGCAAGCAGCCAAGACATTTTTGTCATTTTACTCCGAAAGGCGTGCTGCAGCGACGTGACATGTCTTTGAAATGTCAATCTTCTGTCTAAGGTGACACCGAGGTACTTGTATGCCGAGGAATGGTGTAGTACTTGGCCATTAAGTGTAACGCCAGGACAGTTACTTATCCTGTTTGCGAATGTCATGTTTGCACATTTACCAGCATTGATGCTAACGTTCCACTTTCCAGCCAAAACCTGAAATGCATCTATGTATTGCTGGAGTGCTCTAGTAGCCTGGAAAATGCAGGAGCTTTTTGTGAGCACTGCAGTATCATCAGCGTAGGTTGCGATTAGCACATCTCTAGCTCCAAGTCCACTGATTGAAGTGTGTGTTGGCATATCCGCAGTGAAGAGTGTATATAAGGTGGGGCCAAGAACGCTGCCTTGGGGAACTCCGGCTTCAATCGTTTTGACTGAAGAGTTGTAACCATCAGCCGTCACGGAGTTTTCCAAACCCAGAAATTTATTGTCGGAGCTTGAGATATGCGGTGATTTCAACTCTCGCTGGGACTGCATAACCGTGGTATGTTTGAATTGACGACCATTATGACGGGTAACGTCGTCATATGAAATATTGCCATTTAAAGTTTCAGCTGAGATAAAGCCACTAGAGGATGAGGCCTGATTATGTCTGAGGTTGACAGCATTTCCAGCAAAAAGCCTTGGTCTCTGCTTTATTTTTTTTAATTTTTCTATTCTGACTGGGCTGTCTTTGTCAGTTGCGGAATGATCACCACCGCAGTTGATGCACACACAGTTTTCACTGGTGCAAAGTGCAGATCCAGTCAAGTGTGGACCGGCACACTTTGCACAAATTGGATCTCGGACACAATAATTTTTGGAATGCCCAAAGATGTGACATCTCAGGCACTGTAGAACTTCTTTTCTTCGAGGAGCACGCTCCACGGTGACTCTGTATCTGCCCAGTTGTGTAATTTTTAATACATCAGTAACATTCGGGACTTGCTTGATATTGACAAAAAACAGATTTTGCCTAGTTTTGTAGTTGATCGTCACTTCATCATCATCGGCACTGAGTTGCGCATTCCGCCAATCTGCTTTTCTCGGGCAATATATGTTGAGAACTTCATATCCGTGATCAGCAAAGTTATTTTCGATTTGTACCTTGGGGACATTTGCATTGATTCCCTTTAGAACTACAGTGAATGGCTTATCTTCTCTGAGCTGATGATGCCAAAATTTGCAGTTTAATGTCGTTAGATGTTGAACCACTGCACGGAACGCATTGGAGTTGGCGGTGTAGATGCGTGAGACTCCAAACTTGGATGTGCGAATGCTGTAATTGTTGTCACCAACGCACAGATTAAGCGCCTGCTCTAGAGAATCGGGATTATTGACTTCTGGGACGCATATAGCTGGAGGCTTTGCGAGTCGTTTTGAAGCTTGTCCATTGCCACTCTGTGGTTCCTCATCTACATTAGAGCAAATTTCTTGCTCCATAATATCATCCGCTTCATCGGCCAAATCGGCAAAGCGGTTGTTGCTTAGCGGCGTTACAGTTGAGGAGGATGCCAAAACCTTGGGTGGCACCTTGAGAAGGTCGCTGGGCTGCAGCTTAGCTTTTCGCATGGATTGAGATGCGTCATCAGCCCCTTTACGTTTTTTTCTGCCTATTAGTTCAGGTGATTGAAACGGGCACTTGTTCTTACAAGCAGCCTTTTGTGCCAGTTGTGTCATTGTTTCGCTCAGCGAACGATTGTCAGTCGTCGAAGCTGAGGAAATTTTGGTCCCAGCAGCGGCTGCTACAGTATACGTAGAGGTGGATGAACAACTTGCCTGGGATATTGATACGGTGTAGGTAACATTGGTAACGCTGCTAGTTACCGATGGTACAATTCTTACAAGTCTCAGTGGTTGGATACTTGCTGTTGAACCGCTGGCTAAGATTTGGGATCGTATGATTACCGGGTCAGCACCAGCAAGTTTCTTCATCTCTTTTATGTGTGGCAGAAGGCGGGCACACTGGAATGTGTGACTGGCACTTCGATGCAAATCGCCATTACGAGATATACATTTTTTTCAACTCGGTTGTAACGCAATCAAAGAGTGTGAAGACATTGGCAGCCGCCAATTGCTTTCAGGGTAGTCCGCCCTACTACAAACATTGGTCCTTCGAGCCGGATATCCTTCCGCTCCTCCAGCTTGCATCGGTGAAAAACTCGATAAGTATAGATCTTCTCACTCTTTATAAAAGTTACATTTACACACACACGTAAGGGTGCGAGGTTTCCCGCTCTTCCATAGCGACCTGCGCATCTTTAGCACATACATACATACCTGACCTGCCTTAAGGTTTCACGGTATAAGTTATTTATGTTCGTCCATGCCTTCCATTTCCATAGTTCCTCCTCCGTGAACATTGTTGTGTTTTGCCACTCACATATGTATATACGTACATGCAAAATTTGATATACATATGTACATACATACATATGTATCACTTATACCTACGGCTAAAGGAAATAACTGCAGGTGATTCTTAAAACCCCAAACACCGCGATTATATAAATTATATGTTTAATAACTTTTTTTCTAGAGTAAAGATTTTGATTAAACTTGTCATCCATATGTATGTATGTGCCAAAGCACAAGTCTCTAGTATTTGATATACGGGAGTTACAAATTTGAGGCGAAGGGTGCGTGGCATCCAAAATTTAACAAAAACCGAAATTGCGTAAGGCCCAAATAACACTAAATGCAAAATTTAAAGACCCTAGCTAGAAAGATGAATTAGATAGAATTTTATAGCTTAATTTAGATTTTCGTTTTTAATCGATAACAATAAAACGATAACAGTTATCGAATTTCTGAAACAAACTCGATGTTTTCGTGATATACAGGAACCTACATAAAAAATTTCAAGTCTCTAGCTCTTGTAGGTTCTGAGAACGACGCGTTCATACATACGGACAGACGGATGAACGTACAGATGGACATGGATATATCAACTCGGCTTGTCATCCTGATCATGAATATATATACTTTATGGGGTCTGCCACGCCTCCTTCTGCCTGTTACACACCTTTCAACAGAAACATTATACCCTGAATTCCCATTTTCAATGGGTTCAGGGTATAAAAAAAATTGTTTTATATAGTTCCATATACCTACAATCTGGACACAGTTGATTTCTTTTCGGACTACACACGTCGCAACAAAGAATAAAAAATTTATCATATAACTAATCCGTATACAGTCCACTACCTGTCATTGCGTTTTTCCACCGGTTTGGTCCGATAATAGCCTTTCTCCCACATCGCTCACTCTATAATGTCCACTGAACCATCCAAGTCTGCTAAGAAGTCCGAAAACCACAGACACTTCCAAGTCCCACAGACACTTCGTCCGGAATGCCTTGACGATGTTCGAGGCTCGAGTGAGGCTCTAAGTGAGGCTCTAAGTGAGGAGAGACCCCTATATTCTATAAACATGCACTTAGAGCAGCTGAAGTCGCTTTGGGTGAATGTGGAATCGGAATATACCCGCTGCCACAGGGCCTTCAGTGCCCAAAATCATGAAGAGAGTCAGATGATGTTAAGCACTATCAAGGTCAAGAACGAATACTGCTATATGATATTCGTGCGATGCGGAACGCATCGAGCGGATATCGGCTCAGACGGTTCCCACTCCAGCTAGGCCTCCGACTTCCCAAGGCCATCGACTGCCTCCATGTGAGGTCGAGATTTTCGAAGGCGACAGCCTTGCGTGGCCAACATTCCGCGAATTGTTCTCTGCGATATACATTCGCAATCCGTGTCTAGCAGTAGTTGAGAAACTCTACCACCTTAACTCTAAAACCCGCGCTGAAGCCAGAACTATCGTCTCAAAGTCCCCATTAACGAATGAGGGCTTCCAGTCCGCATGGGACAATCTCACTGCGCTGTAATCAGGCAAGTCCTTGCGCGAGTTGCAGACGGCTTTTCAAGGATGCTTGACTGCCGTAGAGCACTCGGGAGCTAGTACAGAGAATTGGGATATTCTTCTTAAAACAATCTGTTTGAGCATGCTACCCAAATCAACTATCCTGTTAAGGGAGCAATCCGTCCCGAATAAGACTGCAGTTTCATCCTGGGATGACCTGAACCGTTTCCTGACGGATCGCTATCGCGTGCTCGAGGCAACTGAGAATCATAAGTCGATTCCAGGTGCTCAACAAAGAGAATCATCCGATCCGTGTCTGCCCCAATTTTCTTAATATGTCCGTCACAAAGAGAGCCGAACGTCCATTGACGTCTAACCCACCTTCGAATGCACAAAGCTACTTTGCGGCCACTCCAGGTCGGGGTCTCCTAGACACCGCGATTGTAACGCTCAACCATCGCGGTGAAGAATTTCATGTCCGAGCATTGATCGATTCCGGAGCCGACTCAACCTTCTTGTCCGAGAGGGTTTTCAATTTGGTCCAATCTCCGTTCTGTCATACCACCGAAGCAGTTTCTGGCAGGAGACAAAGCGACGGAGGTAGTGTAAAAAAGGAGTGTCTTCTGAAACTGTCCGCCCTTAGTAACAGTAAAATTCAAGTGGAGGCTCTGACCTTAGTCGTCCCCAAGCTGACATGGGCGATCCCAGCGTGCCCTTTCCCAGACAAGGTGCAATACCAGTGCTTAGACCGCCCACTGGCTGACCCGCACTACAATAGGTCAGCTCCAATTGAGATGATCTCTTCCCGCATATTCTTGGGGAACGGATCAAAAAGGACATTGGTGGCGAGTTCGTCGGTCTAGAGACCATTTTTGGTTGGGTGATGTGCGGGCCAATACTTGCCGATTCATTAAGGCCACGCGAAGCGCTCATTGCTGGATCGGGAGGGCTTGAGGTGAAACTTGATGCGCTGCTCACCAAGTTTTGGGAGGTGGAAGATCTTCCGGCAAAGACGAAAAAAGGAGCAGACGTCCTTTGTGAAGAAGATTTCCAGGAGACGACCAGAAGGAAGAAAGATGGTCTATACGTAGTTTCTCTACCGTTCAAAGATCCGAATAGTGTAGACTTGGCTCACTCCTGACCTACCGCTTTTGCCCAATTCTTGAGGAATGAGGCGCGCCTGCAAAGGAACCCGCCTTTAAAAGCCAGTTATGACGCTGTGTTGCAGGAATACGTCGATTTGGGCCACATGATTCGGGTAACTTCAGCCACGGACGGGAATCATTTTTATCTCCCTCATCACGCTGTTTTCAAACCTGACAGCACTACCACCAAAGTCCGCGTCGTCTCTAACTCCTCTAGTCCTTCCACTAATGGAGTCAGCTTAAATGATGTCTTGCAAACCGGCCCCACTCTTCAAGCAGACACCGTTCCAGCGTATTCTCTACCAAGATCGCAGCGGAAATCTGCAGGACTACGATCTTCAAACGGTCACTTTCGACGTCAACTGCGCACCCTTTCTAGCCATAAGGGTCCTCCTACAGCTAGCACACGACGTGCAACACTTGCATCCAAAGGCAAGTGAGATCCTTTGTAAAGGTACGTTTTTCCAGCTGGGGCAGACTCAGCCTAGCCCAGGGTCACCTACAAGATAATTTATAGGATGCTGGGACGCGCTAGGGTAGGGGACGGGAAATACGGCAACTCACGGCCGCTGGCGGAGCTGCTCTCGCCTGGGAATAGCGCGACAACGATCGCTGCACCGCGCCGGTCAACTTTGGCTGCGGCAGCAGGTTCGAACTTGCCCGCTGGTCTTACACTCTGACGGACAAAGCACGAACGTAGGGGATCTAGCGTTCGTTAGCACTTATGCAAATGTTTCTCCAAAATTAAAACGCAAAGATTTCGGTTTCTCCTTTATTTCACTTATCTAACTCACGGTTCCTCGACCTTCCTCCCGTGTCTCCTTTTCTGGTATCTCCTCCCTTGTCTTCTTCCACTTGCCTCACTTTTTCACTTTTCACTTTTACGTCTTGGCGGCGATACGCCCTCACCTTCTCACAACTTACTCCAGACTCCCTCACCTTTTCGCGGTCACACTCTGACTGCCCTACTCGCCCTTCGGACGATCGCGCGCCGACCTCGGCAATGCAATTTGTCGCGGCCGCAACTTCTCACCACGAAGCTCTCAATTTGCCGCGGCGCGCCTAGCTACATTGCCGATCATCGGCGCGCATATAAAGGGGGTTCGCCTTCTAACTTAAACCTAATAAGGGCGGGCCCTCCGTTGGTCGCCTCTGCGCTCCATTGCGCCTACACCTAATCTTCATAGTTTATCTCCTGATCAAATCTCTTACTCACTATACTTATTAACTATACAAAATCAACTTATGACTAGCTTACTACTAAATGTGAGGCGGCAGATTTATCGCCGCCTTACACCCCCCCCCCCTTTCTTCGGGCAACTTTCTATGCCCGCCTCCTCCAGCAACGCAGCACGTCTCGGTGGGGCCTTCCGCCTGTCCCTCGTCGTCCGTAAGTTTCGTGGGCTCTACGTCACCTTCAGCTTCTTCTCGGAAGAATGGCTTCAGCTGCGCCACACTGGCCACCCTTCTCTTGAGCTCGCCCTCCCTCGCGAGTCGCACGATATTGGGGGAAACAAATTTGACGATCCGGTAAGGGCCGTCAAACTTTGGAGCCAGTTTTGCATCGAAACCTTCGGCTGCGTTGGACAGTTGGTGCTGACGAAGCAGCACCAGGGACCCGATTGTGGGTCGCCACTCACGCCTACGAAGGTTGTAGTATCGCCCTTGGTCCCTCGACGCCTTCTGCAGATTGCTGCGTGCGATCGAGAAGATCTCACGCAGTCGATCCTGCCTTTCGTGGGTGCTGAGTTCCTTGGTCGCTGATCCCGGGGTCACCTCGTCATACAGCGCGGCCGGCAAGCGTGGTTCCCGCCCCAACATCAAGAATGACGGGCTGAAGCCAGTCGAGTCCGCCACACTCGAATTCACCGCCAGCGCTATTTCAGGCAGCAGCTCGTCCCACGAACTTCGGTTCGTCCTCTCCGTCGGATTCTCCTGGGGGCAATAAGGGGCCGTATATTGCAGAGTGACTCCCAGTGACTCCATAAACGATCGGAAGCTTTTGCTCGCGAACTGCACCCCGTTGTCACACACGAACGTCCTCGGTACCCCGAACCGACCAAGGATTCGTTCGCGGAATGCTGTCTGCAGAGTCGCGGCCGTCGCCCTCCTCAGGGGTACGAGTTCCACCCATTTGGCGAACGCATCGTGGAACACTAGCAGCATGGTGTTCCCATGCTTCGATCGAGGCAACGGACCCACGAAATCCGCGCAGAGTACCGCCATCGGCTCAGCCACTTGCCTCAACATCTGGCCTGCCGGTCGGCGCTGCTCGCCCTTGAACTTCTGACACGGCTCGCAGCATCTCACGTACTTGGCGGCGTCCCGAAACATGCCGGGCCAGTAGTAGCGCTGGGCGAGCCGGCACGCCGTCTTCCGCACGCCTTGGTGACCGGCCGTGGGAGCGTCGTGGCACTCTCGCATCACCCGTCCTCGCTGCTCCACGGGGACGCACAGCTTCCACGGGATGTAGTCCTCTTCGTCCGTCCGATGACCCAGATTCCGGTACAGCTGTCCGTTCTCCTCCACGTAGTCGGCGAACTTCTCAGGCTCTCGAGCGATCCTCTCTCGCATCTTCGCGATCCACCTGCACGCCGTTCCAGCTGCCACTGCCTGTTGACAGACCTCAAGAGGCTGCCTCGAGAGGGCGTCGGCCACCACGTTTAGCTTCCCTCGCCGATATTGGACGTCGAATTGGAATTGCTGCAACTCCAATGCCCACCGAGCAATTCTTCCCGTGGGACTCTCGATCGAGTTCAGCCACTTGAGTGCTAGGTGATCCGTTACCACCTCGAACCTATAACCCTCCAGATAGCAGCGCATCATCCTGATCGCCCACACGATGGCCAAACACTCTTTCTCGGTCGCCGAGTAATTCACCTCCGCTCGCAGCAGTCTTCGACTCGCGTATGCGATCACCCGTTCTTCCCCCTCTACCGTCTGCGTCAGCACGGCGCCCAACCCATAATCACTGGCGTCGGTCTGCAACACAAACTTAGAGGAGAAGTCCGGGCATGCCAAAACGGGCGCGGTCGTCAGCTTGTCCTTGAGCCTTCGGAGCGCCTCCTCCTGTTCTTGGTCCCACTTCCACTTGACGCCTTTCTTCAGGAGTGACGTCATCGGCTGCACCAAGGATGCGAAGTCCGGTACGAAACGCCTGTACCATGACGCCATCCCCAAGCATTGCCGCAGCTCCTTGAGGTTTGAGGGAGCTGGGAGTTTCCGGATCGCCTCAACCTTGGCCGGATCCGTACTGATTCCCTCCCCTGTCACCACATGCCCCAGGTAGACTAACTTCTCCCTGAAGAAACTGCATTTCTTGCGATTGACTTTGAGGTTGGCTGCTCTCAACCTCCGAAACACCTCCCTCAAGTTCGCCATATGCTGCTCTTTATCGGCGCCTATCACCACGATATCATCTAGGTACGCAAACGCGTACGGCTCCATCTCCGGCCCTCTGGAACGTTGCCCCGGCCGAGTGCAAACCGAAAGGCATCACCCGCCATTGGAACAAACCCCGCCCCGGCACAGTGAACGCCGTGCATTCCCTACTGTCCGCCGCCATAGGTATTTGCCAATAGCCGCTCTTTAAGTCTAGCGTCGAGATGACACGCGCGTGCCGCAACCTCTCAAGGATGTAATTGATCCGAGGGACTGGGTAAGCATCGGGTATCGAATGAGCGTTCAATTGCCGGTAGTCGATGCACATGCGCCATTCTCCCGTCTTCTTCTTTACCAAGACTATCGGCGCGCTGTGCGGGCTTCTGGACGGCTCAATCGCTCCAATTCGAAGCAGCTCCTCAACCTGCTCGTCAATCACCCTCTGCATGGCGGGATTCTTAGGATAATACCTCTGCTTCAGAGGCCTATCATCCCTCATCCGGATGCTATGCTCGCCGACGTGGGACACCCCTTCGAGTTGTTCGAACAGTGCCAGTTCGTCCTCGAGGAACCTCTTAATCCCACTCTCTAGATCGGCCGGCAATTCCGTATGCCCTACGTCCGGCTCCACCTCGTTCTCGCCCTCGCCCTCAATCTCTCCTGCCTCGGGCAAGCGCTCGTTCATCACCTGGCCCGTTACCATCTCCTCCTCATCGGCCATTTCCCCACCACTGCATTCGCTCTTCGGCGGCGCCACCCTGGGTTCCGGCTCCCCCCTCTTGGGCGTCGTGCAGGCGTCTCCCGTCTTCCGCCCGGGGCACCCTCTAACGACGTATCCTTGGAGATGGATGGTAACTCCTTCCCCGATATTGTGGCCTCAGTTCTCACGTGGAGCTCGGCGCCTCCACAGCGCACGGTCGTCCCCACGGCGGCCAGGAAATCCATCCCTAGGATGACCTGGTCCAACATGGTCGGCATGATGAGCAGCGCCATCTGCACGGCCCTGCCGGCGAGGTCCACTCGCACGCTCATCCGCTTCCTCACGTCTAACGACGACCCGTCCGCCAACCTGATGCGCGAGTGCACCCTCTCCACCTTTCCCGTGATCGCCTCCCTCCGCACGCAGTCTCCGCTCATGAAACTGCGGCTAGCCCCTGTGTCGATCGTGGCGTTGATTTCGCGGCCGGCGATCCTAACGCGCGCTACGATCCGGCCTTCCTTCACGATCAACGGACGTTCGCGCAGCTCCCTTACGATCGGTTGGCGTCGCCCCTTCCCTGAGGGGGACGCCCTTGCCCGTTTCCCGAGTCTGTCAAGCTACAGCAGTCTCGCGTGCCGACCCCTACTTTCCCGCATCGTTGGCAGAAGACCACCCGCTCGTTAGGGCATTCTCGCGCAACATGACCTGGCTGAGAACACCGGAAACACACGAGCGCGGTTCTCTGGAGCCATCATCCGATGCATGGCTTCGGCCGGCCTCGCGCCGGTCGACATCGAATTCCCGACCCTCGGCTCGCCTGACCGTTGCTCCATCGGCTGAGATCGGAACGGGTTGTTCGGTCGCGTCTCCGGCGGATTGACCCAATCACCACCTGCCCGAGTCGAGCCTGACTTCTGGCCCACTCTTCGCGTCTCTTCCCCGAATTCTGCCCTCTGCTCCCTTACGCATTCATATTCCGCAGCCAATTGCGTCAGCTGGGACAGAGACGAGAAATCTTGGCGCCGCACATACATCCGATACTCAGGAGCCGTATTCTCATACACTCGATACAACTCCTGAGCCGGACTGTAGTTGGCGTGGCGCATCAATACCCTGATCTCCACCAAGTAGTCCTTGAAGGCCTCGCCTCTCCGCTGCCTTCGCCCCCTAATCTGATCCTCGAGGCGCTCGAAATATTGTGGGGGCATGAAGAAATCTAGAAATTCGGTCCGGAATCTACCCCAAGATGCACTCCTCAACCCGCTGGTCAGGAACCATTTCGCAGCCTTATCCACCAGCACCTCGCTTACCACCCTAGGTAGGTTATCGAGCTCGATGCCATACGTGATGGCTCTCTCCTCCAAAATCTCGAGGAAGCCCAACGGATCCGTCTGGCCGTCGTAGCACATGCCCCACCTCCGGACCTGTTCGGCTTCGCACCTATGCGGCCGGCCTCCGTGCTCCACGTAAGCCATCGGCACTCGCGAACCTACCTCCGAGTCCGCGCGTAACCCCCGGTCGTTGGTCGCGACCTTGGGTTCCCCCTCGCGCATCGTTAACCCGAATCTCGGGCACATCGTTGCCCCCGGGGGCCTCGGACCGAATATCGGGGCCGGGATATGTCCATACAGCTGTGATTTCCTTAAGTCGGGTTCGGACTTACGGCAAGATTGATGCCCAAGTCCCGACACGGCACCTCCCAGACTGGGCTCCAGCGCCTTGGCATCCAGGGATTCTAACTCAGCTAGCCGGGCCCAGACCTCTGCGGAATGGCCACCGCCTTGGATGAAGCTAGCTAAGCGTCTACGCAGCTCCTCTACCCGGCCGTCTTTCTCTAGCCCGAACTCTTGGGCCACAGACATCAACTCCTCTTTCCGCCTTAGGTACACCCAACGGACGCCCACCCCCGGATTCTGACATTCGCTCGGGTCCATGGTAGTGTTAGTGAGAATTTTTATTTGTTAAAAAAAAAAAAAATTGTATTTGTTTTTTTTTTTTTTTTACTTTATTTATTTTTATTTAATTGTCTTTATGTAATTTTATTTAAAAAATAAAAAAATATATATATATATACATTTTTTTTTTATTTACTTAAATTTTTATTTTATTTTATTTAATTTTATTTATTTTATTTAATTTTATTTATTTATTTTTTTTTTTTTATTTACTCTTTTTTTTTTATTTTATTTTTATTTAATTTTATTTATTTAAATTCTCATTTATTTAAGTTTTATTTAATTTGTCATTTATCTTTATTTAATTTTATTTATTTAAACTTTTATTTATTCAGATTTTGACTTTATTTTATTTATTTTTATTTCACTCACTTTACCATGGCCCTCGGCCTACTGTTCCCCACACTCGCTGTGCAAATTTCGAGCCACCGCGTACCGAAATTTCCCCACTTGTTTGCGTGGTCTCGACCCACGGTTAGCCTCTCGCTCTCCGACACACGCACCGCTATCAGCCAACGGCACCGACAATGCTCTCCCTCGCACGCCGATCACAAGCGTGTCTTCGCTTGTCGCGTCACTTCTGTGTGTGTGTGTGGCTGGCTGCCGTCGCCCGCCTGGCCACGGCTTCACTCTCTCGCTCTCTTTCCCTTTGCGCTCGCCCTTCGTTGCTGGGCTCGAGTGCATTCACACGCGTCGGCCGTCTCTTCTTTCTCCTCCTATTCCACTGTTCTTCTTTTCGACTTATGAGCGCTAGCTCGAACGCTCACTGCCGAAATTTTCGGCACCTCTTCCCCCGCCCGTTTTACTTACGTCTCTTATGCCTACAATTGCAATTGGCGCGCCAATTCGATAAAACTGCACGCCAGAAATCTTAGAGTTCTGGGCCGATTATGCGCGTATGTATGCGCGTATTTATTTGGGCACCCGATGCGGGGCTTTATGCCGCCCGCGTACCACACTCCCCTACGTCCCAGGGTCCCTGCTCGGGCGCCACTTGTAAAGGTACGTTTTTCCAGCTGGGGCAGACTCAGCCTAGCCCAGGGTCACCTACAAGATAATTTATAGGATGCTGGGACGCGCTAGGGTAGGGGACGGGAAATACGGCAACTCACGGCCGCTGGCGGAGCTGCTCTCGCCTGGGAATAGCGCGACAACGATCGCTGCACCGCGCCGGTCAACTTTGGCTGCGGCAGCAGGTTCGAACTTGCCCGCTGGTCTTACACTCTGACGGACAAAGCACGAACGTAGGGGATCTAGCGTTCGTTAGCACTTATGCAAATGTTTCTCCAAAATTAAAACGCAAAGATTTCGGTTTCTCCTTTATTTCACTTATCTAACTCACGGTTCCTCGACCTTCCTCCCGTGTCTCCTTTTCTGGTATCTCCTCCCTTGTCTTCTTCCACTTGCCTCACTTTTTCACTTTTCACTTTCACGTCTTGGCGGCGATACGCCCTCACCTTCTCACAACTTACTCCAGACTCCCTCACCTTTTCGCGGTCACACTCTGACTGCCCTACTCGCCCTTCGGACGATCGCGCGCCGACCTCGGCAATGCAATTTGTCGCGGCCGCAACTTCTCACCACGAAGCTCTCAATTTGCCGCGGCGCGCCTAGCTACATTGCCGATCATCGGCGCGCATATAAAGGGGGTTCGCCTTCTAACTTAAACCTAATAAGGGCGGGCCCTCCGTTGGTCGCCTCTGCGCTCCATTGCGCCTACACCTAATCTTCATAGTTTATCTCCTGATCAAATCTCTTACTCACTATACTTATTAACTATACAAAATCAACTTATGACTAGCTTACTACTAAATGTGAGGCGGCAGATTTATCGCCGCCTTACACCTTCGTAACTACATGTACGTAGACGATGTCCTCGCCGGGTCCCACAATAAAGAGGACGCCCACGACGCTATCCTACTCTCGGCTGGATTCCCGCTGAGGAAATAGACTTCTAATAAAAAGGAGATACTCCATGTAGCAAATCTGGCTAATGTACCTTGGATGGGACGACGCCCTTACCCCGTCCCTATTACTTCAGTGGCATGAGTTCCTACAGGATTATCCGGGTCTCAGCCGGTTACGCATCCCCAGATGATTAGAGATCCGACCTGACCTAAAATGGGACCTACATGGCTTTTGCGATGCTTCTCAGAAAGCCTACGAAGCATCTCTCTACGCGCGGGTCCAGCATCAGGACCATGTGAGTGTCCATCTCTTGACCGCTAAAACGAGAGTGGTCCCAGTCAAAACTGTTTCGTTGCCACGACTGGAGCTCTGCGGCGCGGTGTTGTTAGGCGACTTGTATGCGACAGTGATTCCGGAGCTCCCAATACAGCCGACATCTTCCCAATTCTGGACTGATTCCACCATCGTGTTGGCTTGGCTTAATAAGCCTCCATGCAGCTGGGCTACGTTCGTGGCAAACCGCGTGTCCAGCATCTCCCAGAGTACCAGCGGCCACAGTTGGTCTCATGTTCGGGCCGAGGACAATCCAGCGGATCTTGCGAGTCGAGGCGTCTCTGCTGATGACTATTCCGCCTTCAAGCTCCTTGTTAAACTTAAACCCCTATCTCGATCAATACGGTATCCTTCGCTCATGCAGGCGACTACGAGCGGCAGAGTCCCTGAGCTACGATGAACGTCACCCCATCCTGCTCCCATACGACGCCCATTTCACGCGTTTGCTGGTCCAATTCGCACATCGCATCACACTGCACGTTGGCAGCCAGCTGATGGTGCGCTATTTGCGTACGAAGTTCTGCATTCCGAGGATCAAGAACTTGATCAAAGCCCATTTGCAAGGATGCAAGACTTGCGTCATTTTCCGGCACCGTCAACAGACGCGAATCACATTTTCCAGGCCCTTTACGCACACCGGAATCGATTTCGCAGGACCTTTCGAAATCAAAAACTATACCGGGCGAGCTTGTCTCATCACCAAGGGGTACGTCTGCGTCTTCGTGTGTTTCAGCACCAGGGCGATTCACTTGGAGGCGACATCCGATCTCACTACGGAGAAGTTTCTGGCGGCTTTCTTACGGTTTGTGGCCAGAAGATGATGCCCACAGCGCATCTATTTCGATAACGGAAACCTTCGTTGGAGCATCCAAGGCGCTAGAAAGAGACTTTCTAGCTGCCACCAAGCAATGCGTCGTGCAGACTTTTCCTCAGCACATCCTGTCTTGTCATTTCAGCGCGAAGCTGGTCAATTTTCGAATTTAAAGTTCACTTGCAATATTTGCAATATGCCTGGGATCACATCCAATTCTTTAACTCCGATTCCTTCATCCACGAATCGCGGAACTTTTGCGTATAAATTTCTTTTGGCATGATCAAGCTTTGAAAATTATGACACAAATAGCGATATTCGATAAGTCTCACTTCGTTTATACATTTATGAGCAGGGTTGCATCGCATTGAAAAGTGATTGCTGGAGCAAAAAAAAAAAACAATTTTCAAGCGATGCCATGTAGTTCAAAATAACAAATTGTACAAGCACTCAGAAATATTTAAAAATGATGAAAAAAAACTAAAATTAAATAAAAGAGGCATTTCTTCAGGACAGGGGACGTTTCATAAATTTTCCGGCAATCACAGTTTCAACAAGTAAGAACGTTGCTGTCGGACGCAACCGACAGCGAAATACTATTTCACGTCCTAGCAGCACACAGGGGCATCCATCACATTATATTTTTTAAAATGTAACCTTAAATCCCCAATGTGGCCGCTCAAATTAGCTGCAGATTAACACTTTTCATTGGAGGTGGCCAGACAGTTTAAAGTTTGGATGCTTACATTCGAAAAATGCGAAAATTACAGGGTATTTTTCTGTATGTCACGCCCCTTTTGGGGCGTAACAATAATTTTTGGGGAATCGATAGAGGAGGCATCTATCACATTATATTTTTTAAAATGTAACCTTAAATCCCCACTCTCGCCGCTCAAATTAGCTGCAGATTAAAACTTTTCATTGGAGGTAGCCAGACAGTTTCAATTAGAATCGAAGCTTAGAGATGTTACCTCTCTCGATTTATCTCGATTGCCTTACCTTAGCAAGAACACGCACCTAAATCGAGAGATGTGGCATCTCTCCAAATAAGAGAGGTGGCAACTCTCAAAATGAGAGAGGGGGTCATGTTGATATTTTTGTTACATTTTCTTTATTTAGTTATTTTGTATTAATAAAATATTCTTTTCTAACACATATATATAATTTGGCAAATCAAAAGACAAGGTCAAAGGTCACAAAGTCATTAAAGAGGACGCCCACGACGCTATCCTACTCTCGGCTGGATTCCCGCTGAGGAAATAGACTTCTAATAAAAAGGAGATACTCCATGTAGCAAATCTGGCTAATGTACCTTGGATGGGACGACGCCCTTACCCCGTCCCTATTACTTCAGTGGCATGAGTTCCTACAGGATTATCCGGGTCTCAGCCGGTTACGCATCCCCAGATGATTAGAGATCCGACCTGACCTAAAATGGGACCTACATGGCTTTTGCGATGCTTCTCAGAAAGCCTACGAAGCATCTCTCTACGCGCGGGTCCAGCATCAGGACCATGTGAGTGTCCATCTCTTGACCGCTAAAACGAGAGTGGTCCCAGTCAAAACTGTTTCGTTGCCACGACTGGAGCTCTGCGGCGCGGTGTTGTTAGGCGACTTGTATGCGACAGTGATTCCGGAGCTCCCAATACAGCCGACATCTTCCCAATTCTGGACTGATTCCACCATCGTGTTGGCTTGGCTTAATAAGCCTCCATGCAGCTGGGCTACGTTCGTGGCAAACCGCGTGTCCAGCATCTCCCAGAGTACCAGCGGCCACAGTTGGTCTCATGTTCGGGCCGAGGACAATCCAGCGGATCTTGCGAGTCGAGGCGTCTCTGCTGATGACTATTCCGCCTTCAAGCTCCTTGTTAAACTTAAACCCCTATCTCGATCAATACGGTATCCTTCGCTCATGCAGGCGACTACGAGCGGCAGAGTCCCTGAGCTACGATGAACGTCACCCCATCCTGCTCCCATACGACGCCCATTTCACGCGTTTGCTGGTCCAATTCGCACATCGCATCACACTGCACGTTGGCAGCCAGCTGATGGTGCGCTATTTGCGTACGAAGTTCTGCATTCCGAGGATCAAGAACTTGATCAAAGCCCATTTGCAAGGATGCAAGACTTGCGTCATTTTCCGGCACCGTCAACAGACGCGAATCACATTTTCCAGGCCCTTTACGCACACCGGAATCGATTTCGCAGGACCTTTCGAAATCAAAAACTATACCGGGCGAGCTTGTCTCATCACCAAGGGGTACGTCTGCGTCTTCGTGTGTTTCAGCACCAGGGCGATTCACTTGGAGGCGACATCCGATCTCACTACGGAGAAGTTTCTGGCGGCTTTCTTACGGTTTGTGGCCAGAAGATGATGCCCACAGCGCATCTATTTCGATAACGGAAACCTTCGTTGGAGCATCCAAGGCGCTAGAAAGAGACTTTCTAGCTGCCACCAAGCAATGCGTCGTGCAGACTTTTCCTCAGCACATCCTGTCTTGTCATTTCAGCGCGAAGCTGGTCAATTTTCGAATTTAAAGTTCACTTGCAATATTTGCAATATGCCTGGGATCACATCCAATTCTTTAACTCCGATTCCTTCATCCACGAATCGCGGAACTTTTGCGTATAAATTTCTTTTGGCATGATCAAGCTTTGAAAATTATGACACAAATAGCGATATTCGATAAGTCTCACTTCGTTTATACATTTATGAGCAGGGTTGCATCGCATTGAAAAGTGATTGCTGGAGCAAAAAAAAAAAACAATTTTCAAGCGATGCCATGTAGTTCAAAATAACAAATTGTACAAGCACTCAGAAATATTTAAAAATGATGAAAAAAAAACTAAAATTAAATAAAAGAGGCATTTCTTCAGGACAGGGGACGTTTCATAAATTTTCCGGCAATCACAGTTTCAACAAGTAAGAACGTTGCTGTCGGACGCAACCGACAGCGAAATACTATTTCACGTCCTAGCAGCACACAGGGGCATCCATCACATTATATTTTTTAAAATGTAACCTTAAATCCCCAATGTGGCCGCTCAAATTAGCTGCAGATTAACACTTTTCATTGGAGGTGGCCAGACAGTTTAAAGTTTGGATGCTTACATTCGAAAAATGCGAAAATTACAGGGTATTTTTCTGTATGTCACGCCCCTTTTGGGGCGTAACAATAATTTTTGGGGAATCGATAGAGGAGGCATCTATCACATTATATTTTTTAAAATGTAACCTTAAATCCCCACTGTCGCCGCTCAAATTAGCTGCAGATTAAAACTTTTCATTGGAGGTAGCCAGACAGTTTCAATTAGAATCGAAGCTTAGAGATGTTACCTCTCTCGATTTATCTCGATTGCCTTACCTTAGCAAGAACACGCACCTAAATCGAGAGATGTGGCATCTCTCCAAATAAGAGAGGTGGCAACTCTCAAAATGAGAGAGGGGGCAACTCTGAAAATGTGATATACATAAGTTCGTTGGCGAGGTGTGGCATCGAACCCCGGTGCGGTCATGTTGATATTTTTGTTACATTTTCTTTATTTAGTTATTTTGTATTAATAAAATATTCTTTTCTAACACATATATATAATTTGGCAAATCAAAAGACAAGGTCAAAGGTCACAAAGTCATTATGTGGCGCGTTATTGGCTCAGAAGCTGCAGATGTTTCAGTTTTGATTTGCCACGCCCCCAGTGGCCGTAGACAAATAATTTTTGGCATGTGCATAGAGTGGGCGTTTAAGAATATAACTGTAAAGTTTGGATGCTTACATTCGAAAAATGCGAAAATTACAGGGTATTTTTCTGTATGTCACGCCCCTTTTGGGGCGTAACAATAATTTTTGGGGAATCGATAGAGGAGGCATCTATCACATTATATTTTTTTAAATGTAACCTTAAATCCCCACTGTCGCCGCTCAAATTAGCTGCAGATTAAAACTTTTCATTGGAGGTAGCCAGACAGTTTCAATTAGAATCGAAGCTTAGAGATGTTACCTCTCTCGATTTATCTCGATTGCCTTACCTTAGCAAGAACACGCACCTAAATCGAGAGATGTGGCATCTCTCCAAATAAGAGAGGTGGCAACTCTCAAAATGAGAGAGGGGGCAACTCTGAAAATGTGATATACATAAGTTCGTTGGCGAGGTGTGGCATCGAACCCCGGTGCGGTCATGTTGATATTTTTGTTACATTTTCTTTATTTAGTTATTTTGTATTAATAAAATATTCTTTTCTAACACATATATATAATTTGGCAAATCAAAAGACAAGGTCAAAGGTCACAAAGTCATTATGTGGCGCGTTATTGGCTCAGAAGCTGCAGATGTTTCAGTTTTGATTTGCCACGCCCCCAGTGGCCGTAGACAAATAATTTTTGGCATGTGCATAGAGTGGGCGTTTAAGAATATAACTGTAAAGTTTGGATGCTTACATTCGAAAAATGCGAAAATTATAGGGTATTTTTCTGTATGTCACGCCCCTTTTGGGGCGTAACAATAATTTTTGGGGAATCGATAGAGGAGGCCCCCAGTAACCTAGCATCCAATTTTGAAGCTTCTAGCACTAAAACTGTGGGAGATATAAGCTGATATTTGTTGCCACGCCCCCTGAAGGCGTAGATATATCTGCCATAGCTTATCGGTCGTGGGATGTTTACCCGAGTATATATACCAAGTCTCAAGTCTCTAGCATCAATAGTGCTCAAAATATAACGAAACTAGTAAAATCACTATATATTCAGATCCGATTTACCACGCCCCTAGAGGCGTGGCCATAAAAATGTTCGGGCAATCTTTATAGGATCGTAACAGTAACCCACTTGCCAAAATTTGGGCGTTCTAGCTTTAAAACTGTAGAAGATACAGTTTGAAGGCGTAGGTATATCCGCCATACCTTTTCGATTGTGGGATGTTAACCCGAGTATATATACCAAGTGTAAGGCGGCGGGGAAAACCGCCACCTCACATTGGAATTTGTAGTTAGTAAGTTGTTCAGTTAGGGAGTTTGTAGTTATTAAGTTGTAATTTGTAGTTAGTAAGCTATTTAGCTATGGAGTTTGTAGTAATTAAGTTATTCGATTTGTAGTTATTAAGTTATTTAGTTATGGAGTCGTTAATTTAAGCGCAGTGGAGCGTTTGTTTGTATTTGGTAGTAGTAGTCATAAGTTGATTTTGTATAGTTAATAAGTATAGTGAGTAAGAGATTTGATTAGGAGATGAGTTATGAAGTTTAGGTGTAGGCGCAATGAAGCGGCCCGTGGAGGGCTCATTAAGCGATTTCGGAGGTAGGCGCCGCGCTGCCGGCAGATCAGCAGCGCAGCTGCAATTGTCGCGGCGCATTTGTCGCCTCGCGGCGAAACGAATCGCGATGATGAAGCGAAAACTTTTGTAAAGAGTAAGTGAGTATAAGAATTAGCAAAAGTAAGTCAAATAAAGGATTTGAGGCGACTTTGTGCGTTTAGCTATATCTTCGGACGGGCGGGTAGTGGCAATAGCAACCCCCCTCTTGCCATTCTTCCATCTGTGAGTTGACCGGCGCGGTGCAGCGATCGCCGACTCAACATTCCCAGGCGAGAGTAGCTCCGCCAGCGGCCGTGAGTTGCCGTATTTCCCGTCCCCTACCCCAGCGCGTCCCAGCATCCTATAAATTAGGTGACCCTGGGCCAGGCTGAGTCTGCCCCAGCTGGAAAAACGTACCTTTACAAGTGGCGCCCGAGCAGGGACCCTGGGACGTAGGGGAGTGTGGTACACGGGCGGCATAAAGCCCCGCATCGTGTGCCCAAATAAATACGCGCATACATACGCGCATATTCGACCCAGAACTCTAAGATTTCTGGCGTGCAGTTTGATCGAATTGGCGCGCCAATTGCGAGTGTGGGCATAAGAGACGTAAGTAAAACGGGCGGGGGAAGAGGTGCCGGAAATTTCGGCAGTGAGCGTTCGAGCTAGCGCTCATAAGTTGAAAAGAAGAACAGTGGAATAGGAGGAGAAAGAAGAGACGGCCGACGCGTGTGAATGCACTCGAGCCCAGCAACGAAGGGCGAGCGCAAAGAGAAAGAGAGCGAGAGAGTGAAGCCGTGGCCAAGCGAGCGACGACAGCCAGCCACACACACACACACACAGAAGTGACGCGACAAGCGAAGACACGCTTGTGATCGGCGTGCGAGGGAGAGCATTGTCGGTGCCGTTGGCTGATAGCGGTGCGTGTGTCGGAGAGCGAGAGGCTGACCGTGGGTCGAGACCTCGCAAACAAGTGGGGAAATTTCGGTGCGCGGTGGCTCGAAATTTGCACAACGAGTGTGGGGAACAGTGGGCCGAGGGCCATGGTAAAGTGAGTGAAATAAAAATAAATAAAATAAAATCAAAATCTGAATAAATGAAAATTTAAATAAATAAAATTAAATAAAGATAAATAATAAATAAATTAAATAAAACTTAAATAAATGAAATTTTAAATAAATAAAATTAAATAAAATAAATAAAAAAAATAAATAAATAAATAAAATTAAATAAAGTAAAATAAAAATTTAAGTAAATAAAAAAAAAAAATATTTTTTTAAAATAAAATTAAATAAAGACAATTAAATAAAAATAAATAAAGTAAAAATAAAAATTTTTTTTAATAAATAAACATTCTCACTAACGCTACCATGGATCCGAGTGAATGTCAGAATCCGGGGGTGGGCGTCCGTTGGGTGTACCTAAGGCGGAAAGAGGAGTTGATGTCTGTGGCCCAAGAGTTCGGGCTAGAGAAAGACGGCCGGGTAGAGGAGCTGCGTAGACGCTTAGCTAGCTTCATCCAAGGCGGTGGCCATTCCGCAGAGGTCTGGGCCCGGCTAGCCGAGTTAGAAACCCTGGATGCCAAGGCGCCGGAGCCCAGTCTGGGAAGTGCCGGGTCGGGACTTGGGCATCAATCTTGCCGTAAGTCCGAACCCGACTTAAGGAAATCACAGCTGTATGGACATATCCCGGCCCCGACATTCGGTCCGAGGCCCCCGGGGGGCAACGATGTGCCCGAGATTCGGGTTAACGATGCGCGAGGGGAGCCCAAGGTCGCGACCAACGACCGGTGGCTGCGCGCTGACTCGGAGGTAGGATCGCGAGGGCCGATAGCTTACGTGGAGCACGAAGGTCGGCGGCATAGGTGCGAAGCCGAACAGGTCCGGAGGTGGGGCATGTGCTACGACGGCCAGTCCGACCCGTTGGGATTCCTCGAGATTTTGGAAGAGAGAGCCATCACATATGGCATCAAGCTCGATAACCTACCTAGGGTGGTAAGCGAGGTGCTGGTAGATAAGGCTGCGAAATTGTTCCTGACCAGCGGGTTGAGGAGTGCGTCTTGGGGTAGATTCCGGACCGAATTTCTGGATTTCTTCATGCCCCCACAATATTTCGAGCGCCTCGAGGATCAGATTAGGGGGCGAAGGCAGCGGAAAGGCGAGGCCTTCAAGGACTACCTGGTAGAGATCAGGTTATTGATGCGCCATGCCAACTACAGTCCGGCTCAGGAGTTGTATCGAGTGTATGAGAATACGGCTCCTGAGTATCGGATGTATGTGCGGCGCCAAGATTTCTCGTCTCTGTCCCAGCTGACGCAGTTGGCTGCGGAATATGAATGCGTAAGGGAGCAGAGGGCAGAATTCGGAGAGGAGACGCGGAGAGGGGGCCAGAAGTCGGGCCCGACTCGGGCAGGTGTCGACTGGGTCAATCCGCCGGAGACGCGACCGAACAACTCGTTCCGGTCTCAGCCGATGGAGCAACGGTTAGGCGAGCCGAGGGTCGGAAATTCGATGTCGACCGGCGCGAGGCCGGCCGAAGCCATGCATCGGACAATGGCTCCAGAGAACCGAACTGGTTCTGACGCGCGGCGCGTGTGTTTCCGATGTTCGCAGCCAGGTCATTTTGCGCGGGACTGCCCTAACGAGCGGGTGGTCTTCGGCCAACAATGCGGGGAGGCAGGAGTCGACACGCGAGACCGCTGCTGCCGAACAGACCCGGGAAACAGAGAAGGGCGTCCTCCCACAGAGAAGGGGCGATGCCAACCGATCTTAAAAGGGGGGCGTGAGTCTCCGTTAGTTGTAAGGGAAGGCCGGATCGTCGCACGAGTCAGGATCGCCGGTCGCGAGATGGACGCTACGGTCGACACAGGGGCCGATCACGGGAAAGGTCGAGGAGGTGCGGTCGCGCATCAGGCTGGCGGACGGGTCGTCGGTGGAAGTGAGGAAGCTGATGAGAGTGCAGGTGGATCTTGCCGGCAGGGCCGCGCAGATAGCACTACTCATCATGCCTACCATGTTGGACCAGGTCATCCGAGGAGGAGGAAGCCAAGCCCCAGGATGACGCCGCCAGAGGGTGAATGTAGCGGTGCGGAGACGACAAACGGAAAAGAGACCGCAACAGAGCAGGCGATTCGTGAGCGCTCGCCGGAGGCAAGGAGGATCGTATGCGGGGACGAGGACGAGGTGGAGACGACCGCAGGGGGTGCGGGGTGTCCGGCTGATCTAGGAAGCGAGATAAAGAGATTCTTCGAGGACGAGCTGGCACTGTCCGAGCACCTCGAAGGGGTAGCCCACGTCGGCGAGCATAGCATCCGGATGAGGGATGATAGACCTCTGAAGCAGAGGGATAATCCCGAGAATCCCGCTATGCAGAAGGTGATTGACGAGCAGGTGGAGGAGCTGCTTCGAATTGGAGCGATTGAGCCGCCTAGGAGTCCGCACAGTGCGCCAATGGTCTTGGTGGAGAAGGAGACGGGGGAATGGCGCATGTGCATCGACTATCGGCAGCTGAACTCTAATTCGATACCCGACGCTTATTCAGTCCCTCGGATCAATTACATCCTCGAGAGGTTGCGTCACGCGCGTGTCATCTCGACGCTAGAGCTAAAGAACGGTTATTGGCAGATCCCGATGGTGGCGGACAGTAAGGAATGCACGGCGTTCACTGTGCCAGGGCGGGGTTTGTGTCAATGGCGGGTGATGCCATTTGGGTTGCACTCGACTGGGGCAATGTTTCAGAGGGCGATCGACAAGGTTACAGGGCCGGAGATGGAGCCGCACGCGTTCGCATATCTGGATGATATGGTGGTGATAGGCGCCGATAAGGATCAGCATATGGCTAACTTGAAGGAGGTGTTTAGGAGGCTGAGAGCAGCCAACCTCAAAGTTAATCGCAAGGAATGCAGCTCTGTTAGAGAAAGGTCGGTCTATCTGGGGCATGTAGTGACGGGGGAGGGAATCAGTACGGATCCGTCCAAGGTTGAGGCGTTCCGGAAACTCCCAGCTCCCTCGAATCACAAAGAGCTGCGGCAGTGTTTGGGGATGGCGTCGTGGTACAGGCGTTTCGTACCTGACTTCGCATCCCTGGTGCAACCGATGACGTCACTCCTGAAGAAAGGCGTCAAGTGGAAGTGGGACCAAGGGCGGTACTACAATCTTCGCAGGCGCGAGTGGAGGCCCACGGTCGGGTCCCTAGTCCTGCTGCGTCAGCGCCAGCTGACCAACGCAGCTGAACGCTTCGCAGCGAGATTGGCCCCGAAGTTTGACGGCCCATACCGGATCATCAGATTTGTTTCCCCCGATGTCGTGCGACTCGCGAGGGAGGGCGAGCGCAAGAGAAGGGTGGCCAGCGTGGCGCAGTTAAAGCCACTTTTCCAAGCCGAAAGTGAAGACGACGCGGGACTTACGGACGACGAGGGACAGGCGGAAGGCCCCACCGAGATGTGCTGCGTTGCTGGAGGAGGCGGGCATAGAAAGTTGCCCGAAGAAAGGGGGGGGTGTAAGGCGGCGATAAATCTGCCGCCTCATATTTAGTAGTAAGCTAGTCATAAGTTGATTTTGTATAGTTAATAAGTATAGTGAGTAAGAGATTTGATTAGGAGATGAATTATGAAGATTAGGTGTAGGCGCAATGGAGCGCAGAGGCGACCAATGGAGGGCCCGCCCTAATTAGGTTTAAGTTAGAAGGCGAACCCCCCTTATATGCGCGCCGATGATCGGCAATGTAGTTAGGCGCGCCGCGGCAAATTGAGAGCTTCGTGGTGGGAAGCAGCGGCCGCGACAAATTGCATCGCCGAGGTCGGCGCCCGATCGTCCGAAGGGCGAGTATGTCAGTCAGAGTGTGACCGCGAAAGAGTGAAGGGGTCTGGAGAAAGTAGTGAGAAGGTGAGGGCGTGTCGCCGCCAGAGAGCTAAAAGGAAGTGAAAGTGAAAAGTGAAAAGCGAGGCAAGTGGAAGAAGACAAGGGAGGAGATACCAGAAAAGGAGACACGGGAGGAAGGTCGAGGAACCGTGAGTTATCTAAAGGAAATAAAGAAGAAACCGAAATCTTTGCGTTTTAATTTTGGAGAAACATTTGCATAAGTGCTAACGAATGCTAGATCCCCTACGTTCGTGCTTTGTCCGTCAGAGTGTAAGACCAGCGGGCAAGTTGACCGGCGCGGTGCAGCGATCGTTGTCGCGCTACTCCCAGGCGAGAGCAGCTCAGCCAGCGGCCGTGAGTTGCCGTATTTCCCGTCCCCTACCCCAGCGCGTCCCAGCATCCTATAAATTATCTTGTAGGTGACCCTGGGCCAGGCTGAGTCTGCCCCAGCTGGAAAAACGTACCTTTACAAGTGTTCCTGAGCAGCGAGGTGGTGCGGCTGCTCAAGGCGGAAATTTCCACGCGCCAGGAGAGGTTTCGGAGGACGCGTTTCCGGGTCGACGTGGGCGGACTGAGGCGCGTCGCGGCGAGACAGGTCGGAGGGGCGCGGCCAGGAGGCCGCTCTACTCGATGAAAGGGGGGGGGGGGGGGGGTGTAAGGCGGCGGGGAAAACCGCCACCTCACATTGGAATTTGTAGTTAGTAAGTTGTTCAGTTAGGGAGTTTGTAGTTATTAAGTTGTAATTTGTAGTTAGTAAGCTATTTAGCTATGGAGTTTGTAGTAATTAAGTTATTCGATTTGTAGTTATTAAGTTATTTAGTTATGGAGTCGTTAATTTAAGCGCAGTGGAGCGTTTGTTTGTATTTGGTAGTAGTAGTCATAAGTTGATTTTGTATAGTTAATAAGTATAGTGAGTAAGAGATTTGATTAGGAGATGAGTTATGAAGTTTAGGTGTAGGCGCAATGAAGCGGCCCGTGGAGGGCTCATTAAGCGATTTCGGAGGTAGGCGCCGCGCTGCCGGCAGATCAGCAGCGCAGCTGCAATTGTCGCGGCGCATTTGTCGCCTCGCGGCGAAACGAATCGCGATGAGAGTGAGGGCGGCCTTAGAGAGAGGGCAGTCTGTGTCGTGAACTGAAAGAAAGCGGTCGTGGTTTTGAACAACGGGTGAAACGAAAAGTGTTTGCAAGGAGGAGAAGCGGAAAAGGGAGACACTGACTAGGGAGGAAGCGAAAACTTTTGTAAAGAGTAAGTGAGTATAAGAATTAGCAAAAGTAAGTCAAATAAAGGATTTGAGGCGACTTTGTGCGTTTTGCTATATCTTCGGACGGGCGGGTAGTGGCAATAGCAACCCCCCCTCTTGCCATTCTTCCATCTGTGAGTTGACCGGCGCGGTGCAGCGATCGCCGACTCAACATTCCCAGGCGAGAGTAGCTCCGCCAGCGGCCGTGAGTTGCCGTTTTTCCCGTCCCCTACCCCAGCGCGTCCCAGCATCCTATAAATTATCTTGTAGGTGACCCTGGGCCAGGCTGAGTCTGCCCCAGCTGGAAAAACGTACCTTTACACAAGTCTCAAGTCTCTAGCATCAAAAGTGCTCAAAATATAACGAAACTAGTAAAATCACTATATATTCAGATCCGATTTACCACGCCCCTAGTAGGCGTGGCCATACAAATTTTTGGGCGATCTTTATAGGATCGTAACAGTAACCCACGTGCCAAATTTGGGTGTTCTAGCTTAAAAACTGTAGAAGATACAGTTTGACCCGATTTGCCACGCCCCCAATGGGCATAGATATATCCGCCATAGCTTTTTGATTTTGGGATGTCGACATGAGTGGTCAGTTAAATCCCAACTCTCTAGCCCTTCTAGAAGTAGTGTTTCTGAGATACAGGAAAATGCATTTTCCGATTTGCCACGCCCCTAGTGGGCGTATCGGGAAAATCTTGACACTTTATCAGACGAGGGTATACACGAGTATATATTTCAAATTTCAAGTCTCTAGCTTCAATAGCGTGGAAATGGACATTGCACAAACCCAATATACTATATCACTACGTGAAATAGTATAACAATACATTGCTGCACTTCGAAAAGACACCAGATCTTAAAATAACCGCCGCAGCAAATGGTACACCAGTTCAAGTACAGGGAAACAACGGCCGATTTAGAGTTTTAAGAGCTATTTTGGATTCAGGATCCCAAATCAACGAGATTTCTGAAAGAGACGTTGTCACTAGCAGTCAAAAATTCAGCCATGCGAATTGAAGGCATCGGAGGAAACCCGAATTCACGATCCTCATCAAATCCAGGAACGGAAGTTGTACGACACGATTAGAGGCCTTTAAAAAACCTGGAAAAGTCGACCTACTACTTGGAGCAAAACATTACTTCGAGCTCATTTGACGAAACAAATTAAAAGGAGCCCCAAATTCCCAAAAATACAAAATTCTAACTTGGACTGGAGATGCCGTCACTAAGTGTTAAAGCCGGAGATCAGCACAACAAAACGTTGGGTTGTGTTCAACGCCCCTGAAAAATCATAGTCCGCCAAGGCCCTAAATGATATATTGAACTCTGGTCCAACGGTACAAAGCGAATATGTTTTTACCGCCGACATTGAAAAGATGTATCGTCAGATATGGATCAATCGGGCATATCAGTTTTATTAGATGATAGTTTAGAGAAACTCACCACAGGAAGTACTATACACTGATAAAATGTTTGGAGCAGTTGGAAACAGTAAACAAAATACAATATCGATTAGGTGCAAAGACAGTGAACAATGACTTTTATGTCGATGACTGTCTAACTGGAGCAGATTTATTAACATGGTGCGCTAATCATGATACTGATTCAAGGAATTTTAAAGAAAGACACCATACCGCTAGTAAAACTGGATGACACGGAAAACAAAAGCATCAAAGCATTAGGTCTAACATGGAGTCCTCAATCTGATAGCCTCCATGGACAAGCTCAAGCGACAGAAGCAACTAAAATTACAAAAATGGTTGCATGCTCAGAATTGGACAAAATATTTGACCCACTAAACCTATTTACCCCAGTTATAGTAAGGGCAAAAATATTTATGCAACAACTGTGGGAATCAATGGATTAGTGGGATAAGGAGCTATCCCCAAACGTACAAATGAAGTAGAAAATATATCGTGACGATCTTCAAAGTCTCAACAAAATCAAAATTTCTCGACACATATTCGATGGAAAAATGCCAGTGGCAAGGGAAATACACACGCCTCGGAAAATGCATATGGTAGAGTTGCAAAAATTCAGGAAATGACTTCAGTAACTTAATAGCGTCGGCGGTATCTTTTGATGAAAAACATACAAAATTATTTGATAATTAAGGAAAAAATAGCACGCAACATTACCCAAAACTGTGTTCGATGCACTCCAAGGATGTTCCAGCTGGAGTTGATTACTGCGGTCCATTTTGAATTCAACATAGTATTCGAGTCTTAAAGAGATTCATGGGACGTATTGGAAATTGTCAAAACTTACATTGCTGAAATGCCACAAATTTTGTGGGAGCCAACAACAAATTGTAAGAATTGGAAAATAATATCCACAATGACAAGGCCAAACTCAGTATATTAATTATATAGAAGAGAAATGTAAAGTCATTAAAAAATTTATCGAATCCGGCATTAACGTATGATGAACTGGAAACCGTAGTGATTGAGATAGAGGCAATTCTCAATTATCGGCCCATAACTCCAATGTCAACCGACCCAAATGACTTTGCGGCACTGACATTGCTCACTTCCTGATTGGAAAAGCGCTAACAACACAATCTCATGATGCCGAAAAAACAGACGGAAGGTCGCCAGTCAAAGGTTGGATCTACTTCAACACATAAAACATACTTTCTGGACTCAATGGTCATAGGAATATCTTCACGAGCTGCACAACGAACAAAGTTGTTGAGATCAACCGCAAACGTATCAGAGGGAATGATGGCATCCATCAAGGAAAACAACGTACCATGTCAATAATGGCCAATCGGATGAAATCAAAGAGTATACCAGTACGGACAACTATATTCGAGTAGTCGATATCAAAACAGCGCATGACATATACACACACAATACACACATTGGCGCAACTATTAACCATTCCAACCATCAATCTAAACAACACTCAGGACCCAAGAAAACACTTCTGCCCCTGGAACTAGACAAGATGCTTTCCGGATCGACATATCAGATAGTTGAATCGTTGTTTAACGGCCGGGAGTATGTTCGTGCTCATGTACTCTTGAGAAGAACGCGCTCCAGAACTCACCCCACATACAATAAAAAAAGACCAGACCAGATGGTAAGCAAATAACCTATCATTTTCGCTATATATATACAGTTTGTCCGTTGATTGTTTGCAAAATGAAAAAAATCATACAAGTTCCACTTTAACATCAAAATTTATTAGGAAAGACATATTTTTTCATATTTGTTTCTTTGCAGAATATATTCCTTATTATATTCTTATATAATATACATAATAAAAACAAGTAAGAAAACTCTAGTCGAGACCGCTCGACAAGAGTATACCCTAAACCCTCTGAAGAACCGTTATTCCAAGCATTCTTTGTTTCTTTTATATACACATGCATATGTACGTTCATTACAAGCAAAACATACACACACACGCACAGGCGCAAGCACACACACACGCCAGTCGGAGCGTCAGCTGTTCTTTGGCTGCTTTGCATGGCAATGCTATGGGAAAATAAATGTTTAATAACTTTTTTTCTAGAATAACGATTTTGATCAAACTTGTTGGGCGTGATCATGTCATCCATATGTATGTATGTGCCAAAGCACAAGTCTCTAGTATTTGATATACGGGAGTTACAAATTTGAGGCGAAGGGGGCGTGGCATCCAAAATTTAACAAAAATCGAAATTGTGCAATGATCACATAACACTAAATGCAAAATTTTAAGACTCTAGCTATAAAGATGAATTATATATAATTAAATAACGGAGCATTGATATCGTTTTTAATCGATAACATTAAAATTAAGACAGTTATCGAGTTTTTTGAACAAACTCGATCTTTTCGTGATATACAGTAATCTACATAAAAAATTTCAAGTCTCTAGCTCTTATAGGTTCTGAGAACGATGCGTTCATAGATACGGACAGACGGACGGACGGACGGACGGGCGGACGGACGGACGGACAGACGGACAGGGCTAAATCGACTCGGCTTGTCTCCCTGATCAATAATATATATACTTTATGGGGTCTGACACGCCTCCTTCTCCCTGTTACATACATTTCAACAAAAACATTATACCCTGATTTTCCCATTTTCAATGGGTTCAGGGTATAATAACAACAAAACCATTAAAAATTATTCAAAACAAAACAAAACACCAAAAATTTGCTGTCTATTAATTGTTTGCAGAATGCAAACATTAGTTGAAAGAAGACGGGAGAAAAACTAACGGGACATCAAAAACAAAAACGGCTTGTCGCGTCTTTTGTCGCCAGTCTTCCGTGAATTCATTTGTGTTGATAATTTCTTGGAATCACAACTATTTAGCATATAATTTGGAGTTTTTGCAATGCCTGGTAAACGCACCGACGACAATTTGATACAATTGGTGTATTTTAATTATATCAAAGGAAACACCAGCAAGAAGTTGGCTGAAATATTTAATATTAATCTTAGAACAGCTTACAACATTATCAACCGGGCGGAAAAAGAAAATAGACTGGAATTAAAGAGCTCTAAAGGCAGACCAGCAAAGCTCTCTCGACGGGATTGTTCACAAATACTGAAGACCGTGGATAACAAACTACAAACAAGTCTCAGAGAGTTGGTTACGGAAATTAAAGAAGCCTTCAAAAGACAGTGTGTCCAGAGACTGTGAGAAAATTACTCAATTTTCACAAATACTCATCACATGTAGCAAGGAAGAATCTGTTGTTGTCTGCTTTAAATATTGAGAAGCGATTAGCCTTCGCAAGACAAAACATTGTGCCTACTGTTAAGTTTAGCAAGCTTTCAGTCATGGTGTGGGGCTGTATTTCTTCCAAAAGGTGTAGGAGAGCTGCGAATATTCAACGATATTATGACCGAAGAGTTTTATTTTGACATTTTAAAAAACTAATTGACAGAAAGTGCGCACAAATTTGGCTTCGTTGGTCCGGGAAACACCAGAAAACTTAAATACAAACTGTATCAGGACAACGATCCGAGGCACAAATCACTGGTGTGTCGCACTTGGCTGCTTTACAACTGCGGGAAAGTTATTGCTCTAGAAAAAAAGGTATTAAATATTTAATTTCCCATAACATTGCCATGCAAATAGCAGCCAAAGAAGAGCTGACGCAACGACTTGCGCTGGTGTGTGCGTGTGCCTATGTGTGTGTGTAAGTGTGATGCTTGTTATGAGCATACATATACATATGTATTATAAAAGAAACGGAGAATGCATGGAATAGCGGTGCTTTGCAGGGGTCAGGGTATACCCTAGTCGAGCGGTCTCGACTAGAGTATTCTTACGCCAGTCGCTGAATCAGCTGTTCTTTGGCTGCTTTGCATGGCAATGCTATAGGAAATTAAATGCTTAATAACTTTTTTCTAGAGCAACGATTTTGATCAAACTTGTTGGGCGTGATCATGTCATCCACATGTATGTATGTGTTAAAGCACAAGTCTCTAGTATTTGATATACGGCGTTACAAATTAGAGTCGAAGGGGGCGTGACATCTAAAACAAAAACCGAAATTGCGTAAGGCCCAAATAACACTAAATGCAAAATTTGAAGACTCTAGCTAGAAAGATGAATTAGATAGAATTTTATAGCTGAATTTAGATTTTCATTTTTAATCGATAACAATAAAACGATAACAGTTATCGAATTTCTGAAACAAACTCGATCTTTTCGTGCTATACAGGAACCTAATAAATTTCAAGTCTCTAGCTATTGTAGGTTCTGAGAACGACGCGTTCATACATACGGACAGACGGACGGACGGACGGACGGACGGACAGACGGACATGGCTACATCAACTCGGCTTGTCATCCTGATCAAGAATATATATACTTTATGGAGTCTGCCACGCCTCCTTCTGCCTGTTACATACATTTCAACAAAAACATTATACCCTGATTTCCCATTTTCAATGGGTTCAGGGTATAAAAAAAGGGCTGAATACACATAGCTATGTGTATTGTTGTTGTTACCACCCGATTTTATTATAAAATTTTTGTTAAATTATAGTATATTTGTTATAAAACAAAAATTCATAAAATCGGTACCAGCGCAAGAGCAATAAGAAAAGCGCGTACGAAATGACGCCGAAAACGACAACAATCGCAGCTGGAACAGTATTCCCGCAAACAGCAACAGTATCAGCTGTAGCTGTAGCGAGCCCTTTTTAGGGTAAACAACAAGAGTATCAGCTGTAACTGTAGGGAGCCCGCTCCAAACAAATAACAACAGTGTCAGCTGTAACTGTGATGGGAGAGAGCGCCGTCACAAACAACAATCTCGGCTGCACCGCGCGGCTCATGAAGACGAACGAAAAGCAAAACCGAAACGGACACCACCACACACTTAGATTTGCGTACGCCCACGCACTTACAAACGCACACGCACGCCCAAGCCACGGCGAGAGCATTGTGACAGTAGGGAGAGAGAGAGAGAGTAAAAGCACAGAGACCAATGAACTCTGGCAGCTGAGCGGCGATCGCTACACCCGAGACGAAGATGGTGTCGCGAGAGCAAGCGAACGCCTGCAGCTGTGCTGAGAGAGAGCGGCTACAACAACAATAAGTGCGCATCGCACGAGCATAGCCCAAACATGCAGGGACCTGGAAGTCAGCGGTAAGGATAGGTGGTTAGAAGAGTGCACCTCGCGCTAAGTGCTGTCGCCCGCACGGCCAGCAGAGCGGCGGCAGAGGTTATGGGCTTGCCAGCGAATCTGCTGGAGCTGTGCGCGAATGAGGAGTATGTCATACCGTCTACCCGATGCCAGCGTGGCGACACCCCAGAGCCAGCTCACGAACGTTGTCTGGGGCACCGAAATTTCCCGCGAAGCCCGGTATACCCATTAGTGGGTACCCGAGGGTGAGAGGAGTCATTCGCCAGGGTCCTAAGCTGGCAAATCTCGCCCAGACGTTGCCGCGCAAAATTGGAGGCGCCGCCACTGCAGCCAATACACGGCCACAATACAGCCGGGTGGCTAGCGGCACATGGAAAAGGTAAAGAGGGTCATCTACTGCAGCGGCAGACGGAGCATGGCCAAAAGGGCATCAAGGAGTGATGTTGCCTAAAGCACCGAGGAAGTTTTATTAAAATTAGGTAAATATGTTGATAAAACCCTTTGTTTTGCTTACCTGTTTGTTTTAACAGTGGTGCCAGCAGGGTGTCGATCAGCAGTGAGTACGGCGTTGCCACTGGTTGGATCGACATCGCGTGCCAGGTGGCAACACTGAGTAGTGCGGGTGGAGCAAAACAAAGAGGAGCAGAACGGTTGGAGTGGCGCCAAATTTAAAACTTCGGACGAACTTAAACACGAAAGTTTTCGTGTTTCCCGAAGAAAGAGGGGAGTGTGAGGAACATTATATGCAGGCACGTCTCAACCTGTATAATTGCATGTATTTGCTGTGCATTTATATGGGTGGGCATGAAGGCATATAAATGTTCCACACAGCGACGCGAGTACGCTACGAGCGACCCTCGCGACTGGAAAGGGTCAAAGGCGAGCGATGGGACGTCTCGCTCGCTCTTACTGATTCAGCGATTTACTCGCGTCGCACTCTCTGCGTTGATCGTGCACCGCTAGCCGAAGTGCCGTTCGTAGCCGCGAGAAAGTAGCTATTACTTTCACTTGCAGGCGTTTCACACCAGGCTGCCACGCGATCACGCGTATTTGGCGTCGCACAAAATCAGGCAATGTTGCCGAAGAGGAGACAGGCCCCGCTACAGAGAGCCGAGGCAGGCCCCGCTCCAGAGCCGAAACAGGTCCTGCGGCGCTGTTATAAAAAAGCGCCCACGGCTTGGAACTGGGTCAATCGATTCCAATTAAAAGTGAAAGTGCCGAGCTCAACGGGAGTGTGAGGTTAGTGAGGGCAGCCGTGCGGAAGAACGTAAGCCTTCTGAGACGCGGTCTAGAGTGCCAGCAAGTAAATCCAGTTGTAGGAGAGCGTGTGGTGATCCAAGCGAACCGCTGGAGAACACAGCGCGTATCCTGGCATACTCTGGAGTGCTCTGCAACCTCTAGACGGCTCAGAGGCTGATCGGTCGCTAGTCAGAGTGCTTCTCACGGCAGAACTACGATCCTGTAGAGAACAGTGTGCGCTAGCCCAGTCAGCTTGAAAGGTGTGCTCGGAACGCTTTACAAGGAGTGGCATGCCCGACAACCAGGAGTGAAAGGTACGTGAGAGTAGTCGTGCGGAAGAGCGCACGTCTTTGAGGCGCGGTCTAGATTGCCTGTGATACTCTCAGCGAACCGCTAGAGATCACAGCGCGTATCCTGGCGTACTCTGGAGTGTTCTGTAACCTCTAGACGGCTCATAGACTGACCGCTCGTTAGCCGAAGTGGTCCTCACGGCATCAACGAATCCTGCGGGCTTAGCCGTGTACAGCTATAGCCTAAGCCATCGCTTTGCTGTACTATAATAGTTATATATCTACGTGAATAAACCAGTTTATATTATTAAATCTAAAAAGCAGGACTTATTATTTATCGGCAGGCGCCCAACATATAAATTTGTTGGCACGAACACACAGTCGGCTGAGTGCGGCCCGGCTTAAACTCGGGGCAAACCGAAGGTTCGTTACAACTGGCGCCCAACGTGGGGCCCTGCGATAAATAGAGTCGATTTAAGGGCTTTTAGAGATATATAAATATGGTGCGAGCGTGGGTATATAGCCTTAAGAAAGAGCAGGTGATACGCTACGGCCTGGAGGCAATGCGGAGGCAATTCGGCTAGTGGGCCGACGAGCATGAGGGAAGGATTCCTTTTTCTCTGAGGATCGTCGACATTGCAGGCCTCCATGGGCGACGGTCGCCATGAAGAGAGGAAATGTTGACCGCCGTCGAGGAAGAGGATCTGGAGGATCGAGAGGAGAGGACACAAGGCCCGCGAGTGTCACTGCCATCCACTGCCCGCCTTAATGAGACCCAGGAAGGACAAAGGAGGGCCACATCCACTCCACAGCCCGAAATAAGGACGCGAGAGCCGAGTTTGGCAGGGCTTGAGTATTCCAAGGTGGCCAAACAGGTGCGCGAATGGGGCTTCCGATTCGACGGCACATCGAAGTCTCTGGAATTTTTGGAGCAGGTGGAGTGGTCGGCCGACACATATGGTCTGAATCTGGACCTGATCCCGAGGGCGAAGCCGGAGCTGCTCAAAGGCATGGCTCTGAAATGGTACGTGGCCAATAATCGACACTGGACGTCGTGGAAGCATTCGTGAGCAACTTCCAGAGATTCTTCTTGCCTAGAGACTACCTGGAGAACATTAAGGAGGAAGTCTCGAGGCGGAAGCAGATGCTGGGTGAGGCGTTCAAGTTGTATATGGCGAAAATGCAGACCCTGATGAGGCCACTACGCTATGCGGCGGATCGAGAGTTGAAGCTGATATATAATGGCAGCTTGCCGGATCTTCGCGCCTATGCTCGACCTTACCAGTTCCGGAGCCTGACGGAGCTGATGATGCTGGCGGAGGAGTTCGAGAACTTAGAGAGGGATCGGGAGAAGCTGAGGCAGCAACACAGGCAGAGCAAGCCCAGATTGATGGCCATGGGCGACGCTGAAGGCGAAGGTGAGTCCACCTACCACCGCAGCATAGCCGCCGAAGAAGCGTGTCCACGGCCGGCACCGAGAATTGGTGTGGCAGGACCAAGGACGCACATCCCGAATCCTGCCAGGGCGTGACGGATGTGTGGCCAAGAGGGCCACTTCGCCGTTGAATGCCGCAATGAAGTGCTGAAATTTTGCTGGCAATGTGGGCGCATCGGTATAAGGACAATTGCCTGTTGCCAGTCGGGAAACGGGCTGAGGCACCCGCCATCCAGGGGCGAGCGGGAGCAGCGTCGCGGCGGCCCCAGGCACTGATAGGCCAGCTCGTGGATGAAGGCACGCAGATCTCGGCGATCGTAGCCGTCGGAGCAGAGCAGCATAAGGCTACGATCGACACGGGAGCCACCAGCAGTTTCGTGAGTGAGAAACTGGCAGGCAGGCTCCGAAGATTTGGTATGCTGCGCCCCACACGGAGGCGCATCCGGTTGGCGGACGGCAGTTGTTGTCAAGTGGAGGCAGCGTTGGAGTTAGAGATCAGGCTGGGGGCACAGCAAATCGGCATTCCGCTGCTTATTTTGCCAGGCGTGATCGATGATTTGGTACTTGGCTGGGATTTCTTGGCCAGCATGGGCTGCACGCTGGAATGCGGCGGGTTGAGCCTCAGGATTGGGCCCAGAGAGTCGCAACCCAATGAGCCAGTGGAGGCGAAGTTGTCGGTGGCAGTCGCCAGTGCGGAGGTGGAGCCCAGAAGCCAAATGGAGGCGAAACCAGGATCGGCACACCCACTTCATGAGGATGTGGAGGTGGACGCGTTTCTGAAGCAGGAATTGGCCATATTCCAGCAGATTAAGCGCACCACTGACATCACCGAGCACCGGATCACGATGCACGACAAGCGGCCAATAAAGCAGCGATATTTCCCGAAGAACCCGAAGATGCAGGCGGAGATCAACAGCCAGGTAGATGAGCTCCTGGCTAAAGGATGCATAGAGCCCTCGAAGAGCCCACACAGCGCTCCCATAGTGATATGCGGAAGAAGAACGGCAAGTGGCGGCTGTGTGTGGACTTTCGACAGCTTAACAGCCGATCTATAAAGGATGCATATCCACTACCTCGAGTGCATCATATTCTGGACCAGCTTCGAGAGGCTCGCTACATCACGAGCCAGGACTTGAAGGATGGGTATTGGCAGATACCCATGGAGGAGGCGAGCCGACCACTATCGGCATTTACAGTTACAGGAAAGGGGCTGTTCCAGTGGAAGGTGATGCCGTTCGGCCTTCATTCAGCACCAGCGACGTTCCAGAGAGCACTGGATCAAGTCATTGGCCCAGAGATGAAGCCGCATGCTTTTGCGTATCTCGATGATATTATCGTCATTGGGAGGACCCGGCAGGAGCATATGAACAACCTGCGAGAGGTGTTCCGGCGGCTGAGAGCTGCCAATTTGAAGATCAACTTCGACAAGTGCGATTTCTTCAAAAAGGAGCTGAAGTATCTGGGACACAAGGTGACGGAACATGGCATCCGTACGGACCCAGAAAAGGTTGCCGCGATTGCGGAACTTAAGCCACCCGCAAACGTGAAGGAGTTGAGACAATATGTGGGCGTGGCATCCTGGTATCGCCGCTTTGTGCCTGATTTTGCGAGCACAGTACACCCACTCAATGCGCTCTTGAAGAAAGGAGTCAAGTGGGAGTGGACCGAGGAGCGTCAGAGGGCTTTTGATACAGTAAAGGCCAAGCCGACGGAATCACCAGTCTTGGCATGCCCGAATTTGTCGAAGCCGTTCTGCCTACAAACGGATGCGAGCAACTATGGGCTCGGCGCAATTCTGACGCAAACTTCAGAGGATGGAGAGAGGGTCATCTCCTATGCCAGTCGGACACTGAATAGCGCGGAGCGGAACTATTCAGCAACAGAGAAGGAATGCCTAGCGATCGTCTGGGGCATCCGGAAGTTGAGGCCTTACTTGGAAGGCTATCACTTCGTGGTGGTGACCGATCACATGGCGCTGAAGTGGCTCAACTCCATTGAGGGTCCTTCGGGCAGAATCGCCAGATGGGCATTGGAGCTACAACAATTTGACTTCGGGATCCGGTACAGGAAGGGCAAGCAAAATGTAGTAGCCGATGCTCTGTCGCGACAGCCTCTGGAGGAAGAAGTGTGCCGCTTGGTCGCAAGCAAAAGCTAATCAGCTGGGACGGGATGTCGCTGGATGGCTAAGCTTCGCCGAGACCTCCACCAAAACGCACAGAAGCTGTCAGACTACCGGGAAGAGGCGGGGAATGTATACAGGCACATTCCTCATCAAGCTGGCCATGAAGTTGTGGCTGCATGGAAGCTATGCGTGCCGAGCGAGCAGCGCAAGCAGGTTCTGGAAGAGAACCACGATGCGGCCACCGCCGGTCACCTGGGAAGCCGGAAGACGATTGCTCGAGTGGCAGCAAGATACTACTGGCCCGGTATGTATCGAGACGTGCGGGGATACATGCAGCGCTGCGAGTTATGTCAGCGCTACAAGGCCAGTCAACTCCAGGCGGACAGGTGCTGACCCAGATCCCTGAGGAGCCATGGGTGACAGCGTGCGCCGACTTTGTCGGACCGCTACCCAGATCAAAGCACGGGAACACCATGCTGTTGGTGTTCATCGACAGGCTCTGCAAGTGGACGGAAATGGTTCCGTTGAGAAGCGCAAATACAGCGGCGCTTCAAAAGGCATTCAGGGAGCGGATCGTGGCCAGATTTGGAGTGCCGAAAGTGCTCATCACAGATAATGGCACTCAATTCACAAGCCGTTCCTTCAAGGGATTCTTGGATGAGCTGGGAGTGCATCATCAGTTGACGGCGCCATGCACGCCTCAAGAGAATCCCACTGAAAGGGCCAATCGCACTGTCACGACGATGATCGCTCAATTTGCGGGCAGCGATCAACGTTGTTGGGACGAGGCTCTACCAGAGTTGACACTGGCCGCCAACAGCAGCGTCTCGGCCTCTACAGGGTATTCCGCAACCTTCCTCACTCAAGGGCGTGAGCCAAGGTTGCCTAAGGCTTTGTTCGACGCGCAGACTGTGAGAACAGGCCAGGCAACACAAGCACCCACGGAGAGAGCCACCAAATTGGCCGAAGTGTACCAGATTGTAAGGCGAAATCTGGAAAAGACGGCTCAGTATCAGGCGCGGCATTACCATCTGAGGCGGCGACAGTGGAAACCAGCCATAGGGGACAGGGTGTGGGTGAAAGAGCGCCACCTGTCTAATGCCGCTGAAGGATTTGCGGCAAAACTGGCTCCACGATACGGAGGACCGTATACAGTGGTCAGCTTCATCTCGCCGGTCATATCCCGAATCAAGGCGGAGACGGATAAGCACAGCCGGACAACTCATGTGTCCGTCTTAAGCCATATCAGGCAGAGGCGGGTGAGTCTGAGCCCACTAATTAAAAACAAAAACAAGTAAGAAAACTCTAGTCGAGACCGCTCGACTAGGGTATACCCTGAACCCGGCGAAGAACCGCAATTCCAAGCAATCTCCGTTTCTTTAATATACATCAGTATGTATATGTTCATTACAAGCAACACATAAACACACATACACAGGCGCAAGCACACACAAGCGCAAGTCGGTGCGTCAGCCGTTCTTTGGCTGCTATGTTTAATAACTTTTTTTCTAGAGCAAGTCTCTAGTATTTGATAAACGGGAGTTACAAATTTGAGGTGAAGGGGGCGTGGCACCCAAAATTTAACAAAAACCGAAATTACGTAAGGCCCAAATAACACTAAATGCATTTGAAGACCCTAGCTAAAAAGATGAAGTAGATAGAATTTTAAAGCTGAATTTAGATTTTCGTTTTTAATCGATAACAATAAAACGATAACAGTTATCGAATTTCTGAAACAAACTCGATCTTTTCGTGATATACAGGAACCTACATAAAAAATTTCAAGTCTCTAGCTCTTATAGGTTCTGAAAACGACGCGTTCATACATACGGACAGACGGACGGACGGACAGACGGACAGACGGACATGGCTATATCAACTCGGCTTGTAATCCTGATCAAGAATATATATACTTTATGTGGTCTGCCACGCCTCCTTCTGCCTGTTACATACATACGCCTTTCAACAAAAACATTCTACCCTGATTTCCCATTTTCAATGGGTTCAGGGTATAAAAAAAAGGGGTTAATACACATAGCTATGTATATTGTTGTTGTTACCACCCGATTTTATTATAAAATTTTTGTTACATTATGGGATATTTATTATAAAACAAATATTCATATAATCGGCAACAGCGCAAGAGCAATAGAATATCAGCGCGCGCACAATCGCAGCTGGAACAGTATTCCCGCAAACAACAACAGTATCAGCTGTAACTGTAGCGAGCCCTCTTTAGGGTAAACAACAACAGTGTCAGCTGTAACTGTGATGGGAGAGAGCGCCGCCACAAACAAGAACAATCTCGGCGGCACAGCGCGGATCATGAAGACGAGCGAAAAGCAAAACCGAAACGGACACCACCACACACCTAGATTTGCGTATGCCGCACTTACAAATGCAGCGCCAAGGATGGGTGGTTAGAAGAGTGCACCTCGCGCTAGAAAGGGAGCAGTAGAGGGCACAGGATCCGTTAAGTGCTGCCGCCCGCACGGCCAGCAAAGCGGCGGCAGAGGCTATAAAAGGGCGTGTTGGCGGCAGTCCATAGCGACAGCGACGTGGAAGGTAATAGCGACGTGGGAGTGAAGCACGTCTGGAGTGTTGGCAGACACAAGGGTATGGGCTTGCGGGAGATTTCAGCGCCAGACTTCTGCTGGGTAGAAGAGTTAGGGCATCGGCAGAAGGGATGAGGCCGAACCTCGCGCACTGGCCAGCGAATCTGCTGGAGCTGTACGCGAATGAGGAGTATGTCATACCGTCTGCCCGATGCCAGCGTGGCGACACCCCAGAGCCAGCTCACGAACGTCGTCTGGTGCACCGAAATTTCCCGCGAAGCCCGGTATACCCATTAGTGGGTGAGAGGAGTCATTCGCCAGGGTCCTAAGCTGGCAAATCTCGCCCAGACGTTGCCGCGCAAAATTGGAGGCGCCGCCACTGCAGCCAATATACGGCCACAATACAGCCGGGTGGCTAGCGGCACATGGAAAAGGTAAAGAGGGTCATCTACTGCAGCGGCAGACGGAGCATGGCCAAAAGGGCATCAAGGAGTGATGTTGCCTAAAGCACCGAGGAAGTTTTATTAAAATTAGGTAAATATGTTGATAAAACCCTTTGTTTTGCTTACCTGTTTGTTTTAACAGTGGTGCCAGCAGGGTGTCGATCAGCAGTGAGTACGGCGTTGCCACTGGGTGGATCGACATCGCGTGCCAGGTGGCAACACTGAGTAGTGCGGGTGGAGCAAAACAAAGAGGAGCAGAACGGTTGGAGTGGCGTCAAATTTAAAACTTCGGACGAACTTAAACACGAAAGTTTTCGTGTTTCCCGAAGAAAGAGGGGAGTGTGAGGAACATTATATGCAGGCACGTCTCAACCTGTATAATTGCATGTATTTGCTGTGCATTTATATGGGTGGGCATGAAGGCATATAAATGTTCCACACAGCGACGCGAGTACGGTAAGAGCGACCCTCGCGACTGGAAAGGGTCAAAGGCGAGCGATGAGTCGTCTCGCTCGCTCTTACCAATTCAGCGATTTACTCGCGTCGCACTCTCTGCGTTGATCGTGCACCGCTAGCCGAAGTGCCGTTCGTAGCCGCGAGAAAGTAGCTATTACTTTCACTCGCAGGCGTGTAACGGTGCTTCGGCCAATGAGAGGCTGCCACGCGATCACGCGTATTTGGCGTCGCGCAAAATCAGGCGATGTTGCCGTTAAAGCAGAAACGAAGAGGAGACAGGCCCCGCTACAGAGAGCCGAGCCAGGCCCCGCTCCAGAGCCGAAGTAGGGCCTGCGGCGCTGCTATAAAAAGGCGCCCACGGCTCGGCACTGGGTCAGTCGATTCCAGTGAAAAGTGAAAGTGCCGAGCGTCAACGGAGTGAAAGTATAAAGTGAAACGAAGTGCAACGAAGGACAACGAAGGACAACGAGGGACATAAAAGGACATCGTGGGATACATACAAGGATATTCAGAGGAATATCCTGGACGCATACCAAACCGCATCTTCGAGAACAGAGGTACGGCCGGCAGCTGGTGCTAGAGCAGCGTAACCTGAACAGGAGAGTAAGGTTAGTGAGGGTAGCCGTGCGAAAGCAACGTAAGCCTTCTGAGACGCAGTCTAGAGTGCCAGCGAGTACATCCAGTTGTAGGAGTGCGTGTGGTGATCCAAGCGAACCGCTGGAGTATACAGCGCGTATCCTGGCGTACCCTGGAGTGCTCTGCAACCTCTAGACGGCTCAGAGGCTAATCGATCGCTAGCCGGAGTGCTTCTCACGGCAGAACTACGATCCTGTGGAGATCAGCGTGCGCTAGCCCAGCCAGCTCTAAGGTGTGCCCGGAAAGCGTTACAAGGAGTGGCGTGCCCTACAACCAGGAGTAAGAGGTACGTGAGAGTAGTCGTGCGGAAGAGCGCACGTCTTTGAGGCGCGGTCTAGAGTGCCAGCGAGCGAATCCAGCAGTAGGAGTGCCTGTGATACTCTCGGCGAACCGCTAGAGATCACAGCGCGTATCCTGGCGTACTCTGGAGTGTTCTGCAACCTCTAGACGGCTCAGAGGCTAACCGCTCGTTAGCCGAAGTGCTCCTCACGGCACCTACGAATCCTGCGGGCTTAGCCGTGTACAGCTATAGCCTAAGAAATCACTTTGCTGTACTAAAATAGTTATATCTCAACGCGAATAAACCAGTTTATATTATTAAATCTAAAAGCAGGACTTATTATTTATCGGCAGGCGCCCAACATATAAATTTGTTGGCACGAACACACAGTCGGCTGAGTGCGGCCCGGCTTAAACTCGGGGCAAACCGAAGGTTCGTTACAACTGGCGCCCAACGTGGGGCCCTGCGATAAATAGAGTCGATTTAATTGCTTTTAGACAAATATAAATATGGTGCGAGCGTGGGTATATAACCTTAAGAAAGAGGAGGTGATACGCTACGGCCTGGAGTTCGGAGTGAACCTGTCAGGCACTCTGGACACAATGCGGAGGCAATTCGGCGAGTGGGTCGACGAGCACGAGGGAAGGATTCCATTTTCCCTGAGGCTCGCCGACATAGCAGCCCTCCATGGGCGACGGTCGCCACGAAGAGAGGAAATGTTGACCGCCGTCGAGGAAGAGGATCTGGAGGATCGAGAGGAGAGGACACAAGGCCCGCGAGTATCACTGCCATCCACTAGTGCCGCCGCTGCCCGCCTTAATGAGACCCAGCAAGGACCCTGGAGAGCCACATCCACTCCACAGCCCGAAATGAGGACGCGAGAGCCGAGTTTGGCAGGGCTCGAGTATTCCAAGGTGGCCAAACAGGTGCGCGAATGGGGCTTCCGATTTGATGGCACATCGAAGCCTCTGGAATTTCTGGAGCAGGTGGAGTGGTCGGCCGACACATATGGCCTAAATCTGGACCTGATCCCGAGGGCGATGCCGGAGCTGCTCAAAGGCATGGCTTTGAAATGGTACGTGGCCAATAATCGACACTGGACGTCGTGGGAAGCATTCGTGAGCAACTTCCAGAGATTCTTCTTGCCGAGAGACTACCTGGAGAACATTAAGGAGGAAGTCTCGAGGCGGAAGCAGATGCTGGGTGAGGCGTTCAAGCTGTATATGGTGGAAATGCAGACCCTGATGAGGCCACTACGCTATGCGGCGGATCGGAAGATGAAGCTGATATATAATGGCAGCTTGCCGGATCTGCGCGCTTATGCTCGGCCTTACCAGTTCCGGAGCCTGACGGAGCTGATGATGCTGGCGGACGAGTTCGAGGACTTAGAGAGGGATCGGGAGAAGCTGAGGCAGCAACACAGGCAGAGCAAGCCCAGATTGATGGCCATGGGCGACGCTGAAGGCGAAGGTGAGTCCACCTACCACCGCAGCATAGCCGCCGAAGAAGCGTGTCCACGGCCGGCACCAAGAACTGGTGTGGCAGGGCCAAGGACGCACATCCCGAATCCTGCCAGGGCGTGCCGTATGTGTGGCCAAGAGGGCCACTTCGCCGTGGAATGCCGCAATGAAGCGCTGAAGTTTTGCTGGCAATGTGGGCGCATTGGTGTGAGAACGATTGCCTGTTGCCAGTCGGGAAACGGGCTGAGGCACCCGCCATCCAGGGGCGAGCGGGAGCAGCGTCGCGGCGGCCCCAGGCACTGATAGGCCAGCTCGTGGATGAAGGCACACAGATCTCGGCGATCGTAGCCATCGGAGCAGAGGAGCTTAAGGCTACGATCGACACGGGAGCCACCAGCAGTTTCGTGAGCGAGAAACTGGCAGGCAGGCTCCGGGGATTTGGTGTGCTGCGCCCCACACGGAGGCGCATCCGGTTGGCGGACGGCAGTTGTTGCCAAGTGGAGGCAGCGTTGGAGTTGGAAATCAGGCTGGGGGCACAGCAGGTCGTCATGCCACTGCTCATATTACCAGGTGTGATCGATGATCTGGTACTGGGCTGGGATTTCTTGGCCAGGATGGGCTGCACGCTGGAATGCGGCGGCTTGAGTCTGAGGATCGGGCCCAGAGATTCGCAGCCCAATGAGCCAGTGGAGGCGAAGTTGTCGGTGGCAGTCGCCAGTGCGGAGGTGGAGCCCAGAAGCCAAATGGAGGCGAATCCAGGATCGGCACACCCACTTCATGAGGATGTGGAGGTGGACGCGTTCCTGAGGCAGGAATTGGCCAAATTCCAGCGGATTAAGGGCACCACTGACATCACCGAGCACCGGATCACGATGCACGACAAGCGGCCAATAAAGCAGCGATACTTCCCGACGAACCCGAAGATGCAGGCGGAGATCAACAGCCAGGTAGACGAGCTCCTGGCTAAAGGATGCATAGAGCCCTCGAAGAGCCCACACAGCGCTCCCATAGTGATGGTGAGGAAGAAGAACGGCAAGTGGCGGCTGTGCGTGGATTTCCGACAGCTCAACAGCCGATCTGTAAAAGATGCATATCCGCTGCCTCGAGTGCATCACATTCTGGACCAGCTTCGAGAGGCTCGCTACATAACGAGCCTGGACTTGAAGGATGGGTATTGGCAGATACCCATGGAGGAGGCCAGCCGACCACTCACGGCATTTACAGTTCCAGGAAAGGGGCTGTTCCAGTGGAAGGTGATGCCGTTCGGCCTTCATTCAGCACCAGCGACTTTCCAGAGGGCTCTGGATCAAGTCATTGGCCCAGAGATGATGCCGCATGCTTTTGCGTACCTCGATGATATCATCGTCATTGGGAGGACCCGGCAGGAGCATATGAACAACCTGCGAGAGGTGTTCCGGCGGCTGAGAGCCGCCTTGTGCCTGACTTTGCGACCACAGTACACCCACTCAATGCGCTGTTGAAGAAAGGAGTCAAGTGGGAGTGGACCGAGGAGCGTCAGAGGGCTTTTGACACGGTCAAGGCCAAGCTGACGGAATCACCAGTCTTGGCATGCCCGGATTTTTCGAAGCCGTTCTGCTTACAGACAGATGCGAGCAACTATGGGCTCGGCGCAATTCTGACGCAAACTTCAGAGGATGGAGAGAGGGTCATCTCCTATGCCAGTCGGACACTGAATAGCGCGGAGCGGAACTATTCAGCAACGGAGAAGGAATGCCTAGCGATCGTCTGGGGCATCCGGAAGTTGAGGCCTTACTTGGAAGGCTATCGCTACGTGGTGGTGACCGATCACATGGCGCTGAAGTGGCTCAACTCCATTGAGAGTCCTTCAGGCAGAATCGCCAGATGGGCATTGGAGCTACAACAATTTGACTTCGAGATCCGGTACAGGAAGGGCAAGCAAAATGTAGTAGCCGATGCTCTGTCGCGACAGCCTCTGGAGGAAGCAGTTTGCCGCTTGGTCGCAAGCAAAAGCCAATCAGCTGGGACGGGATGTCGCTGGATGGCTAAGCTTCGCCGAGATCTCCACCAAAACGCACAGAAGATGCCAGACTACCGGGAAGAGGCGGGGAATGTATACCGGCACATTCCTCATCAAGCTGGCCATGAAGATGTGGCTGCGTGGAAGCTATGCGTGCCGAGCGAGCAGCGCAAGCAGGTTCTGGAAGAGAACCACGATGCGGCCACCGCCGGTCACCTGGGAAGCCGGAAAACGATTGCTCGAGTGGCAGCAAGATACTACTGGCCCGGTATGTATCGAGACGTGCGAGGATACGTGCAGCGCTGCGAGCTATGTCAGCGCTACAAGGCCAGTCAGCTCCAGGCGGCCGGACAGATGCTGACCCAGATCCCTGAGGAGCCATGGGTGACGGTGTGCGCCGACTTTGTCGGACCGCTACCCAGGTCGAAGCACGGTAACACCATGCTCTTGGTGTTCATCGACAGATTCTCCAAGTGGACGGAGATGGTGCCGTTGAGAAGCGCAAATACAGCGGCGCTTCAAAAGGCATTCAGGGAGCGGATCGTGGCCAGATTTGGAGTGCCGAAAGTGCTCATCACGGATAATGGCACTCAATTCACGAGCCGTGCCTTCAAGGGATTCTTGGATGAGCTAGGAGTGCATCATCAGTTGACGGCGCCATACACGCCTCAAGAGAATCCCACGGAGAGGGCCAATCGCACGGTCAAGACGATGATCGCTCAATTTGCGGGCAGCGATCAACGTTGTTGGGACGAGGCGCTACCAGAGTTGACACTAGCCGTCAACAGCAGCGTCTCGGCCTCTACAGGGTATTCCGCAGCCTTCCTCACTCAAGGGCGTGAGCCAAGGTTGCCTAAGGCCTTGTTTGACGCACAGACTGTGGGAACAGGCCAGGCAACACAAGCACCCACGGAGAGAGCCACCAAATTGGCTGAAGTGTACCAGATTGTAAGGCGAAATCTGGAAAAGGCGGCTCAGGTTCAGGCGCGACATTACAATCTGAGGCGGCGACAGTGGAAACCAGCCATAGGGGACAGGGTGTGGGCGAAAGAGCGCCACCTGTCTAATGCCGCTGAAGGATTTGCGGCAAAACTGGCTCCACGATACGGAGGACCGTATACAGTGGTCAGTTTCATCTCGCCGGTCATATGCCGGATCAAGGCGGAGACTGATAAGCACAGCCGGACAGCTCATGTGTCCGATCTGAAGCCATATCAGGCGGAGGCGGGTGAGTCTGAGCACATTATTTAAAAAAAAAAAAAAAAAAAAAAAAAAAAAAAAGTGGTGAATACACATAGCTATGTGTATTGTTGTTGTTATTGCCACCCGAGTAGTAGAAAATTTTCGTTAAAAATTGTGCAATAGTTATATATTGATTTCAAAACAAAAACTCATAAAATCGGCAACAGCGCAAGAGCATTAAGAATATCAGCGCGCGCACGAAATGACGCCGAAAACAACAACAATCGCAGCTGGAATAGTATTCCCTCAAACAACAACAGTGTCAGCTGTAACTGAGGCGAGCCCTCTTTAGGGCAAACAACAACAGTATCAGCTGTAACTGTAGGGAGCCCGCGCCAACAAACAACAACAGTGTCGGCCGTAACTGTGATGCGAGAGAGCGCCGTCACAAACAACAACAATCTCGGCTGCACAGCGCGGCTCATGAAGACGAGCGCAAAAGCATATGCGAAAACGGACACCACCACACACGTAGATTTGCGTACGCCCACGCACTTGCAAATGCACATGCACGCTCAAGCCACGGCGAGAGCATTGGAACAGTGGAGAGCGAGAGAGAGAAGGAAAAAAAAACAACAATGCGGCCGGGCACAGAGGCCAATGAACTCGGCCAGCTGAGCGGCGATCGCTACGGCCGAGGCGAGCCGAAGCTCGCGAGAACAAGCGAACGGCTGCAGCTGTGCTGAGAGAGAGAGCGGCTACAACAATAACAACAAGCGCGCATCGCACGAGCATAGCCCTAATATGCAAAACGGGCAACAACAAAACAGCTGGAATCGGCAAACATAGCTCAAACATGTAAAACGGGCAACAACAACCATATGCGACCGTCAAGGGCAAAAGGGCAAATGCGTGAATTAAGCGGCAAAGATAGGGAGCTGGAAGTCAGCGCTAAGGATGGGTGGTTAGAAGAGTGCACCCCGCGCTAGAAAGAGAGCAGTAGAGGGCACAGGATCCGTTAGGTGCTGCCATAGCACTGCCAGCAGAGCGTTGGCAGAGGCTACATAAGGGGCGTGTAGGCAGGCAGGTAGCCTACTAAAAGTGAAACACGCGATGGAGATGCATACCGCCAACGTTAAATGCCCGGACTTAGGTGTCAAGCGGGCCCATCCGGCAAATCCTCGACTGCTGGCCCGCGACTTCGCTGGAGCGGCACGAGGGGACGACCGGAGCGGCTCGCCGGCGCCTAAGCGCCGGGCTAGGCGTGGAAAGGTTAAGTTGGCCCCCGTGCGTTTGCCTTTCCATCCACGGCGCCGGACAGTGAGACGCCTAAGACGGCATCCGGGTTATCTGGACCTGGAGGCGTCCGATGTCGAACGCGAGACCAGCAGTGCCAGTGGGAGCTGGTCACCCGCGAGCTCACGGAGCAGTAGGGGTGAGTTCTCGGCCCCAGGCTGGAGTACGCCAGACTCCGCGGCGCATCCGCTGGGGCTGGGGAGCGGGATGGAGTACGCCAACATACACGACGGGCATTATTCGCCCCTGCACTCGTCGCCGTGGCGACCGCCGCGTGCATCCACGCCATTTCGCGTGGACGCCGAAGACGAGGTCGACGTCGTCATCGTCAGCGATGACTCGGACGTGGAGGTGCCGGAGGAGGTGCCGGAACCAGAGGAGGAAGTGATTGTCATCTCCAGCTCCGACGAGGAGGAGGAAGCGGGGCCAGCACCCATGCGGATCAGTGCTAGGCACGAGGAGAGTCTGATGGAGGGCCACATTCGACACGTGGCCTACGTCGAGGTGGAGTGGCACGAGGCCATTCCGGCGTGGCCACGAGGTTTCCATCTGGAGGAGCAGCTGGAGCCCCCGCAGACTCCACCGCCACCGACACCGACACCGTCAATGGCGGCGCCGTCACCACCACCACCACCACCGCCTACGAGAGAGTTCCAGGAGAGCTCGGCCGACCTGTGGAGTAGGCGGGGCGACGCCAGACCCACGCTGCAGAGGCAGCATTCGGCGCCCACGCGCTCGCCGCCCCCAAGGCCGACTTTGCAGCGGCAAACGTCGTGCCCAGAGCCCGCGGGGGTGGGCAATGGAAGGAGATGAAACGGGAGGAGTGGCCTGCAGAGGTGGCAGAGCAGGCCAGCCGCATCCAAGCTGCGGGGACGGGCCGAACAGCCCGTGTGATGTGGGTCCAGGGCATCCGCTACCGGGTGCGACGATCCCGCACAGGATGCCGAATATTTCGGCACGAAGTGTAAAACCAAAAGAAAAATTAATTAATTTCTAATAAACCCAAACAAAATCAAAACTGATACCGTGTACACAGACTCACGGGAATGGGCCCGGGGGAAGTTTCAGCACCAGACTTCTGCTACGTAGCTGGAGGGTCTGGGTAGTGAAGCTAGGGCATCGGCAGAATAGATGAGGCCGATCCTCGCGCACTGGCCAGCGAATCTGCTGGAGCTGTGCGCGAATGAGGAGTATGCCAAACCATCTGCCCGGTGCCAGCGTGGCGACACCCCAGAGCCAGTTCACGAACGTCGTCTGGTGCACCGAAATTTCCCGCGGAGCCCGGAATCCCCATTAGTGGGTCCCCGAGGGTGAGAGGAGCCGAAGCTGGCAAAGCTCGCCTAGAAGTGGCCGCACAAAATTGGAGGCGCCGCCACTGCAGCCAATACACGGCCACAACACAGCCGAGTGGCTGGCGGCGCGTGTAATAGGAAACAGGGTCATCTACTGCAGCGGCGGACGGAGCATGGCCAAAGGGGCATCAAGGAGGGAAGCTGCCTAAAAACCGAGGAAGTTTTATTAGAATTTGGTAAATATTTTAATAAAACACTTTGTTTTGCTTACCTGTTGTTGTGACAGTGTTGCCAGCAGGGTGTCGATCAGCAGTGAGTACGGCGTTGCCACTGGGTGGATCGACATCGCGTGCCAGGTGGCAGCACTGAGCAATGCGGTGGAGCAGAACAAAGAGGAGCAGAACGGTTTGAGTGGCGCCAAATTTAAAAAAACTTCGGACAAATTTAAAACACGAACGTTTCGTGTTTACCGAAGAAAGAGGGGAGTGTGAGGAACATTATATGCAGGCACAACCTGTATACTTGCATGTATTTGCCGTGCATTTATATGGGTGGGCGTGCAGGCATATAAATGCTCCACACAGCGACGCGAGTACGGTAAGAGCGACCCTCGCGACTGGAAAGGGTCAAAGTCGAGCGATGAGTCGTCTCGCTCGCTCTTACCAATTCAGCGATTTACTCGCGTCGCACTCTCTGCGTTGATCGTGCACCGCTAGCCGAAGTGCCGTTCGTAGCCGCGAGAAAGTAGCTATTACTTTCACTCGCAGGCGTGTAACGGTGCTTCGGCCAATGAGAGGCTGCCACGCGATCACGCGTATTTGGCGTCGCGCAAAATCAGGCGATGTTGCCGTTAAAGCAGAAACGAAGAGGAGACAGGCCCCGCTACAGAGAGCCGAGCCAGGCCCCGCTCCAGAGCCGAAGTACGGCCTGCGGCGCTGCTATAAAAAGGCGCCCACGGCTCGGCACTGGGTCAGTCGATTCCAGTGAAAAGTGAAAGTGCCGAGCGTCAACGGAGTGAAAGTATAAAGTGAAACGAAGTGCAACGAAGGACAACGAAGGACAACGAGGGACATAAAAGGACATCGTGGGATACATACAAGGATATTCAGAGGAATATCCTGGACGCATACCAAACCGCATCTTCGAGAACAGAGGTACGGCCGGCAGCTGGTGCTAGAGCAGCGTAACCTGAACAGGAGAGTAAGGTTAGTGAGGGTAGCCGTGCGAAAGCAACGTAAGCCTTCTGAGACGCAGTCTAGAGTGCCAGCGAGTACATCCAGCTGTAGGAGTGCGTGTGGTGATCCAAGCGAACCGCTGGAGTATACAGCGCGTATCCTGGCGTACCCTGGAGTGCTCTGCAACCTCTAGACGGTTCAGAGGCTAATCGATCGCTAGCCGGAGTGCTTCTCACGGCAGAACTACGATCCTGTGGAGATCAGCGTGCGCTAGCCCAGCCAGCTCTAAGGTGTGCCCGGAAAGCGTTACAAGGAGTGGCGTGCCCTACAACCAGGAGTAAGAGGTACGTGAGAGTAGTCGTGCGGAAGAGCGCACGTCTTTGAGGCGCGGTCTAGAGTGCCAGCGAGCGAATCCAGCAGTAGGAGTGCCTGTGATACTCTCGGCGAACCGCTAGAGATCACAGCGCGTATCCTGGCGTACTCTGGAGTGTTCTGCAACCTCTAGACGGCTCAGAGGCTAACCGCTCGTTAGCCGAAGTGCTCCTCACGGCACCTACGAATCCTGCGGGCTTAGCCGTGTACAGCTATAGCCTAAGAAATCACTTTGCTGTACTAAAATAGTTATATCTCAACGCGAATAAACCAGTTTATATTATTAAATCTAAAAGCAGGACTTATTATTTATCGGCAGGCGCCCAACATATAAATTTGTTGGCACGAACACACAGTCGGCTGAGTGCGGCCCGGCTTAAACTCGGGGCAAACCGAAGGTTCGTTACAAGTGAAAGTGCCGAGCTCAACGGGAGTGTGAGGTTAGTGAGGGCAGCCGTGCGGAAGAACGTAAGCCTTCTGAGACGCGGTCTAGAGTGCCAGCAAGTAAATCCAGTTGTAGGAGAGCGTGTGGTGATCCAAGCGAACCGCTGGAGAAGACAGCGCGTATCCTGGCGTACTCTGGAGTACTCTGCAACCTCTAGACGGCTCAGAGGCTGATCGGTCGCTAGTCAGAGTGCTTCTCACGGCAGAACTACGATCCTGTAGAGAACAGTGTGCGCTAGCCCAGCCAGCTCTAAGGTGTGCTCGGAAAGCGTTACAAGGAGTGGCGTGCCCTACAACCAGGAGTAAAAGGTACGTGAGAGTAGCCGTGCGTAAGGACGTACGTCTTTGAGGCGCGGTCTCGAGTGCCAGCGAGCGAATCCAGCAGTAGGAGTGCCTGTGATACTCTCAGCGAACCGCTAGAGAACACAGCGCGTATCCTGGCGTACTCTGGAGTACTCTGCAACCTCTAGACGGCTCAGAGGCTAACCGCTCGTTAGCCGAAGTGCTCCTCACGGCACCTGCGAATCCTGCGGGCTTAGTCGTGTGCAGCTATAGCCTAAGCCATCGCTTTGCTGTACTATAATAGTTATATATCTACGTGAATAAACCAGTTTATATTATTAAATCTAAAAAGCAGGACTTATTATTTATCGGCAGGCGCCCAACATATAAATTTGTTGGCACGAACACACAGTACGGCCCGGCTTAAACTCGGGGCAAACCGAAGGTTCGTTACAATACATACACATTTAAACAAAAATATTATACCATGAATTCCCATTTTCAATGGGTTCAGGGTATAATTAAAGACATTCAATTTTAGATGAGTGCCCAGCTAAATTTCATATCTAAATTGAAAGATACGCAAAAAGAAACATGTATTAAGAGACGCATAAAGCAAAGACTACGGAAAAGCCGTCGTGATGAATTAAATAGAATTTTATAACTAAATGAAGATATCGGTTTTTAATCGATAACATTAAAACGATGATAGTTAGCGAATATTTGAAACAAACTCGATCGAATCGTGCTATACACGGACTTCCAAAAAAAGTCTCTAGCTCTTATATCTTCTGAGATCGACGCGTTCAAACATACGGACAGACGGACGGACAGGGCTAAATCGACTCGGCTTCTCTCCCTGATCAAGAATATATATACTTTATGGGGTCTGCCACGCCTCCTTCTGCCTGTTACATACATTTTCACAAAACCATTATACCTTCTTTTCCCATTTTCAATGGGTTCAGGGTATAAAAAGTCGATAACCCATTGAAAATGGGAAATCAGGGTATAATGTTTTTGTTGGAAGGCGTATGTATGTAACAGGCAGAAGGAGGCGTGGCAGACCCCATAAAGTATATATATATATATATATCAGGGAGACAAGCCGAGTCGATTTAGCCCCGTCCGTCTGTCTGTCTGTCCGTCTGTCCGTATGTATGAACGCGTCGATCTCAGAACTTACAATAGCTAGAGACTTAAAATTTTTTTGTAGGTCCCTGTATAGGGCGCGCATATCGAGTTTGTTTCAGAAATTCGATAACTGTTATCGTTTTATTGTTAAATGTGTTCAAATTTTGCATTTAGTGTTATTTGAGTCTTACGCAATTTCGGTTTTTGTTCAATTTTGGGTGCCACGCCCCCTTCGCCTCCAATTTGTAACTCCCGTATATCAAATACTAGAGACTTGTGCTTTGGCACATACATACATATGGATGACATGATCACGCCCAACAAGTTTGATCAAAATCGTTACTCTAGAAAAAAAGTTATTAAACATTTAATTTCCCATAGCATTGCCATGCAAAGCAGCCAAAGAACAGCTGACGCACCGACTGGCGTGTGTGTGTATGTTTGGCTTGTAATGAACATATTTGTATATTCTTATGTATATTAAAGAAACGGAGATTGCTTGGAATTGCGGTTCTTCGCAGGGTTCAGGTCGAGCGGTCTCGACTAGAGTTTTCTTACTTGTTTTTGTTAGTTTTACATCTATTTTTTGTAATTTTGTTAAATTAATTTTTGGTTAATTTTGGATACCGGCACCAAATTACCCCAAATATTTAAATTGAGATTAGTTGCACTCAAAGCAATGGGGTTGCATTTTTTAAAATTGGAAAAAATGTAATAAAATATATTTAAGATAAACTGCAAATTTCATTTAAAGCCATTAATTCGCGCAGAAGTTATTAACCAAACGTTTGGCCCATCGCCAAACACGTGGCCAGGAGCTCAAAGCCAATTGTTTTCCTATACGTGTGCACACATACACATTGAGCTGCGTGCATCTAGCAAATTCTAAGACCCGCAAGTTTCTGTGTACATATTTCCAATAGATGGCGCTATGATGTGCTAATTATCAGCTGTTCAATAAATCGAAACATGGATGGCGCTATTCTATCGAACCATAGATGGCGCTATTGGCTAAACAATTGAAAATGAATTGAATTTAATTTTCTGTGCGTTTATACTAAATGCTAATAATGAAGTATTTTTAAAAACGCAGATAGCACGGGATTGAGGGTATCTCCTAGTCGGGACGCCCGAATAGTTTTCTTACTTGTTTTAGATTTAAAACATGTCGAGTATTTCTTTCACCGTCACTGCGCTAAACCACTAACCCATACAGCACATAAACGGAACTCAGAAGCGTTCTACCCGCAAAAAATTTGTAATTGCACACCCACATGGACCGACTGGTTTTACGTTCCAGCGACGAAAATGAGAAATGCCTACATCAGCGCTGCAGGCCGTACATTTTTTGCTTTGCGATTTTATAAATAAACAGGCTGAGACAAAACATCTGGCATAAACTTTTCCGCTCACAGCTTTTGAGGTCCCATATTAAAAGCTGGAAGAATGTATAAGCTTTATGCGATGTATTGTTAGTAATAAAAAGAACCATTCACATTTGATTTACGCAATCATGTGATAAAATGTACATTCCTTTAATAGTAATGTATCATTTTGTTTGCAAGGGTAAAAATAAACATGTGAGTACATGCAACACACTTGTGTATCTGTATGCCGTGGGACAATGATCCATCAATTTATTTATCAAATGGAGTTAATTTTAGGCATAAAGATCACGCTGGGCCTTTTCCCAAGCTGAAATCGGGCCATGTTCTGGCCGATATTTAACATTGCATCCATCCTGCTCAAAGCGATTATCATCACGGAGCTCTTCATATCGTTCCCGATCATATTTGGTAAAGCCCCACTTCTTAGATACGTAGATCTATTAGAAGTAAATCTAAATTAATATAAGGAGTTATTACAATAGCATTTATTACTTACCTTTTGGCGACCGGGGAACTTAAACTTAGCACGACGCAGAGCTTCTACAACTTGTGCTTTGTACCTGTCGCTGGAGCGCACAGACATAATCGGTTGACCAATTCTAACACGTGCAACAGTTCCCTGCGGTTTGCCAAATGCACCTCTCATACCAGTTTGCAGCCTAAATAATATTCACATATTGACTGGTTATATGGATACAACGCACTTATAAATATTTTAACTCAATTGTTGAATTATGGAAAAATACAAATATATAACACATAAACTGACCTATCAGCTCCAGCGCACGACAACATTTTGTTGATACGAATGACGTGGAACGGATGCAGTCGCATTCGGATATGAAATTGATCTTTTCCACAAAACTTTACCAAGTACTTGTTGCAGCAAATGCGTCCAGCTTCCAGAGCTTCGCTACTCAATTGTTCATACTCATCGGATACCAAATGTACACATAGAGGAAAGTCTTCAACAGTTGCCTTTTTCCTACCTAAATCAAAGATGCGAATTTTGGGGTCAGGTACACCACGACAAAATCGCGACTTCGGATAGGGCTTGTTTTTGCAGTATCGGTAACTGAAAGTCAAATATAAACTTAAGTATATATATAGGGAATGATAGAATGGTTCACATACCATCTAGCTGGCCGCCGACCCATGTTGAATCTAAAAATATTAGAAAAAATATTTTAGATATGTCTAGAAATATATATATATATTAATAAACGAATCTGTAGTTAATCTTTAAAATTAAATAACATTTAACCGTAATAAACCGCCTGATGTTTTCGGATAACTTCAATAAACAAAAGTACGTACCTTCCACAGCACAGATCAAATCGAAAGGAAGTATTTTAGACAAGCGGAAGTTAGTAACAAATTGTAATTATTTTAATGTTATCGTTTATCGTTAAAGACTCACTAGTCAAGGTAGTAACTTTTTTTTAACAATATGACTAATTTTATTATTAATACTAACCATTGCTCGCAAATAACTGTCGACCGTTTCTCGTCTGCAAAAAAGTGACTCTACGGAAAAAACTCATCGAGCAACGATTTATCGGCCTTAGATGAGCTCGCTCGGGCGTTTCGTCGTGTTCATGAAGCAAATAGTCTTTTGCTTATGCTGGTATACATTCAAATAAATACATTCAAACAAAAATATTTTAAAATAAATTTAAATTGTTCTGTGAACATTTCATTTTTCACAATAACAAAAATAAATGTGAAGACCGTTTGCGTTGAGTTTTTCGGTCAATCGGTCTTTTGCTGAGTCTCATTGACTGAGCGTTTCTCGTTTCGCTCTTGACGCACTGCTCATTAAAAGAGAGTATGGACTATTTCGGTTGTGCTCCCAACGAGAACCCAAAAAAAAGGTCGACAGTTATTTGCGAGCTATGATACTATCCAAACAGTACATATATATTAGGCACGCAGAACAAACACCGAATTCGATTACTTGTAGTTTTAAGCAAATAGCATGTGTATGTGACTGCAAAATCAGTGCGCAAAAATTTGAGTTTGCTCGCTTTAGAGTAAATTATACATTTCATAACCATTTTTGGAAAGAATATGAAAATACTAATGCTTGAAGGTGTTAGATCACACACGTTTCAAAATCTGTGTATAATATTAGCGGTTCAGTAGTTTGTTAATTTAGCATTGTGTTAATTGTTGAGTGACTGACAAATAGTCCTTTCTGACCCACATTTAGGGGATCATTTGGTGAATCCAGGCCCACACTAATCGATATGAATTAATTAGCCCACTAAAAGCTCTTATAGCCCGACATGTTTGAAAGAAACTGAATTATTTAGTGCACAGCAAATGATTTTTTTTTCGATTTAAAAATATTTAAGTAATTGTCTTATACGGCACAATAATATTAATTTGTAGATGTATGTAATTATATATGCATGTACATATAATATGTGTGAACTGCTGAGCAAAACCTAACAACGTTTACACATACTCCAATTACGGACATAAGCGCATAATTCATATGTTTTTTATATTCATTTAATAGCATTTTGTTCTGTTTTCAAATATTGATTATCTCCATGAGAGTTGTGAAAATAGATAACTTCCCTTTGGCTATAGTCGCTAGTTACTTTTAAATGGTTATTTGAATTATGTGACTCTGAAAATATCGATCAACTGAAATCTCCAATGTTCAGTTATAAATTCACGTGGTAACAATCCGAAAAATTAACTCAAAAATGTTAAGAAAACAGGCTAGACAGAGAAGAGAATTCTTGTATTCAAAAGCTATAAATGAACGGATACTGAAAAAAAAAAAAAATGTGAATGGCATAGCTGACAACTTAAAGCGAAACACATCCCTCAGATCTTCTAACATTTTAGACGGAGTTGCAGTGTATAATTCTATGATATATAATGGTAGTATGAGTAAAATGATTTTGTATATTTACTTTTTGAACACGTATATTTATTTTTCGAGTACATTCTTTTTTCTTTAAATGCTAAAATAAAAACCTATTGTTAGGTTCTGGAATTTTCTTAGCGCTAAGTTGTTTAATAATTTTTTTAGATAAGATAAATTTTAAGCTGTACTATCAAAAATATATAGAACAAGTAAGAAAACTCTAGTCGAGACCGCTGAACCTTGCGAAGAACCGGTTTTCCGAGCATTCCCCGTTTTTTTTTTAAATATACATACATATATACATATGTTCGGGTTTTTATTTTTGCAACTTTGAACGCCTGTAAAATGTATAAAGTTGATAAAAATTAAAAAATTCAAAATGGCAAATTATAGTTTAATTCATTGGCTTTTCATAAATGTCCATACATACAGATTTCATTTAATACCAATGATAAAAATATAGGTAACATAAAAAATACTCCAAATTTTTCGTTACATTAATATTCCGTTTTTGCTATGTAAAAAAAAAAAAACACTAGCAACTCTGAAAAGCATAAAATGCCACAAAAAAAGGGGTTTCCCCCAAAAAAGAAAAGCTTGACTGACGATCTTTGATTTGTTCAGGAGCAATGCAAACAGGGCCGTAAAGGACAAAATTCGACTTTGGAGTAGTGTTCCAGTTGCATTTGGAGGGGAAGACATCGCGAAATTGGTGATATTCTTAATATGAAGCCGAATTCTGTCGGTGACATCGTCTGGAGATTTAGAAATGAGGGCAGAATCGCATCTATGAAGCAAAAAGGACAGCACAAAAAGTTGAGAAGAGTCTCAAATTGTGAGGAAAATTCAGACAAATCCTCGACTTAGCGCACCGGTATTGACTGCTGAACTTTTTGCCGAGCATGGAAAGACGGTCTCAGCGCAAACCGTTAGACGTACCATAAAAAAAACAAGTAAGAGTGCTCTAGGCGAGAATGCTCGACCAAGAGATCCCCTGAACCCTGCGAAGAACTGCGATTCCTAAGAACCGCTAACATTCTCCGTTACTTTTATATGTACATACAGTTTGACACGAAAGTGTTTTCACATGGGACAAAAAATTTATTTTTGTTCTTTGACATTAAAAAAAAACTACTAAATGTGACATTTCAAATTTAAAAAAAATTATATTGTTTTCCAATGTATTATCTTACAAAAATAATTTTTAAAAAATTAAAAAACTATTAGCATAGGCTTAAAAAACAATAACAACAAAAAAGATATTCAAATTTAAGTGACACGAAAGTGTTTGCACACATGCTATTCTTTATTTCTTCTTATTGCTAAATTCGCATTTACCGTTGTTTTCGGCGATCTCAATGTGCACAGCTGTGGCTAATGCTATGTTCTGAAGAATTTCGTCATATTTTGTAATTATCGATTCAATCTTGAACAAATTTAAACAAATTAAGAATGCCAGGGAAGCGATTGTCAGGAGTTGGACAATTATGTTTTATTGAAAGTACTATGGATGCTAAACAGTATTTGGAGATATTACGCACGCATCTAGTGTCCAGTGCCCACAAGTTTGGATTTTTTAGGGATGGTAAACCAACATTTAAGTAATGACCCTAAACACAAGGCTAACATGGTCAGGTGCTGGCTTCTCTACAATTGTGAAAAGGTGTTGGATACTCCTGCGCAAAGTCCCGACCTTAATCCCATAGAGAATCTGTGGGCTGATCTCAAAAAAAGGACAGCCAAGCGAGGTCCAACCAACAAAAGAGATTTGAAAACCTATATATTAGAGGAATGGGAGAAGACACCTGTGGAATATGTCCAAAAATTAATCAATTCCATGAATAGACGATTGGAAGCGGTCATTGAAACCAATGGGGGTCATACTAAATACTAATTATACTCATTTTTGGACCTTAATATAGTTACTTTTGCCTTATTTTGAATACTTCATTTTTGTGCAAACACTTTCGTGTCACTTAAATTTGAATATCTTTTTTGTTGTTATTGTTTTTTAAGCCTATGTTAATAGTTTTTTAATTTTTTAAAAATTATTTTTGTAAGATTTTTTTTAAATTTGAAATATCACATTTAATAGTTTTTTTTAATTTCAAAGAACAAAAATAAATTTTTTGTCCCATGTGAAAACACTTTCGTGTCAACCTGTATGTAGCAAGCAATACATAGACACAAAGACGCAAACACAAGAACACACAGACGCACGCACAAGCACACAATCTGCTAACTATCTGCTAACTGTGCATTATGACTCAGCAGCTTCGCGGCTGCTGCAAAATGCCGATAAATTGAGATAATTAATGTTTAATAACTTTTTTTTTGTTTTGGATTAAATTTTTTGAGAGTGATCATGACATTCATATGTGCGTATGTGCCAAAGCACAAGTCGCTAGTACTTGAAATACGTGATTGAGCAATTTGAGGCGAAGGGGGCATCCAAAATTGATCAAAAACCGAAAATGCGTAAGGCTCAAATAACTCTAAATGCAAAAGTTGAAGAATTAAAAGATGAATTAAATACAATTTTATAACTAAATGAAGATATCGGCTTTTAATCGATAACATTAAAACGATGATAGTTATCGAATATTTGAAACAAACTCGATCGAATCGTGATATATACGAACTTCCAAAAAAATTCTTCTGAGATCGACGCGTTCAAACATACGGACAGACGGACAGGGCTAAATCGACTCGGCTTCTCTCCCTGATCAAGAATATATATACTTTATGGGGTTTTCCACGCCTCCTTCTGCCTGTTACATTTTCAAAAAAACAACCCTTTTTTCCCATTTTCAATGGGTTCAGGGTATAACAAGGGTACAAAGGCCGAGTTGCGAGGAAAAAGCTTTTGCTGTGTGAGCGCAACAGGAAATAAACGCTGGATTCTGGATGGTGGGATGATGTCATTTTCCTGGACGAGAGTAAATTTAATTTATTTGGAAGCATAGCTCGCAAATAACTGTCGACCGTTTCTTGTTGTCTGTAAATAAGAGTCTTTTAGTGACACTTTACGAAAAGACTCAGCGAGCAACCGATTTACCGGTCCTTAAATGAGCTCACTCGCGCTCGGACCGAAACCGTTTTTTTCTACTCTGTTTTGTTTCGGTTGATCCAAGACCGTTTCGTCGTGTTCAGTGAAGAAAACGGTCTTATGCGTATGTATTGGTATACTTTCACACGTATAGGCAAGCAAATCGTTTTGCAGTCGAAAAACAGTGAAACCTCGATATAAAGAACTTCGTTATAACGAAAAACTGAACATAACGAATTTTTCTTTAGTTCTTGAAAAAACCTCGCTTTTACGAAGTTTTTCATACGAAAATGATCTACAGCTATAACGAAAATAAAATAAGGCAAAGTAAAAGGTTTTACTAATAAGTACCTATAGCGAATTAACATTATATAACATTATTATAACGAAACATTTTCTGGTTCCCCTCAGATTCGCTATAACGATGTTTCACTGTATATTGCGATCTTTTTACAACAACAAAAATAAATGTGAAGACCGTTTGCGTTGAGTCTTTTGCTTTTTCGGTTTCTCGTTTCGCCCTTTACGCACTGCTCATTGAAGGACCGAAATGCAAAGAGCTCAACGAAAACAGCTCAGCAGAAAACAGAAATCAAGACAGCATCGGGGTCTTGCTCAGTACGAGAGCGAGAGAGTATGAGCTTTTTCGGTTGCGCTCGCAACGAGAGCGCAAGCAAAAAAACGGTCGACAGTTATTTGCGAGCTATGTTTGGAAGCGATGGGAAAACAATGGTTTGGCGAAAACCCAATACAGGCCAACAGTGAAACATGGCGGTGGGCATGTCATGGTTTGGGACTGCATTTCGACAAAGGGAGTGGGAAGTCTTGTTTTTATAGATGGTAATATGAATCAGTATAATTACCTGAAAATATTAAAAGAAAGTTTAAGAAAACCCGAATATTATGTAACGCAAAATTTGGAGTATTTTTTATGTTACCTATATATTTATTATTAGTATTAAATAACCTATCTACCATACATATGTATGGACACTTATGAAAATCTAATGAATTAAACTATAATTTACCATTTTGAATTTTTTAATTTTGATCAACTTTATACATTTTACAGGCGTTCAAAGTTGCAAAAATAAAAAACCGAATATTAATGTTATCCACTGTACATTACAAGAAACACACAGGTGCACGTACGCACAACTCGCTGCGCCAACTCCTTGGGCTGCTAAATAAATGCCAATGTTATGGGAAATTAAATGTTTAATAACTTTTGTTTTAGACTATTCTTTTGATCAAACTTGCATCATCTTGTCATGTCTTTGCCAAAGCACAAGACTCTAGTATTTGAAATACACTTGCTCACATATCTCAGCATACACCCAAAGAAATGTTTGTATTTCGAATTTGAACATTAATAGCGCCCACAAAGCTTAAATATTTAGTTTGTACGCATAGTTTTTATACTTTTATACCCTGAACCCACTACTGATCAGGGTATAATGGTTTTGTAGAAATGTGTGTAACAGGGAGAAGGAGGCGTGGACGACCCCATAAAGTATATATTGATCACGGAGACAAACCGAGTTGATATATCCATGTCCGTCTGCCTGTCCATCACTCAGAACCTATAAGAGATTATGTAAATCCTCATATAGCGTGCGCAGATCAAGTTTGTTTAAAAAAAACGACGACAACTATCGTTTTAATGTTATCGATTAAAAACGTTATCAGAATGAAGTTTTTAAATTGTATCTCGCACGTCTTTATATGTAGAGTCCCCAAATTTTTTTGTTAGTTTTATATTTATTTTATTTAATTTTGATTTTTGTTACATTTTGGATACCGGCTCCAAATTTCCCCAAATATTTAAATTGAGGTTAGGTGCACTCAAAGCCAATAAATGAATGGGTTCGCATTTTTAAAATTTAATAAAAATATGTTGATCATAAGCTGAAAATTTCATTGCAATTCATTAATTCACGCAGAAGTTATTAAACAAAACATTTGGCCAATCGGCCAAACACCTGACCAGCAGCGCAAAGCAATTTGTTTTCCTATACATGTGCACACATTGAGCTGCGTGCATCTAGCAAATTCTAAGACCCGCAAGTTTTAGTGTACACATTTCCAATACATGGCGCTATGATTTGTTATTATCAGCTGTTCAATTGAATCGAAACATGTATGGCGCTATTCTATAGAAACATAGATGGCGCTATTGGCCAATCAATTGAAAATGAATTGAATTTAATTTTGTGTGCGTTTATACTAAATGCTAATTATGCAGTATTTTTAAAATCGCAGATAGAACGGGGTTCAGGGTATCTCCTATTCGGGACGCCCGACTAGAGTTTTCTTACTTGTTTTTGTTAAATTTTGAGTGTCACGCCCCCTTCGCCCTAAATTTGTAAATCACGTATTTCAAATACTAAAGTCTTGTGATTTGGCATATGAATGACATGATCACGCCCAACAAATTTGATCAACATTGTTCGTCTAGAAAAAAGTTATTAAACATTTAATTTCCCATAACAGTGGCATATAAATAGCAGCCAAAGCACAGCTGACGCAGCGACTTGCGCTTGTGTGTGTGTGCGCCTGTGAGTGTGTGTTGCTCGGAATGTACATACATATAATAATGTGTTTTCTCAATCGAATATTGATTTTTTATAAAACAACACGCCCCCCTCACCTTAAATTTGTAAATCTCGTATATCATATACTAGAAACTTGTGCTTTTCACATACACACATATGAATGCCCAACAAGTTTGATCAAAATCGTTCGTCTGGAAAGAAAGTTATTAAACATTTAATATCTGATATTATCGGCGCCTTGCAGACTGAGCGAAGCTGCTGAGTCAAAATGCACAGTTAGCTGACTGTGTGCTTGTGCGTGCATCTATGTGTTGCTTGCTACATACATATAAAAGTAACGGAGAATGCTAGCAATTCTTAGGAATAGCGGTTCTTCGCAGGGTTCAGGGCATCCCCTAGTCAAGCGGTCTCGAATAAAGTTTTCTTACTTGTTATCATATTAGTTCACTATCCTTTGATAGTCACACATTAAGCCTGTATGGTAATTGAAGGGAATCACTGCATTCTTTAATCATGCAGTTGGAAATATCAGCTCCAGGAGAGAAAGATGTTTTCAATGATCGAATGGCTGAAATCAAAGAGAAGCCAGGGAAATATTTGAAGTATTAATAATATTTGATGATAAATTAAAGTAACGGCATGAAGGTCTATAGGGATCTACAGAGGGATAAGTTGAGGAATAAAACAAGTAAGATAAATTTTTTTATAATCAGAAAAATCGTTACTAATTATTGGGTGTTACCAAAAATATTAAACTATAACCGGTTCTCTTTTCAGATGGGGAAAATGAAATGTTATCGACTATTGATGAATACAAGTATGCTGGTTGTCAGGATCCTAAAATTATGTTAACTACATCCCATGAGCCGTCTTCACGCCTAAAAATGTTTATAAAGGAACTTAGACTGGTGTTTCCTAATGCCCAACAAATGAACAGAGGAAAATATGAATTAAACACATTAATGCAAGCCTGTCGAGCTAATAATGTTACAGACTTTATAATAGTACATGAGCACCGGGGCATTCCTGATAGTCTTGTAATATGTCATTTACCATTTGGGCCAACTGCTTTTTTTAATATAACAGACGTTACAATGCGTCATGATATACCTAATATTGGACCTGTGAGTGAGCAGAAACCGCACTTAATTTTTAATAATTTTAAGAGCAATATTGGTTTAAGAACAGTCCAAATTTTAAAACATTTGTTTCCTGTACCAAAAGAGAAGTCTGAAAGAATTATTTCGTTTATTAACAATGAAGACAAAATTTCATTTAGACATCATCAGTTCAAATGTGTAAATAAAGAAATCGAATTAAAAGAAGTTGGACCCAGATTTCAATTGAAGTTATATCAGATTAAACTCGGAACATTAGAAAACATTAAAGCTGTTGATACTGAATGGGTTAGTCGTCCATACTTGAATACTACTATAAAAAATTTAGTTTTTTCGAATAAAAATATATTTAATAATAAAAACGATGATTGATCCTTCTACCGAATTCGACTCATTTACATTTACACATATATTCAGTTAAATAATAATAATTTGAAATAATAAAAAATCAGCATTTTAACTACATGGATTTGCGATATCTCGAGGTTTTCATTCAACGAAGCTCGGAAAAATTTCGAATTACATAGTCACATTGAAAATATGATTTCAGGGTATAAACATATGTTAGTTAAGTATTAATTATATTGTAGATTAGAAGAACATTTAATAAATTTTTTGACTTTAGATGACAAATAAAATACTTTTGTTAAAATTTTTGAAATTTTCCAAATGCACTGTTATTGGCCTGCGAGTGAAAGTAACAACTACTTTCTCGCTGTCACCAAGAGCACTTCGGCTAGCGGGCACCGATGATGGGAGTGTGTGCGATGGAAGTCAAACGCTGAATCGTTAAGAGCGAGCGAGATGCACTATCGCTTCACTTTTTCCCTTTCCGTACTCGAATCGCACATAAAAAATGCACAGTAAACACATACAATTATATATGATGGAGCGTACCTACATATACGTTCTCCCTTTGATAAACACGAAAACTGTCGTGTTTCGGTTGCCTTGGTGCTGATCGCCACCCTGTTGGCAACTCTGTTAACTACAGGTAAGCGTGCACAAAGTGCTTTACGATTCTTGTCGCTGACATACTTCCTCCTCACTAAGCAGAGTATCGGCCGTATGCGTCCTTCCAATGCCAAAGCTCGGTTGATCGGAATCTCCAGCTACGTAGCGGATGCCTGTCTTGCGAGTCCCTACCCTATAAGCGAAAGTTTACCTAGATTTTTGGTTTGCTTTTTTATTATATACCCTGAACCCATTGCAAATGGTTTTGTGAAAATGTATGCAACAGTCAGAAGGAGACGGGGCAGACCCCATTAAGTATATATCTTTTTGATCAGGGAGACAAGGCGTGTCAATTTTACAAAATCGGGTTTTGTTAAATTTTGGATGCCACGCCCCCTTCGACCCAAATTTTTAAAAGACGTATTTTAAATACTAAAGACTTGTGCTTTGGCACATACATAAAAATGATTAGATCAGGTCCTGCAAGTTTGATCAAAAACGTTCGTCTACAAAAAAAGTTATTAAAAATTTAATTTCCCATAACATTGGCACAAATAGCAGTCCAAGCGGAGTTGACGCAGCGACTTGCGCTTGTGCGTGCGTGTGCACGCCTGTGTGTGTGTATGTGTTGCTTCTAATGTACATACATATACATATGTATTTGAAAGAAACGGAGAATGAATGGAAATATATTTTGTTTAAGTAATATGTTTTTTTTTTTATACCCTGAACCCATTGAAAATGGGAAAATCAGGGTATAATGTTTTTGCTGAAATGTATGTAACAGGGAGAAGGAGGCGTGGCAGACCCCATAAAGTATATATATTCTTGATCAGGGAGACAAGCCGAGTCGATTTAGCACTGTCCGTCTGTCCGTCCGTCGGTCAGTCTGTCCGTCTGTCCGTCCGTCTGTCCGTATGTATGAACGTGTCGTTCTCAGAACCTATAAGAGCTAGAGACTTGAAATTTTTTATTTAGGTTCCTGTATAGCACGAAAAGATCGAGTTTGTTAAAAAAAATCGATAACTGTCTTAATTTTAATGTTATCGATTAAAGCCCGACATCTTCATTTAGTTATAAAATTCTATTTAATTCATCTTTATAGTTAGAGTCTTCAAATTTTGCATTTAGTGTTATGTGAGCCTTACACAATTTCGGTTTTTGTTAAATTTTGGGTGCTACGCCCCCTTCGCCTCAAATTTGTAACTCCCGTATATCAAATACTAGAGACTTGTGCTTTGGCACGTACATACATATGGATGACATGATCACGCCCAACAAGTTTGATCAAAATCGTTACTCTAGAAAAAAGTTATTAAACATTTAATTTCCCATAGCATTGCTATGCAAAGCAGCCAAAGAACAGCTGACGCACCGACTGGCGTGTGTGTGTGCGTTCGCCTGTGTATGTGTGTGTATGCTTTGCTTGCAATGGACGTACATATGCATGTGTACATAAAAGAAACAAATAATGCTTGGAATAGCGGTTCTTCGCAGGGTTCAGGGGAGCTCTTAGTCGAGCGGTCTCGACTAGAGTTTTCTTACTTGTTATACCCTGAACCCATTGAAAATGGGAAATCAGGGTATAATGTTTTTGTTGGAGGGCGTATGTATGTAACAGGGAGAAGGAGGCGTGGCAGACCCCATAAAGTATATATATTCTTGATCAGGATGACAAGCCGAGTTGATATAGCCATGTCCGTCTGTCCGTCCGTCTGTCCGTCTGTCCGTATGTATGAACGCGTCGTTCTCAGAACCTACAATAGCTAGAGACTTGAAATTTTTTATGTAGATTCCTGTATATCACGAAAAGATCGAGTTTGTTTCAGAAATTCGATACATGTTATCGTTTTATTGTTATCGATTAAAAACGAAAATCTAAATTAAGTTATATAATTATATATAATTCATCTTTATAGCTAGAGTCTTCAAATTTTGCATTTAGTGTTACTTAGGCTTTGCGCAATTTCCTTTTTTTGTTAAATTTTGGATGCCACGCCCCTTCGCCTCAAATTTGTAATTCCCGTATATCAAATACTAGAGACTTGTGCTTTGGCACATACATACATATGGATGACATGATCACGCCCAACAAGTTTGATCAAAATCGTTACTCTAGAAAAAAAGTTATTAAACATTTAATTTCCCATAACACTGGCATGCAAACAGCAGCCAAAGAACAGCTGTCGCAACGACTTGCGCTTGTGAGTGCTTGCGTCTGTATATGTGTGTATGTATGTGTTGCTTGTAATGAACATATATATACTTATGTATATTAAAGAAACGGAGATTGCTTGGAATTGCGGTTCTTCGCAGGGTTCAGGGTATACCCTAGTCGAGCGGTCTCGACTAGAGTTTTCTTACTTGTTTTAATCTGTGGTTTATATAAAATGTTTGCTAACTGTGGTTGCCAAATAAAGCAAGATATTAACTATTCAAATAAAATCCGCCATCCTGATGAGGTGACTTTAGCAATAGCAATTTTTGTAACCTTTTGTTGAATAAAATGTTAAAACAAGTAAGAAAACTCTAGTCGAGACCGCTCGACTAGGGTATACCCTGAACCCTGCGCAGAACCGCAATTCCAAACAATCTCCGTTTCTTTAATATACATAAGTTTATATATATGTTCATTACAAACAACACATACACACACACATACACAGGCGCAAGCACTCACAAGCGCAAATCGTCGCGTCAGCAGTTCTTTGGCTGCTGTTTGCATGGCAATTTTATGGGAAATTAAATGTTTAATAACTTTTTTTCTAGAGTAACGATTTTGATCAAACTTGTTGGGCGTGATCACGTCATCCATATATATGTATGTGCCAAAGCACAAGTCTCTAGTATTTGATATACGGGAGTTACAAATTGGAGGCGAAGGGGGCGTGGCACCCAAAATTTAACAAAAACCGAAATTGCGTAAGACCCAAATAACACTAAATGCAAAATTTGAAGACTCTAGCTAGAAAGATGAAATAGATAGAATTTTTTAACTTAATTTAGATTTTCGTTTTTAATCGATAACAATAAAACGATAACAGTTATCGAATTTCTGAAACAAACTCGATATGCGCGCCCTATACAGGGACCTACAAAAAAAATTTGAAGTCTCTAGCTATTGTAAGTTCTGAAATCGACGCGTTCATACATACGGACAGACGGACAGACGGACAGACGGACAGACAGACAGACAGACGGACAGGGCTAAATCGACTCGGCTTGTCTCCCTGATCAAGAATATATATACTTTATGGGGTCTGCCACGCCTCCTTCTGCCTGTTACATACATACGCCTTCCAACAAAAACATTATACCCTGATTACCCATTTTCAATGGGTTCAGGGTATAAAAATATTTTCTGAAATAATGTAGAGAAATAATGTAGAGAAATAATAAACAGAGTTTCATAGGAAACCAATTTAAAGACTCTAGCTCAAATGATATAGAAGATATCAACAATTACGGTGACTATAAGATGTATATATATCTATATATATAAAATTCTCGAGTGTGGTGTTTGTTACCAAACTACTCCGAAACGGCTCGACCGATTCTCACGAAATTTTTTATGCAGATCGTGTAGGACTGAGAATCGGCCAACATCTATTTTTTATACCCAAATAATAAATAATTGCGCTAATAATTGATCAAGAAAATAATACATGTTATACACCAATCAGTTTTCCAACTTGATTTATTACAACAATGCCACGAACTACCTGCCAAAAAACAAATGTTAAGGGAAAAAGATAAATGAGTCGTCAAACAAACAGATCTAGAGGCATGCAAGATAGAAGAGCAATAAGATCAGATGCAGAAAGGCAACAAAGTAATGCAGATGTCCGTGTAAGAATGGCGCAGTTACGTGCATCACAATTACAAGAGGTACGAGATGAGCGAAACCAACAAAGACAATTGGAACGAAGAGAAGCGCGAGATTGTACCCAACAGACGTAGAGGGATTGACCAACATCAACAAGTACTTCGAACATTTACATCACATTCATTTCTCGACTAGCATTTCAGTATGAGCCTGATGTTGAATATTACGCTCATTCCAAAGTGGTAATTGGTACATTGGACAAGGAAGCCCGCACTGTCAAGCCCTTAAATTTAAAAATGAGCCAATTGGGATGTGTTGCTCATCAGGAAAAGTGAAACTTCCAGAAATTGAAACACCGCCGGAACCATTGCACGGCCTCCTTATTGGTACTGATCCAAATTCTTCGCTGTTCTTGCGTTCAATTCGGCAATTCAATTCATGTTTTCAAATGACATCGTTCGGAGCAACGGAAATAGTTAAAAATACTGCTGCAAATGGTCAACAATTTAATTCCACATTCAAAATCAAAGGCCAAATTTACCACAAAGTCGGCTCATTACTACCAATGCCAAACGAACCTTATAAATTTTTACAAATTTACTTTATGGGTGGCGAGGACTCCGAACGGGCACTCGCCAATCGCGTGAATCACGTTGCAACTATAATCACCTCAATTCACCATTTGCAACGCGCATTGTCAGCGAGCTGGACGCTCTGTTAAATGAGCACAAACACTGAAGTATTCAGAAATACCTCAATATTTTACATGGGCTCAATCGAAAAAATGGATGCCCCGCAAGCAAGGCACACCAGTTGAGGCGTGCCCCGGCTTATTTAAGTCAAATAATTTGGGTCGTGTATATACAGTCCATCCAAGGCAGACCGAATGCTTTTATCTACGACTGTTGTTGGTTAATGTCACCGGACCATTGTCATTTCAAGCTATACGTGAAGTAAACGGACAACAGTATCCAACGTATAAAGATGCATGTCTTGCGCTAGGCTTGCTAGAAGACGACAATCATTGGGACAGTATGCTTGCTGAAGCAGCATTAAACTGCACAGGAATACAAATTCGATTACTATTTGCTATGTATGACTACATGTTTCCCGGCCCGAGCACAAATTTTGTGGGATAATCACAAAGATTCAATGACTGATGATATATGTAAACATCGTACAAGACGGAAGACCTACGATATCAGTGAGAAATGTAAATGAAGCATTGATTGCTATGAGGATCTTTGCATTGTCATTGCGAATTTACCAATCAGTCATTTCGGTATGAGCTCACCAAATCGAAGTGTATCTCATTTAATTGACACAGATATGAATCGTGAATGCAGTACAATTCTATTGAAATGGCAGCGATTGTTACTCGCAATGTTCCACTATAAATGATGCACAAAAAGTAATTTACGACCGCATTATGGAGGGAGTTTCGGCAGGACAAGAGGGACTCTTTTTTTGGATGCACCAGGAGGAACTGGCAAAACATTCCTTATTTCGTTACTTCTTGCCGAGATACGAGCAAAAAAAGGCATCGCATTAGCTGTTGCATCATCTGGCATTGCAGCTACTTTATTAGATGGAGGCAGAACAGCTCATTCGGCATTTAAGCTGCCACTGAATATTCAAAATAACCCAGATGCAGTTTGTAACATTAAAAAACAATCATCATGGCCACTGTGCTGAAACAGTGTAAAATTATTATCTGGGATGAATGCACCATGGCACATAAGCATTCGCTGGAGGCATTGGATAGGACAATGAAAGATATAAAAAACAACGACAAACTTGGAGGCACTTTGTTACTCCTTTCAGGTGATTTCAGACAAACACTTCCCGTTATTCCACGATCAACATACGCTGATGAAATTAATGCTTGCCTCAAATCGTCCCGACTGTGGCGTAATGTTGAACGAGTACAACTGACGGTGAACATGCGCGCTCAAACGCTTCAGGATCCATCGCCGAAACTTTTTCGAAACAGCTATTAGATATTGGCAATGGGAAAGTTGCGTACATGAAAATACTGGATCAATAAAATTACCAACCGGTTTTTGCACAATCGTCCACTCGCAAGATGTTTATCGACTGTATATTTCCCGATGTCACACACAATATATAAATCTGACTGGTGGCAGAAAGAGCTATTTTAGCAGCGAAAAATGTGGACGTTCATGGATTAAATTTCAAGATACAACAATTGTTGCCAACAGACTCTGTGTCATACAAATCTGTTGATACAGTTTGCAATACTATCGAAGCTGTAAATTACCCAGTAGAATTTGAATTCCTTGGATTTGCCAGGCATGCCACCGACCACTTACAATGAAAGTAGGATTCGGTGATTTTGCTCCGTAACTGAACCCACCGCGGCTGTGCAATGGCACACGATTGGTTATAAAAATTAATGAAGAACGTGATTGAGGCCACCATTTTAAAAGGCAAGTTTCAAGGTGAAAATATATTGTTGCCACGAATCCCCATGATTCCTACAGATGTGCCAATTGAATTCAAACGCATTCAATTCCCAATTAGATTGGCATTCGCGATGACAATCAATAAGTCCAAGGCCAAACGTTGTCTGTATGTGGTTTAGATTTGGAAACACCATGCTTTTCCCACGGACAACTATATGTGGCATGTTCTCGCGTCGGGAAACCATCAAGTTTGTTCATATTGGCTAAAGATGGCCTAACAAAAAATATTATGCACTCTATTGCGCTTAGCGAATAATCTGTATTTTTATTAACTGTCATTTTTAACAATAAATAAATCGTACTTCAGTTGTTTATAACGTTTTCGACTATAACTTCATCCCCATACACTTATAGTAACTTAGATATTAGATATTTGAAAAAGGCAAAACAACGTTTGCCGGGTCAACTAGTATATATATATATATAAGTTGTCACATCCGGTCTGACAAAGTCAACGACTGCAATTGTGCATAATCAACAAAGCTGCAACAATGTTTAATGCCAATTATGCCAAACTTCGCACTACGCTGCCGTCAATATTCCATGCGCCGTTGCGACGTTGAAACATAATCTTTTTAGTATATTCGCTTACACAGCGATTTCAGGTCAGGGTTAGCTTGATATAAGAATATATTGGCATTTAGCTTTTAATATGGATTTGACCAATAAACGAACAAGTTATAAATTTACTTCGCTGCTATTACTTCGTGTTAAACTCACAAGTTAACTTACTGGAAAATAATTATTAACAGGGGTTGAAACCTGCTCACCCGAAATCCACAAGCAAAGCAACATTGTTGGTTCGATATCGTTGGACTTGGACTTCAAGAAAAACGAATTCAAATAAAAGTGTTTATAAAATAAAATAATAATGAGAGAAATTTGCACTACAATGATTTCACTATTTACACACATGATCGACTTACTCGCAGAGGTGGAGGTGTCTTATTAGGTGTTAAATCCAATATCCTCTCCGAACCATTTTTTTTCTGCATCTCAAGACGTCGAGATAGTTGCTGCTAAACTAACTCTTAAATCCTGCTTCCTTTTTATACCCTGAACCCATTGAAAATGGGAAATCAGGGTATAATGGTTTTGTATGTAACAGGCAGAGGGAGGCGCATATCGAGTTTGTTTCCGAAAATCGATAATTATTTTAATTTTTTTGTTATTGATTAAAAACTTAAATTCAGTTATAAAACTCTATCTAATTCATCTTTTTAGCTACAGTCTTCAAATTTTGAATTTAGTGTTATATGAGCCTTATCGTTATATATTGTTCTATATTATATTGTTCTATCTAATTCATCTTCAAATTTTGCGTTTTTGGTTTTTGTTAAATTTTGGGTACACACATATGAATGACAGGTTCACTCCCAACAAGTTCGATCAAAATCGTTCATCTACAAAAAAAGTTATTAAACATTTAATTTTAATAATAACATTGGCATGCAAATAGCAGCCAAAGTACAGTTGACGCAGAAACTTGCGTTTGTGTGTGCGTGCGCCTATGCGTGAGTGTACGTGCGTCTGTGTGTATGTGTTGCTTGTAATGTACATACACCTACATGTGTATATATAAGAAATGGTGATTGCTTGGAATAGCGGTTCTTCGCAGGATTCAGGGTATCCCCTTTTCGAGCAGTCTCGACTAGAGTTTTCTTACTTGTAAATCAATTATTTCGCATTTCCAACAAGGCTTTGTTCTAATCGATCAACCTCGACTGATCTGCTAGAATCTGCTTCCCTAAGGCTGACGGCAGAGTGCCGGCGAGAAGCAATGCGACAATATAAAGCGATAATGAGCTTGAAAGCTTTGCACGAGTTACAAGTCAGAGGATGATCAGGGCAGGCTTAGGTTATCGATTAGGAGAGCCAACAGCTGTGCAACTCCCCGCCCAATAGGGTTCCTTATTATTATCAAAAAATATATAATTGACAAGTCGAGTGTCAACAACTTGCTTAAAGCCTAAAACAAACAGATAAACAATTTCGAAATATCACCAACCCGTTGGGGGTATTTTATTTGCCAGTCCGGCCAGCTATGCCCCAATTCACAGCCCGATGTGGTTAGTGATATTATTGAAATAAAGAAATTTAAGAAAGAGGCGATACAGGAAAATTAAAAGTAAAATTAGAGAATCTAACTGTAAATATAAATATATAATATAAATATGTAATAAAAAAAATAAAATTTCCACCATCACGATTTTCACCATCAAGAAAAGCTGAAAGCAAAGATTTGATTAGAGGAAGAGAGAGTGATAAAATTTATTATAATTCGCGCATAATACACGAAAAAGCACTGTGCAACGAGTAATCCGATGTGAGCAGAGGTAAATGCAAAGGGCGAAAGTTTCTAGTTGTTTGTTGTTTGAAGTTTCATTAACAAGAAGGACGAATCAATATTACCTACAATCAAATTATGTAGAAAAGCAATCCCAAGGATTGTTTTACGGTTTTTTAATGAAGGAAGATCAATAAGAAGGAGACGACTATGATAAGACGTAGACGGAGATTCGGATCCCAGTTTAGATTTGTTAGAGCAAAGAGAAGAAACTGTTTTTGGACCGATTCAATACGATCCTGGTACACTTTATGCTGTGGAGACCATATAATTGAACAGTATTCTAAAATACGTCGTACCAATGAAACATAAAGGAGTTTAGTTACAAAAGGATCAATCAACTCTTTCGCCCAACGTTTAATGAAGCCAAGAACACTTTTGGCTTCATTTATAATGGTTGAGATATGAGTATTGAAGCGAAGTTTTGAATCGAAGAGTACACCTAGATTTTTGACAGAAAAAATGCGTTGCAAAGAATCGCTATTAATTGAATAATGATCAATGTATGGAGTAGTACGACAGAAGGTCATTGTCATACATTTAGAACAGTTTAAACGCAACCTATTGGCCAAGCACCAAAGTTGGAAGGAATTAAGATCATCTTGTAAGCATTGATGATTGATTGTGTTAGAATAAGAAAGGCAAAGTTTTACGTCATCAGCATACATGAAAATCTTTGAATAAGAAATACAGCTGGGAAGGTCATTGATAAATAAAGTAAAAAGTAAAGGCCCAAGATGACTACCCTGAGGTACACCTGACAGAACAAAGATTTGTTTCGAAAGAGATGTTCTCAACATAACTCTTTGGGTTCTACCCTTTAAATAGGATGACATCCAAGATAAGACTTGAGGAGAAAATCCTATGAGATCAAGCTTATGAAGCAATACTTCATGGTGAACTGAATCAAATGCTTTTCTAAAATCTGTATAAATAACATCAGTTCGCATTTTATTTAAAAAACTATCGTTTACTAGGTAAGTAAATTCAAGCAGATTAGTAGAGGTTGATCGATTAAGAACAAAGCCATGTTGTAGTGGCGAAATAATTGATTTACACAAATGCTGTAAGGTGGAAGTTATTATTTTTTAAAATAACTTCGGAATAGCCGATAGTTTGGCAATAATAATATATAATTAGAAATGTCAGATCGCCCACCTTTCTTATATAGAGGGATAATAAAAGACTCTTTCCAAATAGACGGAAACACAGAGGTTTCCAGAGATAAGTTAAAAAGCTTTAGTAAAGGTAACTGAAGGGAATCACAGCATTCTTTTATAACACAACTAGGAATATTATCAGCTCCAGGTGAGAAAGACGATTTTATTGACCGAATGGCAAAAATCAGAGAATCAAGGGAAATATTGGAAGCGTAACCAATATTTGTAGAAGATATATAATATGGGTAAGAAGTATTATAGGGGTGTACAGATGAGTAAGTTGACTGAAAGAAATCAGCAAAAAGATCTGAGGAATCCTGATCATTGCAAGAATTCAAAGACTGATAAAAAATGTGGAAGGTAAACTAGAAGACTTACGTTTCAAATTCACAAAGGAATAAATTTTTTTACGGTCTCGAGCAAATTGTCTTTTGCAACGCATAAGGTAATTCTCATAGCAACGGGAATTTTAAATGTTAAAATTCGACTTGGCTATGGAATATTTAGACCAGTTAATAGTGGAGCCACACTTTTTAAAATTTTTAAAACATTTAGACTTAATGTTTCTTAAATTAGAAAGCGACTGAGTAAACCATGGAGGTTTATTAGAAAAAGGCACAGGGAGACACATAGGAACACACTCATCAATAAGAGAGTTTAAAATGTTATAGAAAATAGTTGTTGCACAATTAACATCAACAGAATCATATAACGTAGACCAATCTGTTGCACTAATAAGTTGGTTAAGCACAGCAAAGTTGCACTTAACGTAACAACGACGTTTAGATGGAGTAGGTTCAGAAATTGGAGGTGAACTTAGGGTCAGAGATACCTCCAATGTAGGATGATAAATATTCTCAGGTAAACAAAAAGGGGATTATCTAGAAACATTAATGCAAGAGTCATCATTAATAAAAACCAGATCAAGCCATCGATTCAGATGATTTGAAATTGAATTCATCTGAGACATAGAAATAGAAAGTAATTCATCAAAGAACAAATAAGAAAACTCTAGTCGAGACCGCTCGACTAGGGCATACCCTAAACCCTATGAAGAACCGCTATTCCAAGCATTCTTTGTTTCTTTTATATACACATGCATATGTACGTTCATCACGCACGCACACACACACGCCAATCGGCTCGTCAGCTCTTCTTTGGCTGCTTTGCATGGCAATGCTACGGGAAATTAAATGTTTAATAACTTTTTTTCTAGAGTAACGATTTTGATCAAACTTGTTGGGCGTGATCATGTCATCCATATGTATATATGTGCCAAAGCACAAGTCTGTAGTATTTGAAATACGTGACTTACAAATTTGAGGCGAAGGGGGCGTGGCATCCAAAATTTAACAAAAACCGAAATTGTGCAATGATCACATAACAAAAATAAATGCAAAATTTGAAGACTCTAGCTATAAAGATGAATTATATATAATTAAATAACAGAGCATCGATTTCGTTTTTAATCGATAACATTAAAATTAAGACAGTTATCGATTTTTTTAACAAACTCGATCTTTTCGTGCTATACAGGAACCTACATAAAAAATTTCAAGTCTCTAGCTCTTATAGGTTCTGAGAACGACGCGTTCATACATACGGTCAGACGGACAGACGGACGGACGGACGGACGGACGGACGGACGGACGGACGGACAGACGGACAGGGCTAAATCGACTCGGCTTGTCTCCCTGATCAAGAATATATATACTTTATGGGGTCTGCCACGCCTCCTTCTCCCTGTTACATACATTTCATTTTTATACCCTTTTTTTCCATTTTCAATGGGTTCAGGGTATAAAAAATGATCAATTGTAGGAATAAGGGAACTTGAACTAGGATTAGAGATCCAAGAAGTGTTGGGTATATTAAAGTCGCCTAACACCAGAAAGAAATCGTTATCTTTCACGTGTCCATAAATTTCTTTAATGCAAGTCATATGTTGCGCATAAACTTGAAAATCAGAAGTGGGGGGAATATATGAACAAGTAATAAAGAGGGAGGAAGATTTAAGAGTAAGTTTAACAGCAACTATCTCGATATCATGAGATGCTGAAAAAATCAAAGATTCAGAAAGGATATAAGATTTAACGCCCAATAAGACACCTCCACCTCTACGAGTCCGTCGATCATATCTGTAAATAGTGAAATCGTTCGAGAGAATCTCACTATTATAAACATGGCTTAACCACGTTTCAGTCAGGGCAATAATGTCAAAACGAACACTGAAACTACTCAAAAAGAGCCTTTTGAGCTTAGAATTCAGACCACGCACGTTTTGATATATTAAGGAAATCTGTGAAGAAGGTTGAATTGTGTTTAGTTTTTTGGCACAATATTGGATGAAGATTGTACCGAGGAAGGGTTTAGCAAACCCGGAGACAGCCTAGTTCGACTCTTATGCTTAAATTCATGCACAACTACGTGAGGAGGCCAAAACTTGGCGTCACAAATCGTTGTGAAGAATTCAGATGAAACGTTGATTTTAAAAGAAGCAATTTCACGAGGAGTTGCAAAATTGAACTTCGATATAGAGACTTTAGCATTTGATTTACTATAAATAAAAGCAGAAACAGCTTCACATGTCGTGTCAGATGAAAGCCTTGATAAGAAAACTTGCTTTCGGGGAGAGACGACAGATAAAGTAGGTATAGTAAGTGTGGGAGAAATGGCCAGAGAGTTGTTCGTAGTATGAGCAACAGATGGAGACAAAGGGGTTGGAATCAGTAAAGACTCTGGGATATCCACTACTGGTGTCCCTGACGCACTACCAGAGGGTGGAATCGCAAGAGAGTCTGAACAAGGTGTAGAAGGCGCTAATAAATTTGGAGACAAAGGTATTGAAGGTGGTACCAACTGAGAGGCCGTCAACGTCTCAGCTTGAGAAGATTCAAAATCATATTGATTTAATAATTTATCCCCAGCATCTAGTTCACTAGATAACTGTTTAGATATTTTATTAAGTTTTAAAAATTGAGCCCGCACCGAATTAAACATTTTTGAAAAATTTATTTGTTTTTCCAAACAACTTGGACAAGACCACCGTAAGCCGCCACAACCAATTTTAGCAGTGGGCATGACCTTATCATAATCCCGCCCTGTAAGGCCAGCACATTTACTGTGCATCATATTCTCACAAAACCAGCAATTAATGAATTGGATTTGTGAAGAATCAGAAGTTTGCCGCACCGAGCAAGTTTTTTTTACAACAGGTCATATTGGCAATTGGGATTCAAGAAACTAAAACAAAAGATTAGAAACACAAGGAAAAAAAAGCGCTAAAGAGAGTATTAATGTTTTTAGAGAGCGACTCACAAACAAAACGGGAGTTTAGATAAAGGCAATGAAACAAGTGCAAAGCAAAGAGAGGGTTAAAGCGTTAAGAGAATATACTCACAACAACAAAAACAGCTGATTGCACACACCAAAAAAACTGAGAGCAAGCGGTAAAGCAAAAGAAGAATGCAAGTAAAAACAAAAATTACCGACGCTGCACAGATCCAAATTCTAAGCACTTCACAAAAATAAGATAAAACAAGTAAGAGTGCTCTAGTCGAGACTGCTCGACAAAGAGATCCCCTGAACCCTGCGAAGAACTGCGATTCCTAAGAGCCGCTAACATTCTCCGTTACTTTTATATATATGTACATATGTGGCAAGCAATACATACACACACACAGACGCACGCACAAGAACACACACACAGACGCACGCACCAACACACAATCTGCTAACTGTGCATTATGACTCATCAGCTTCGCTGCTGCTGCAAGACGCCGATAATATGAGATATTAAATGTTTAATAACTTTTTTTCTAGTCGAACGATTTTGATCAAATTTGTGGGGCGTGATCATGACATTATTTGTGTATGTGCCAAAGCACAAGTCTCTAGTACTTGAAATACGTATTTAGCAATTTGAGGCGAAGGGGCAATTTGAGGGCGTGGCATCCAAAATTTAACAAAAACCGAAATTGCAGAAGGCTCAAATAACACTAAATGCAAAATTTGAAGACTCTAGCTAGAAAGATGAATTACATAGAGTTTTATAACTAAATGAAGATATCGGTTTTTAATCGATAACATTAAAACGATTATAGTTATCGAATATTTGAAACAAACTCGATCGAATCGTACTATACACGAACTTCCAAAAAAAATTTGAAGTCTCTAGCTCGTTCAAACATACGGACAGACGGACAGACAGACAGACGGACAGGGCTAAATCGACTCGGCTTCTCCCCTGATCAAGAATATATATACTTTGTGGGGTCTGCCACGCCTCCTTCTGCCTGTTACATACATTTTCACAAAACCATTATACCCTTTTTTCCCATTTTCAATGGGTTCAGGGTATAATAAATAAAAAACACCGCGGATTACTCCTTGCACAAATGCACAACAGTGACTAATGGTACAAAAACCATAATCAACAGTGAACGAAATTTAATATTTAAAAAATCACTAAACAAAAATAAAAGCCACGGAGAACAAAAAAGCACGTCTGAAACTTTCAAACTGAGAACTCTCTCTGATGAGTATTTATGAATATTTGTACAACTTTAATAAAACGTCCGCTTACTTCTCTGACTTAATTCAGACTGCCCTTTATTCAGTGGTAACATGTATATATTATTGTCAATGTGTCCCGACTCGCGGCATCCCGTTCGAGGTTTGAAGCTGTCGCTTCGCAGAAAGTCTTGCCCACACGATCTAGAATAATGCAAGCGGCACCAAGGCGAGGCGGCTTGGTTGGGAACATCTCAGAGGGGACTGAGGCAACTGAGATGGTAACTCACGCATATTTACATGTAATCGCTTATCTCATGTCAGAGTGCGGGCGAAGCGCAAACCAAGTTAAAGCGAAAAAGTAAGAAAACTCTAGTCGAGACCGCTCGACTAGGGTATACCCTAAACCCTGCGAAGAACCGCTATTCCGTGCATTCTCCGTTTCTTTTATAAAACATAAGTATATGTATGTTCATTACAAGCAATTCATACACACACACCTACACAGGCAAACGCACACCCAAACGCCAGTCGGAATATATATACTTTATGGGGTCTGCCACGCCTCCTTCTGCCTGTTACATACATTTCAACAAAAACATTATAGCCTGATATATTAAGAAGATCTGTGAAGAAGGTTGAACCGACGAAGGGTTTAGCAAAACCGGAGACAACCTAATTTGACTCTTACGCTTAAATTCATGCACAACTACATGCCGAGGCCAAAATTTGGCGTCACAAATTGTTGTGAAGAATTCAGTTGACATGTTGATTTTAAAAGAAGCAATTTCGCTAGGAGTCGCAAAATTTAACTTCGATATAGAGACTTTAGCCTTTGATTTACTAGAAATAGCAGAAACAGCTTAACATGTCGTGTCAGATGAAAACCTGGATAAGAACACTTACTTTCTGGGAGAAACGGCAGATAAAGTGGGTATGGTAAGTGTGGGAGAAATGGCCAGAGAGTTGTTCGTAGTTAAAGCAAAAGATGGAGATAAAGGAGTTGGAATTCGTATAGACTCTGGGATATCTAATTCTGGTGTGCCTGACGCACTGCTAGAAGGTGGAATCGCAATAGAGTCAGAATAAGGTGTAGAAGGCATTAATATATTTGAAGACACGGGTATAGAAGGTGGTACCAACTGAGAAGCAGCCGACATCTCAGCTTGAGAAGATTTAAAATCATGTTGATTTAATAATTTATCACCATCATGCAGTTCGCTACACAACTGTTTAGATATTTTTATAAAGTTTTAAAAATTGAACCCGCACCGAGTTATACATTTTGGAGAAATTTATTTGTTTTTTAAAAAAAAGTGGACAAGACCAACGTAAGCCGCCTCAACCAACTTTAGCAGTGGACATACCTTATCATAGTCGCGATGTTAGGCCAGCACATTTACTGTGCATCAAATTCTCACACAACCAGCAATTAATAAATTACACCTGTGTAGAATCATAAGTTTGCCGCATAGAGCAAGTTTTTTTTACAACAGGTCATTTTGGCAATTGGGATTAAAGAAACCACAACGGAAGATTAGAAACAAAAATGAAAAACGCGGAAGACAATGAGAGTATTAATGCGTTGAGAGAATCAACTCACAACAACAAAAACAGCTGATAGCACACAATAAAACAAGTAAGAAAACTCTAGTCAAGACCGCTCGACTAGGGCATACCCTGCCACGCCTCCTTCTGCCTGTTACATACATACGTCTTTCAACAAAAACATTATACCCTGAACTCCCATTTTCAATGGGTTCAGGGTATAAAAATGAGAGCAAGCAAAAAAAGCAAAAAGAGAAGCAATGAAAATGAAATGCAGATTGCAAGTAAAAACAAAAAATTACCGACGCTGCACAGATCAAAATCACAATCACTTCTCATCAGAAAACTAAAATCACCGTGGATTACACCTTGCACAAATGCACAACAAAGACAAATGGCTCAATAACCAAAATTAACAGTGAAAGAAATTTAATATTCAATAAAACACTAAATCAAACAAGATCTAAGATCTTCATCTATGCTGATGACGCAAAACTGTACCTTTCTTATTCTAACACAATCAATCATCAATGCTTACAAGATGATCTTAATTCCTTCCAACTTTGGTGCTTGGCCACTAGGTTACGTTTAAACTGTTCTAAATGTATGACAATGATCTTCTGTTGCGATTCTCTGCAACGCATTTTTTTTGTCAAAGATCTTGGCGTTCTTTTCGATTAAAAACTTCGCTTCCATACTCATATCTCAACCATTATAAATGAAGCCTAAAGTGTTCTAGGCTTCCTTATACTTTATGCTGTGGAGATCATATAAATGAACAGTATTCTAAAATAGGTCGTACCAACGAAACGTAAAGGAGTTTGGTTAAAAAAAGAATCATTGAACTCTTTTGCCAACGTTTAATGAAGCCATTAAACTTTTAATTGAATAATTAGCAATATATAGAGTATATGGGGATGCCCCTCACGTTTTTTCTGTCGAATGTGTTATTGAATCACCTGTGCTGTCTATTTATAATCCGAAGGCAAAACCTGAACTACACTGCGACGATAGATCTGCAAGTTTTGGGGCAATGCTCCTTAAGAAGCAAACGGATATATAATTCCATCCAGTGTTCTCTTTCTACAAAACAACTTCCGACCCCGAATCGAAATTTCACAGTTACGAAACATACCTGAAGTTCATCCCGGTCAAAATAATTACCAATTGTAACTCACTAGCTTAATGGGCCCTTCTGTTAGAAATTTACAACTATACGATTGTGCACCGGTCCGGAGTTAGCATGCCAAATGTCGATGCGTTGAGCAGAATAGATACTGTCGAGTACGTGGACGATCTGGATCTAGACTTTCAATTGCAGCTAACACAGAATCGTGACCCAGAAATTCTAAAGCTCCGGGCAAATTTTCAAAAACATGAGTTGTAAGATTTCAAGCTTCGAGTGCCACAACTGAATGTCCCTCACGAAATGATGTCTTACGAACAGTTTTCGAGAAACTGGGCCATTTAGCTATCGAGAAGTGTTGTTCGCAAATTAAGAAATATTATTGGTTTTACATTACATGAAGTCGTATGTCAATTATTACATTAAGTTCACGAGAAACTGGGCCATTTAGCTACCGAGAAGTGTTGTTAGCAAATTAAGAACATTATTGGTTTTACATTACATGAAGTCTTATGTCAATAATTACATTAAGAACTGCATCAAGTGTATATATATGTATATATTCCAGAACAACCGTGTCCCCTAACACAGCATTCCAAAAGTGCTTCTGCCGTTCGACACGATCCACATTGACCACTTTGGTCCCCTACCATCTATACGTTCTGAGAAGAGATACCTCCTGGTTGTCAATGACGCTTTCACGAAATCTGTAAAGTTATACCCTGTCGCTACGACTCATTCTCACGAGGTATGCCAGACTTTAGGATCCCATTATTTTGTAAATTACAGTAGCCCCGCCGAATTATTAGTGACTGAGGTACTTGCCTCACTTATTCCGAATTCGACAATTTCCTGCAGTTCAATAATATAACTCATGTCCAAAATGTCACTGCCTCCCCCCGCGCCAACGGTCAGGTAGAGCGTGTCCACCGGGTTTTAGGCCCCATGCTAGGAAAACTGACTGAACCTTTGGACCATGCTGACTGGGTTAAACAACTTCTGAAGATTGAATTCGCCTTAAAAAACTCCATCCATTCCACGACGAAACTCGCAGCTTCTGCTCTCTTGTTCGAAGTCGAGCAACAAGGCGTCGTTGCAGACGAATGACTGAATAATAGGTTTCCTGAAGTCCACTCCTCTGTCGAAGATGCTCGTAAGATTGCACTGCAGAACATAGTCAAATCTCAAGACTATAACACAGAGTACTTTGCTAAGAATAATCCACCGGCAGCTAGCTATAAAGAGGGTGATTTTGTGGTCATCAAAAATGTGGACACATCGGTCGGCACAAATAAGAAACTTATTCGGCGATACCGCGGTCCCTTCGTTATACATAAGAAACTTCCGAATGGGCAGTATGTCATCCGTGATGTTGACGGTTTGTAGCTGCAACGACTTCCGTACGACGGTGTCATTAATTGATTGTGATAGATTAAGAAAGGCACAGTTTTACGTCATCAGCATACATGAAGATCTTTGAATAAGAAATACAGCTGGGAAGGTCATTGATAAATAAAGTAAAAAGTAAAGGCCCAAGATGACTACCCTGAGGTACACCTGACAGAACAAAGATTTGTTTCGAAAGAGATGTTCTCAACACAACTTTTTGGGTTCTACCCTTTAAATAGGATGACATTCAAGAGAAGAGTTTAGGAGAAAACTCTATGAGGTCTAGCTTATGAAGTAATACTTTTTGGTGAATTGAACCAAAGGCTTTGCTGAAATCTGTTTATATAATATCAGTTTGCATTTAAATTAAAAAACTTTCGTTTACTAGGGAAGTTAATTCTAGCAGATTAGTCGAGGTTGATCGATTAAGAACAAGGCCATGTTGGAATGGCGAAATAATTAGTTTATAAAAATGTAAGGTTGAAGTTTTTATTTTTTCAAATAACTTCGGAATAGCCGATAGTTTGGCAATACCCCTGTAATTAGAAATGTCAGAGGGATAATGAGAGACTCTTTCCAAATAGACGAGAACACAGAGTGTTGAATCACAGCTTAAGTTAGTTTAAGAGTACAAGCATATATTAGTTAAGAGACTTTCTTTGCGATTTTTCACAGAGGTAAGTTAAAAAGCTTTAGTGACGGTAACTGAAGGGAGTAACAACATAGTTTTATGACACAACTAGGAATATTATCAGCTCTAGGCGAGTAGGATGATTTCATTTACCGAATGTTTGAAATCAGAGAATTAAAGGAAATATTGGAAGCGTTAATAATAATTATAGAAGAGATATAATAAGGGTAAGAAGTTTCATAGGGGTCTACAGATGAGTAAGTTGATTGGAAGAAATCAGCAAAAAGATCAGAGAAATCATTGAGATCATTGCAAGAATTGATAGACTCAAGAAAAAATGTGGAAGGTAAACTAGAAGACTTCCGTTTCAAGTTCACAAAGGAATAAAATTTTTTTAGGGTGTCGAGCAAACTCCCTTTTCCAACGCATAAGGTAATTCTCATAGCAACGGGAATTTTAAATGTTAAAATTCGACTTGGCTATGGAATATTTAGACTAGTTAACAGTGGAGGCACATGTAGACTTAATGATTCGTAAATTAGAAAGCGTCTAAGTAAACCGTGGAGGTTTATTAGAAAAAGGCACAGGGAGACACATAGGAACACACTCATCAATAAGAGAGTTTAAAATGTTATAGAAAACAGTTTTTGCACAATTAAAATCAACGGATTCATCTAACATAGACCAATCTGTTCCAATAATAAGTTGGTTAAGCAAAGCAAAATTGCACTTATTATAACAACGTTGTTTGGATGGAGTAGGTTCATAAATTGGAGGATTACTTAGAGACAGAGATGCCTCCAATGTAGGATGATGAATGTCTTCAGGTAAACAAAAATGGGATGATCTAGAAACATTAATGCATGAGTCATCATTAATAAAAACCAGATCAAGCAATCGATTCAGATGATTTGAGATTGAATTTATCTGAGACATAGAAATAGAAAGTAATTCATCAAAGAAAAAATGATCAATTCTAGGTGTTAGTAGAAGGGCGCACTGGCGTGAATAAGCAATTGACGGCTGCCAATGTTTTCAAACACTCTGGTGGGTGGATCGCGGTAACAAAAAGATAACGCGAGGTTTTAATGTAGTACAATTCACTTTTTATTTCAATAAGAGATATATGTAAGAGTAAATATGAGTAAGAGATATATGTATAAAAAGCGAGGAAAAGACCGAACGTAATGGCGATTTACAGAGATGTGCCAGTCACACATTCCAGTGTGCCTGCCTTCTGCCACAATAAAAAGGCTCAGCCGTCGGCTCCCCCTGATCACCCTGTGGTATGAACATGCCGCCCCCCTTGCAACAAGTTGCAATTGCCACATTAGGCATACGATAGGAGGAGCCGAAAATTACCCAACCGAACAGCGTGTTTTGGGCGGCGAGTGTGCCGTGGTGGGCAGGCACACAACCCGGTTGGATGACCTCAGGATAGAGGGGGCGCAAGCGTTCAACAGCGCTCGAGTCTCGCATTGCTTCGTCCCGTCGCCGATCCAGATCATAACGGTGGGCATCAGCGTCGTCGTCCTGGATTGGAGGAGTGATGCTAGTGTGAGCGCCTGAGATGCTGTGACTGCCGCCGGGCGATCAGAGGATTCAACCGATCACCGCCTAGGAGATCTAGCACGGCGGTGATCACAGTGTGGGACTGGCGATCCGCGCCGAACAGGTCGATCCGCCATGTGGAGAAGTGTGTGGTGGGGCTGACCACACCCACGACATCTCTCCGAGATCCGGCAAGTCCCCCCGACCTCGTCCTCGTCCGCCATTCGGTAGGTGGCAGGTTGTTCTCTGAAATGATAACCAGATCACCCATTTGATCCATTTATTTCGCTTGTGGAGCTCTTTTAAGTATTCGTCCTTCCAGGGGCGGCAAAAGTTATGATGGATTGCCTTCAAACGCTGCCACCGGTTGATCAAGGACATGGGTTCGGCATGGATCTCTGGATACGAGGGGGCCGACCAGTAAGTGCCTGGGGCTCAATGCTAAGAGGTCCGTTGGATCCTCACTCATAGGGGAGATGGGACGAGAGTTGAGGAGCGCTTCTATTCGACAGAGCAGAATGGACAATTCCTTGAGCGTGTACTTGATGGTAGACGTGGCTTTGTAGAATAAGGCCTAAAAGCTCTTGACTCCCGCCTTCCATAACCCGCCAATGTGTGGAGCGCTGGGGGGAATAAAATGCCAAGACAGGATATGCTGAGGAAAAGTCTGCACGACGCATTGCTTGGTGGCAGCTAGAAAGTCTCTTTCTAGCGCCTTGGATGCTCCAACGAAGGTTTTTCCGTTATCGGAATAGATGCGCTGTGGGCGTCTTCTGGCAACAAACCGTGAGAAAGCCGCCAGGAACTTCTCCGTAGTGAGAACGGATGTCGCCTCCAAGTGAATCGCCTGGTTCTGAAACACACGAAGGCGCAGAAGTACCCCTTGGGGATGAGACAAGCTCGCCCGGTATAGTTTTTGATTTCGAAAGATTCTGCGAAATCGATTCTGGTATGCGTAAAGCGCCTGGAAAATGTGATTCGCTCTCGAGGAAGGTCTCCCATCATTTGCGTCTGTTGACGGCGCTGGAAAACGACGCAAGTCTTGCATCCCTGCAAATGGGCTTTGATCAAGTGCTTGATCCTCGAAATCCAGAACTTCGTACGCAAATAGCGCACCATCAGCTGGCTGCCACCATGCAGTGTGATGCGATGTGCGAATTGGACCGCGTGAAATGGGCGTCGTATGGGAGTAGGATGGGGTGACGTTCGTCTTAGCTCAGGGCCTCTGCCGTCACCTTCCGTGTCACTGTTTATACTGACCAGGAGGCGTGAGTTTAGCACTGCTTCTATTTGGCAAAGTAGTGTTGAGAATTCTTCAAATGGGAAGCTGTAGATGGTGTTTGACCGACTTTACACCAGCTTCCGATAATACTGCCATGTGAGGGCTTGCCGGCGGGATAAAATGCCACTTGATGCCTTCTTTTTCAAGCACTGGTGCAACACTTTTATATTATTTTATAGCGTCGACAAGATCCCTTCCTAGTATTCTAGCGGCACCGACGAAATTTGTGCCGTTGTCAGAATACAAATGTTCACTTTTGCCGCGTCTGGCAAAGAATAGTCGAAGAGCCTCTTAAAACTTATCTGATGATAAGTTACTGAAGGGTTCTAGATGTATTGTACGATTTTTGACCTCTTCCTTTGGAGCAGCGAATTTGAAAGGGTCCAGCGTAGTCGATGCCAGTGTTTTGAAACGGGTAATCGCCAGTTACACGATACACTGGTAAATTTCCCAATTATTGGCTGGCCATTTCCTATTTATACCGAATGCAGGTAACACATTGACGTAAATATTTTTTCAATGTATTTCGTAGACCAAAAATCCAGAATAAAATTCTATCTAATTCATCTTTCTAGCTAGAGTCTTCAAATTTTGCATTTAGTGTTATTTAAGCCTTACACAATTTCAGTTTTTGTTAAATTTTGGATACCACGCCCCCTTCGCCTCAAATTTGTAACTCCCGTATATCAAATACTATAGACTTGTGCTGGCACATACATACATATGGATGACATGATCACGCCCAACAAGTTTGATCAAAATCGATGCTCTAGAAAAAAAGTTACTTAACATTTAATTTCCCATAGCATTGCCCTGAAAACAGCAGCCAAAGAACAGCTGACGCAACGACTGGCGTTTGTGTGTGCTTTCGCCTGTGTATGTGTGTGTGTGTATGTGTTGCTTGTAATGAACATATATATACTTATGTATATTAAAGAAACGGAGATTGCTTGGAATTGCGGTTCTTCGCAGGGTTCAGGGTATACCCTAGTCGAGCGGTATCGACTAGAGTTTTCTTACATGTTTTTTTTTTGTTTTTTGTTTTTATACCCTGAACCCATTGAAAATGGGAAATCAGGGTATAATGTTTTTGTTGGAAGGCGTATGTATGTAACAGGCAGAAGGAGGCGTGGCAGACCCCATAAAGTATATATATTCTTGATCAGGGAGACAAGCCGAGTCGATTTAGCCCTGTCCGTCTGTCTGTCTGTCTGTCCGTCTGTCCGTCTGTCCGTATGTATGAACGCGTCGATCTCAGAACTTACAATAGCTAGAGACTTCAAATTTTTTTTGTAGGTCCCTGTATAGGGCGCGCATATCGAGTTTGTTTCAGAAATTCGATAACTGTTATCGTTTTATTGTTATCGATTAAAAACGAAAATTTAAATTAAGCTATAAAATTCTATCTAATTCATCTTTATAGCTAGAGTCTTCAAATTTTGCATTTAGTGTTATTTAGGTCTTACGCAATTTGTTAAATTTTGGGTGCCACGACCCCTTCGCCTCAAATTTGTAACTCCCGTATATCAAATACTAGAGACTTGTGCTTTGGTACATACATACATATGGATGACATGATCACGCCCAACAAGTTTGATCAAAATCGTTACTCTAGAAAAAAAGTTATTAAACATTTAATTTCCCATGTCATTGGCATGCAAACAGCAGCCAAAGAACAGCTGACGCAACGACTGGCGCTTGTGTGTGTGTGCGCCTGTGTATGTGTGTGTATGTTCTGTTTGTAATGAACATATATATACTTATGTATATTAAAGAAACGGAGATTGCTTGGAATAGCGGTTCTTCGCAGGGTTCAGGGTATACCCTAGTCAAGCGGTCTCGACTAGAGTTTTCTTACTTGTTTTTTTTTAATGTTGTTAATTTTATTTTTTGGTTTTACCCGTTGGAAGTGTTTTTGTTTTGATCGGCTGGTTGATCTTGCTGTGCCTCTACTCACAGATAGGATGGTAAGCCAAAATAATAAAATTTGTAAACAACAAACAATTTACTTTAACACTTTTCACAGAACTTTTCCTTGTAGATCGGATCGAAGGACCAAAATGAATACACTTAAACTGCGGTGATGGATAGTTTTGTACTGAGTCTTTATTCTTCTGAGGCAGGGATTTTATACCTTGCTTATGTATGCTGCGCTCCCTTCTAATCGACAAGTGCGTCGGCGGCATTTTTCAATTGGTTTGTGGGGTGGTGGGGATTAGTGCTTCGTCGGGGCCGACTTAGGCTCACTCTGTAACACAATAAGCTTCGTCACAGGTCGTGGGATGGTCGACAACGCGAATCAAGCCGTCGGCGACTGAGTGTGCGCACTACACTCGTCCTAAGCGCCATTCGGTGGGAGGCAGGTTGTCCTCTGCAATGATGACCAGGTCACCCATTTGAAGGCAGCGAATTGGCGTTTTCCATTTATTCCGCTTGTGGAGCTCCTTCAAGTATTCGTCCTTCCAGTTTCGACAAAAGCTGTGATGGCTCGCCTTCAAACGCTGCCACCGGTTGATCGAGGACATGGGCTCGGCATGGATCTCAGGCTAAGCAATGGATACGAGGGGACCTCCGACCTGGAAGTGCCCGGGGCTCAATGCTAAGAGGTCCGTTGGGTCCTCACTCACAGGGGAGATGGGGCGAGAGTTGAGGCACGCTTCTATTCGGCAGATCAGAGTGGACAATTCCTCGAGCGTGTACTTTATGATAGACGTGGCCTTGAATAAGGCCTTAAAGCTCTTGACTCCAGCCTCCCATAAACCGCCCATATGGGGAGCGCTGGGGGGAATAAAATACCAAGGCAAGATACGCCGGCACGATGCATTACTTGGTGGCAGCTAGAAAGTCCCTTTCTAGTGCCTTGGATGCTCCAACGAAGGTTTTGCCGTTATCGGAATAGATGCGCTGTGGGCATCGTCTTCTGGCTACAAACCGTGAAAAAGCCGCCAGAAACTTCTCCGTAGTGAGATCGGATGTTTCCTCCAAGTGGATCGCCCTGGTGCTGAAACACACGAAGACGCAGATGCACCCCTTCGTAATGAGACAAGCCCGCCCGATGTAGTCCTTGATCTCGAAAGGTCCTGCGAAATCGATTTCGGTGTGCGTAAAGGGCCTGGAATATGTGATTCGCTCTCCCATCATTTACGTCTGTTGACGGCGCCGGAAAATGACACAAGTCTTGTATCCCTGCAAATGGGCGTTGATCAAGTTTCTTATCCTCGGAATCCAGAACCTCGTACGCAAATAGCGCACCATCAGCTGGTTGCCACCGTGCAGTGTTAAGCGGTGTGCGAATTGGACCAGCAAACGCGTGAAATGGGAGTCGTATGGGAGAAGAATGGGGTGATGCTCGTCATAGCTCAGGGACTCTGCCGATCATAGTCGGCCGCATGCGCGAAGGATGATATTGGTAAAGAAAGGGGTTTAAATATAGCAATAAGCTTGAAGGCGGAATAGTCCCTTTCTAGGAGGGTGCTTGAATTTCGTACTTCTGCTTCCTGTTCTGAGGAAAGCAACTCGTCCTTGCTGAGTTGCACCGTGGAAGGCATCGCAGCCTTTTAGGCGACGAGCCGCCTGATACATGCTGTGACCCTTCAGGCCCGCCCGTAGGTGCTAATGTGACGGTGTGAGAATAGACCCGCTGCTCCAACATTCCCGGGATTGCCGAAGCCATTCCAGTCCATGCCACCAAACGCTACTGACCGCTAAGTCATCAGCAGAGACGCCTCGACTCGCTAGATCCGCTGGATAGTCCTCGGACCGAACATGAGGCCAACCGTAGCCGCTGGTACTCTGGGAGAAGCTGGACACGTGGTTTACCACGAACGTAGCCCAGCTTCATGGAGGCTTATTAAGCCAGGCCAACACGATGGTGGAATCAGTCCAGAAGTGGGAAGATGTCGGCCGTATTGGAAGGTCCGGAATCACTGTCGCATACAAGTCGGCTAACAACACCGCGCCACAGAGCTCCAGTCGTGGCAACGAAACAGTTTTCACTGGGATCACTCTCGTCTTAGCGGTCAAGAGATGGATACTCACATGGTCCTGATGCCAGACCCGCACGTAGAGAGATGCTCCGTATGCTTTCTCAGAAGCATCGATAAAGCCAGTAGTTCCCATTCTAGGACAGGTCGGATCTCTAGCCATCTGGGGATATATAGCTGGCTGAGACCCGGATAATCCTGTAGGTACTTATGCCACTGAAGTAATAGGGACGAGGTAAATGCGTCGTCCCATCCAAGTTCCTTTAGCCAGATTTGCTACATGAAAACCTTAGTCCGAATCACGATGGGGGCCAGCCACCCTGTGGGATCGAAGAGCTTCGCTATGTGGGACAGGACCTCTCTTGAAGACCGGATTCGTTGGTTGTGGGTCGGCAATGGAGAAGAAGAAGCAGTCTCTCGTGGCGTGCCAGCGGATGTCCAATGTCTTGGCAGTACTAGCTTCTTCGAGCTCGAAGAAGTCCTCATGCAGCAAATACTCTCTTTGAATGGCATAGAGTTCCTTTATTGATCCATAGGTCTACACATAGTATATAGTATAGTATATACATTTAAGACTTACGTATATGGAAAGATATAAATAGGTAATGCCGAGAAGTTGTCGGGCAGGACAGAGGTCGGGAAACCAGTTCATTGATAATATACTCTATAATAATACTTATCTAGGTTTATGTTTAAACAGAATCTTGGCGGATATATTGTTACGGATAGTTGAGGCGGCTGAGATTGGATTGAGTTGAGTGGAATGGATATTAGTGATAGGGGGAAGGGATGCTTAAAACTCGGCGTACTCCACGTCTTCGAAATGAAATATCGCTTTTTTATTAGATGTCCATTTCCTCAGCGGGAATCCAGCCGAAAGTAGGGCTGCGTTGAGCTCTTGGATGGCATCGTGGGCGTCCTCTTTATTGTGGGCCCCGGCGAGGATATCATCTATGTACATGTAGTGACGAAGGATCTCACTTGCCTTTGTATGCAAGTAGCGCACGTCGTGTGCTAGCTGTAGCAGGACTCTTATGGTTAGAAAGGTTGCGCAGTTGACGCCGAAAGTGACCGTTTGAAGCTCGTAGTCCTGCAGATTTCCGCTGCGATCTCGGTAGGGAATATGCTGGAACGGGGTGTGCTTGGGGTTAACAAGAATCTGTCGATACATCTGTATAATGTCAGCGTTAAAGACGAATTGAAGAAAGCGCCATTTGAGTATCTGCAGTGTGAGGCCACAGATCATCATTTAAGCTGACTCCTTTAGTGCAAGGACTAGAGGTAAGGTTTGAAGACAGCGTGATGAGGGAGATAAAAATGATTCCCGTCCGTGGGTGGAGTTACCCGAATGATGTAGCCCAAATCGACGTATTCCTGCAACACTGCGTCATAAGTGGCTTTTAAAGGTGGGTTCCTTTGCAGACGCGCCTCATTCCGCAGGAATTGGGCTAGAGCGATAGGTCTGGAGTGAGCCAAGTCTACACTATTCGGATCTTTGAATGGTAGAGAAACTACGTATCGACCATCCTTCCTCATTCTGGTCGTCTCTTGGAAAACCTCTTCACAAAGGACGTCTGCTCCTCTTTTCGTCTTTGCCGGAAGATCTTCCACCTCAAAAAACTTGGTGAGCAGCGCATCAAGTTTCACCTCAGGCCCTCCCGATCGAGCAATGAGTGCTTGGCGTGGCCTTGGTGAATCGGCAAGTACTGGCGCGCACAACACCCAACCAAATCTGGTCTCTAGACCGACGAACTCGCCACCAATGTCCTTTTTCATCCGTTCCCCAAGAATATGCCGGAAGAGATCCACCATCTCAATTGGAGCTGGCCTATTGTAGTGCGGGTCAGTCAGTGGACGGTCTAAGCATTGGTATTGCACCTTGTCTGTGAAAGGACACGCTGGGATCGCCCCTGTCAACTTGAGGACGACTAAGGCCAGAGCCTCCACCTGAATTTTACTGCAATAAGGGACGGGCAGTTTCAGAAGACACTCCTTTTTATACCCTGTAACAGGCAGAAGGAGGCGTGGCAGACCCCATAAAGTATGTATATTTTAGATCAGGGAGACAAGCCGAGTCGATTTAGCCCTGTCCGTCTGTCCGTCCGTCCGTCCATCCGTCCGTCCGTCCGTATGTGTGAACGCGTCGATCTCAGACTTGAATTTTTATGTAGATCCCTGTATAGAGTGCGCAGATCAAAAAAACGATAACAACTATCGTTTTAATGTTATCGATTAAAAGCATTATCAGAATGAAGTTATTAAATTGTATCTCCCACGTCTTTATATGTAGTTAGTTTCATATTTATTTTATTTAATTTTGATTTTTGTTAAATTTTGGATACCGGCTCCAAATTTCCCCAAATATTTAAATTGAGGTTAGGTGCACTCAAAGCCAATAAATTAATGAATTTGCATTTTTTAAATATTGGAAAAAATGTAATAAAATATGTTGAACGTAAGCTGAAAATTTCATTCAAATCCATTAATTCGCGCAGAAGTTATTAAACAAAACATTTGGCCAATCGGCCAAACACGTGACCAGCAACGCAAAGCAAATTGTTTTCCTATACATGTGCACACATACACATCTAGCAAATTTTAAGACCCGCAAGTTTTAGTGTACACATTTCCAATAGATGGCGCTATGATTTGCGAATTATCAGCTGTTCAATTGTATCGAAACATGGATGGCGCTATTCTATCGAACCATAGATGGCGCTATTGGCTAAATAATTGCAAATTAATTGAATTGAATTTTGTGTGCGTTTATAGTAAATACCAATTATGCAGTATTTTAAAAAACGCAGATAGCACGGGGTTCAGGGTATCTCCTTGACGGGACGCCCGACTAGAATTTTCTTACTTGTTTACTCTACCCATGTCGCTTTGTCCCATGCCAGAAACTGCTGCATTGGTAGGACAGAACGGAGGTTGGACCAAATTGAAAATCCTCTCGGACAGGAACTTTGAGTCGGCTCCGGAATCAATCAATGATCGGACATGAAATTCTTCACCGCTATGGTGGAGCGTTGCGATCGCGGTGCCTGGAGTGGCCGCAAAATAACTTTGCGCATTCGAGGATGGGTTAGACGTCGATGGACGCTGGCGGAATCAATGTGGCGGAATCGTTGCCGGAGTGCAACAGTGTGATGGAGCTCCTTGCAGATATGGCAATTATGCGCACTGGAGCAGTCCCGAGCTTGATGACGTCGAGCGAAGCAGTTCAAGCACAAACTCTGCAGCCTTATCATTCGGCTCTTTTTTTAACGGACATATCAAGAAAATTGGGGCAGACACGGATCGGATGATTCTCTCTGTTGCAAAGTCTACAGGATGCCGTTTTAACGTGAGTGTTCGTTGGATATGCCAGGAGTCTCACAGTGGCGGCGGGCTTTCGGGGCACAGACGGTACGACTTGAGCACTTGGAGTCGACTTATGATCCTCGCTTGCCTCAAGCACGCGATAGCGATCCGTCAGGAAACGGTTCAGGTTATCCCAGAATGAAACTGCAGTCTTATTCGGGACGGATTGCTCCCACAACAGGATAGTTGATTTGGGTAGCTTGCTCACACAGATTGTTTTATGAAGAATATCCCAATTCTCTGTACTAGCTCCCGAGTGCTCTAAGGCGTCTGCAACTCGCGCAAGGATTTTCCTGATTCCTGCGCAACCATGGGAATTTAGTGCAGATGTTTGGCTTGCGTCATGATTAACAATCGATCATTCTCGATCCGCGCAGAGAGATTGTCCCACGCGGACTGGAAGCCCTTATTCGTTAAGTGGGACTTTGAGACGATACTTCTGGCTTCACCGCGAGTTTTAGAGTTAAGGTGGTAGATTTTCTCAACTTCTGCCAGACACGGATTGCGAATGTACATCGCAGAGAACAAATCGCAGGATGTTGGCCACGCAAGCCTTTCGCCTTCGAAAATCTCGACCTCACATGGAGGCAGTCGATGGCCTTGGGAAGTCGGAGGCCTAGCTGGAGTGGGAACCGTCTGAGCCGATATCTGCTCAATGCGTTCCCCGAAAAGAATGGGGGTGCCCTTGGTTAGCGCTGGACGAGGCTTCGACGGAGTTTCGGACGAAGTGTCTGTGGGACTTGGAACCGTAAGGCTAGCAGACTTCCTATCAGCCTTGGATACCTCAGTGGACATTATAGAGTGAGCGACGTGGGAGATAGGCTATTATCGGACCAAACCGGTGGAGAAAAAGAAAACGCAACGACAGGTAGTGGACTGTATACGGATTAGTTATATGATAAATTTTTTATTCTTTGTTGCGACGTGTGTAGTCCGAAAAGAAAACAACTCTGTCCAGATTGTTGGAGTGGCTGCAATTATTATTGTGCTTATGCAAAATACATACATATGTATGTATGCATCGGTATATACACGCGCGTGTGTCTCCGTGGGTACCAAAATTTAATTAAATTTTTTGTTTGTTGGTGTGTGGCGCTTTGACACAGTATCGCGGTGTTTGGTGTTTTAAGAATCACTTGCAGTTATTTCCTTTAGCCGTAGGTATAGGTGATACGTATGTATGTATGTACATATGTATATCAAATTGTGCATGTACGTATATACATATGGAGTGGCAAAACACAACAATGTTCACGGAGGAGGAATTATGGAAATGGAAGGCACACTGGACGAATATAAATAACTTATACCGTTAAACCTTGAGGCAGGTCAGGTATGTATGTATGTACATATGTGCTAAAGATGCGCAGGTCTTTATGGAAGAACGGGAATCCTCGCACCTTTACGTGTGTGTGTAAATATAACTTTTATAAAGGAGTGAGAAGATCTATACTTATCAGGTTCTTTCTACCGATGCAAGCTGGAGCAGAGGAAGGTGATCCGGCTCGAAGGACCAATGTTTATAGAAGGGCGGACTGGCCTGAATAAGCAATAGGCGGCTGCCAATGTCTTCACACACTCTGGGGGGTGGATCGCGGTAACAAAAAAATAACGCGCGGTTTTAATGTAGCACAATTCACTTTTTATTTCAGTAAGGGATATATGTAAGGGTAAGTAGGAGTAAGAGATACATGTATATTGGTTGAACTGTTATTAGTGTTTTAGCACAATATTAGATGAAGATTGAACCGAGGAAGGGTTTAGCGAAACCGGAGACAGCCTAGTTCGACTCTTACGCTTAAATTTATGCACAACTACATGAGGAGGCCAAAACTTGGCGTCACAAATTGTTGTGAAGAATTCAGTTGACATGTTGATTTTAAAAGAAGCAATTTCACTAGGAGTCGCAAAATTGAACTTTGATATAGAGACTTTAGCTTTTGATTTACTGGAAATAAAAGCAGAAACAGCTTAACATGTCGTGTCAGATGAAAACCTGGATAAGAACACTTGCTTACGGGGAGAAACGACAGATAAAGTAGGTATGGTAAGTGTGGGAGAAGTGGTCAGGTTGTTGTTTGTACTTTGAGCAACAGATGGAGATAAAGGAGTTGGAATTAGTATAGACTCTGGAATATCTAATTCTGGTGTCCCTGACGCACTGCCAGAAGGTGGAATCGCAAGATAGTCAGAATAAGGTGTAGAAGGCACTAATATATTTGAAGACACGGGTATTGAAGGTGGTACCAACTGAGAGGCCGTCAACGTCTCAGCTTGAGAAGATTCAAAATCATATTGACTTAATAATTTATCACCAGTATGAAGTTCACTACACAGCTGTTTAGATATTTTATAAAGTTTTAAAAATTGAACCCGCACCGAGTTATACATTTTTGAAAAATTTATTTGTTTTTCCAAACAACTAGGACAAGACCACCGTAAGCCGCCACAACCAATCTTAGCAGTGGACATGACCTCATCATAATCCCGCCCTGAAAGGCCAGCACATTTACTGTGCGTCATATTCTCACACAACCAGCAATTAATGAATTGCATTTGTGAAGAATCAGAATTTTGCCGCACTAAGCAAGTTTTTTTTACAACAGGTCATATTGGCAATTGGGATTAAAGACACTGGACGCGCAGAGTATAGGTTCACCAGCTCGTTTTCTGGAATCGGGGCACTCATGGCAATCTCTTGCATCTCGATTACCCCATTACTCATCTATCCTATCCGCCGAAACCATAGCCTTCCTCCATGCAATACAGTTAATCCAAAAGAGAAGAGTAAGAAACTACATAATCTGCTTCGACTCCCTCTCATCCATAAAATCCATTTCCAACATTAACAACAACAACCTATACCCTATAACTATAAGAACCCTACTAGCAAAATCTGCCCCAAAAATATAGCTCCTCTGGATACCCAGTCACTCCGGCATTGACGGGAATGAGCTAGCCGACAGTACTGCCAAAACAATATTAAGAATGCCACTTCACTACACCCCCAACTTTAACACAACAGATATCAACAAAGCCATAAAAAACATACATTTACAAAAACTAAAAAACAATATCCAACACTGCAACAGTTGGTACAAACAAATAAACACAAATTTAATAAACGCAAATAGCTTCATAAAAATTATTAACCAAAAAACTATTACACGTAGGGATCAAACTAAAATAATACGACTGAGACTTGGACACACACTATTTTCAAAACAAATTCATCTAAATCCCGACAATATCCTTCCATGCCCAAACTGCTACACCTCCACAGACCTCACCATCCAACACATATTCAACTGTCCCGCTACATCCCACCTTAAAACCCTAATTTTCCAAAACAACTGTCCCATATCTATACTTGCAAACCCCTCAAAAGAAAATATACATAAGATAATAAAGTTCCTTAATAATAGTAAAATGTATAACTTAATATAAATATATAAATATATGTATGTATGTAAGCAAGCCGAAGGCCCCAGCAGCCAGTGCTTTAAAAATTAAGTTAGCTGTAATTTCAATTGCTGCTAAATCTTACAAATAAAAAAAAAAATAAAATAAATTACACCTGTGTAGAATCATAAGTTTGCCGCATAGAGCAAGTTGTTTTTACAACAGGTCATATCGGCAATTGGGATTAGAAAAAACAAGTAAAAAAACTCTTGTCGAGACCGTTCGACTAGGGGTTACCCTGAACCCTGCGAAGAACCGCAATTCCAAGCAATCTCCGTTTCTTTAATATACATAAGAATATACAAATATGTTCATTACAAGCCAAACATACACACACACACGTACAGGCGCACGCACACACACACGCCAGTCGGTGCGTCAGCTGTTCTTTGGCTGCTATTTGCATGGCAATGCTATGGGAAATTTAATGTTTAATAACTTTTTTTCTAGAGTAACGATTTTGATCAAACTTGTTGGGCGTCATCATGTCATCTATATGTAAGTATGTGCCAAAGCACAAGTCTCTAGTATTTGATATACGGGAGTTACAAATTGGAGGCGAAGGGGGCGTGGCACCCAAAATTTAACAAAAACCGAAATTGCGTAAGATCCAAATAACACTAAATGCAAAATTTGAAGACTCTAGCTAGAAAGATGAATTAGATAGAATTTTTTAGCTTAATTTAGATTTTCGTTTTTAATCGATAACAATAAAACGATAACAGTTATCGAATTTCTGAAACAAACTTGATATGCGCGCCCTATACAGGGACCTACAAAAAAAATTTGAAGTCTCTAGCTATTGTAAGTTCTGAGATCGACGCGTTCATACATACGGACAGACGGACAGACGGACAGACGGACAGACAGACAGACAGACAGACGGACAGGGCTAAATCGACTCGGCTTGTCTCCCTGATCAAGAATATATATACTTTATGGGGTCTGCCACGCCTCCTTCTCCCTGTTACATACATACGCCTTCCAACAAAAACATTATACCCTGATTTCCCATTTTCAATGGGTTCAGGGTATAAAAAGGAAAAAAGCGCAAGGCAAAGAGAGTATTAATGCGTTGAATGAGCGACTCACAACAACAAAACGGGAGATAAAATAAAAATAAAGAACAAGCGCAAAGCAAAGAGAGAATTAATGCGTTGAGAGAATCAACTCACTACAATAGCTGATAGCACACAATAAAGAAATGAGAGCAAGCGAAAATCAAAAAGAGAAGCAATGAAAATGAAATGCAGAATGCAAGTAAAAACAAAAAATTACCGACGCTGCACAGATCAAAATCACAATCACTTTTCATCAGAAAACTAAAATCACCGTGGATTACACCTTGCACAAATGCACAACAAAGACAAATGGCTCAATAACCAAAATTAACAGTGAAAGAAATTTAATATTCAATAAAACACTAAATCAAACAAGATCTAAGATCTTCATCTATGCTGATGACGCAAAACTGTACCTTTCTTATTCTAACACAATCAATCATCAATGCTTACAAGATGATCTTAATTCCTTCCAACTTTGGTGCTTGGCCACTAGGTTACGTTTAAACTGTTCTAAATGTATGACAATGATCTTCTGTTGCGATTCTCTGCAACGCATTTTTTTTGTCAAAGATCTTGGCGTTCTTTTCGATTCAAAACTTCGCTTCCATACTCATATATCAATCATTATAAATGAAGCCTAAAGTGTTCTAGGCTTGTTTAAACTTTGGGCAAAAGAGTTCAATGATCCTGTTGTAACCAAACTCCTGTATGTTTCGTTGGTACGACCTATTTTAGAATACTGTTAAATTATCTGGTCTCCACAGCAAAAAGTATACCAGGATCGTATTGAATCGGTCCAAAAAGAGTTCCTTCTCTTTGCTCTAAGAAATACAAACTGGGATTCTAATCTCCGTCTACCGTCTTATCACAGCCGTCTTCTTCTTATTGACCTTCCATTATTTGTTTCTTTTATGTACACATGCATATGTACGTTCATTGCAAGCAAAACGTACACACACATACACAGGCGAACGCACACACAAGCGCCAGTCGTTGAGTCAACTCTTCTTTGGCTGCTTTGCATGGCAATGCTATGGGAAATTAAATGTTTAATAACTTTTTTTCTAGAGTAACGATTTTGATCATGAATGTGTGCGTGGATGTGTTGCTTGTAATGAACATACATATACACATGTATCATAAAAGAATCGGAATAGCGGTTCAGGGTATACCCTAGTCGAGCGGTCTCGACTAGAGTTTTCTTACTTGTTATACCCTGAATTCATTGAAAATGGGAAATCAGGGTATAATGTTTTTGTTGGAAGGCGTATGTATGTAACAGGCAGAAGGAGACGTGGCAGACCCCATAAAGTATATATATTCTTGATCAGGATGACAAGCCGAGTTGATATAGATAACGATAACAGCTCTTGTAGGTGCTGAGATCGGCGCGTTCATACATACGGACAGACGGACGGACGGAGAGACGGACATGGCGTCTCTCCGTCCGTCCGTCTGTCCGTATGTATGAACGCGCCGATCTCAGCACCTACAAGAGCTGTTATCGTTGTATTGTTATCGATTATCAAATACTAGAGACTTGTGCTTTGGCACATACAAAAATATGGATGACATGATCACGCCCAACAAGTTTGATCAAAATCGTTCGTCGAGAAAAAAAGTTATTAAACATTTAATTTCCCATAACATTGCCTCGCAAACAGCAGTCAAAGAACAGCTGACGCAACGACTTGCGCTTGTTAGTGCTTGCGCCTGTGTATGTGTGTGTATATGTTTTGTTTGTAATGAACATATATATACTTATGTATATTAAAGAAAGAAATCCAAAATGTCCTGTTCAATTTGACGTGTTTTATTTATTATTATACTATTTCACGTAGTGATATAGTATATTGGGTTTGTGCAATGTCCGTCCGTCCGTCCGTCTGCCCGTCTGTCCGTATGAACGCAAACCATTTCCACGCTATTGAAGATAGAGACTCGAAATGTGTCAAGATTTTCCCGACACGCCCACTAGGGGCGTGGCAAATCGGAAAATGCTTTTTCCTGTATCTCAAAAACACTACTTCGAGAAAGGCTAGAGAGTTGAAATTTTGACTGAACACTCATGTCGACATCCCAAAATCAAAAAGCTATGGCGGATATATCTACGCCCATTGGGGGCGTGGCAAATCGGGTCAAACTGTATCTTCTACAGTTTTAAAGCCAGAACGCCCAAATTTGGCACGTGGGTTACTGTTACGATCATATAAAGATCGCCCAAAAATTTTTATGGCCACGCCCACTAGGAGCGTGGCAAATCGGATCTGAATATATAGTGATTTTACTAGTTTCGTTATATTTTGAGCTCTATTGATGCTAGAGACTTGAGACTTGGTATATATACTCGGGTTAACATCCCACGACCGATAAGCTATGGCGGATATATCTACGCCTTCAGGGGGCGTGGCAACAAATATCAGCTTATATCTCCCACAGTTTTAGTGCTAGAAGCTTCAAAATTGGATGCTAAGTTACTGGGGGCCTCCTCTATCGATTCCCCAAAAACTACTGTTACGCCCCAAAAGGGGCGTGACATACAGAAAAATACCCTGTAATTTTCGCATTTTTCGAGTGTAAGCATCCAAACTTTACAGTTATATTTTTAAACGCCCACTCTACGCACATGCCAAAAATTATTTGTCTACGGCCACTGGGGGCGTGGCAAATCAAAACTGAAACATCTGCGGCTTCTGAGCCAATAACGCGCCACATAATGACTTAGTGACCTTTGACCTTGTCTTTTGATTTGCCAAATTATATATATGTGTTTGAAAAGAATATTTTATTAATACAAAATAATTAAATAAAGAAAATATAACAAAAATATCAACATGACCGCACCGGGGTTCGAGCCCACACCTCTACGCTCGCCAACGAACTTAAATCACATTTTCAGAGTTGCCACCTCTCTCATTTTGAGAGTTGCCACCTCTCTTACTTTGAGAGATGCCACCTCTCTCGATTTAGGTGCGTGTTTTTGCTAATGTAAGGGTTCTAAGCTTCGATCCTAATTGAAACTGTCTGGGCACCTCCAATGAAAAGTTTTTATCTGCAGCTAATTTAAGCGGCGACAGTGGGGATTTAAGGTTAAATTTAAAAAAATATAATGTGATAGATTCCCTGTGTGCTGCTGGGGATTTAAGGTTAAATTTAAAAAAATATAATGTGATAGATTCCCTGTGTGCTGCTGGGACGTGAAATAGTATTTCGCTGTCGGTTGCGTCCGACAGCAACGTTCTTACTTGTTATTTATTTATGTTCGTGCGAACACTCGAATCCATTTTCGCACTTGTTCGCACGAACACGCCTAAGAAACATTGCTGTTTTTGCGCGAATACAGTCGGCGAACAAAATGTTCGTACGAACACCGCTATCCACATTCAAACATTTGACGAACCTAACATGTTCGCTTAACAAATTCGACTGTGAATAGCCCGCTTTACGACTACACTTTAAATGTTTCTCTTAATGAAAAATACAGAGCAGATGCATTGAGAGTGTTCTTTTCAGGAACAAAAAAGTCTTTTCTCTTTTCAGCAAGACCCAAAGATTTGCTATCAGCATTAGCACTAATACAGAAGTTGAGTCTAATCATGAAAGCTTCCAATTCGCTAGTAGTTTTGCTAGGGTAGTTACTTTATTTCTTGCCAACAAAACACTCGAGGTTTTGCTCGCTTAAGCTTTAAGTTTTCGAATAATTCTTAATTTCAGTTTTTTGAGTATGTTTAGCCTAAATACATTATGTATATATAAAAGAGTTCTGCCGCTGAGCGCAGCGACAGAATGGGAGAGCGTAGCATATATACATATGTATGTATATGCAGACGGCATAAGGCATAAATGCTTATGCTGCAGATCTCACGCTGCAGGCCCGTCCACATATAGCCGGATCATATGACGGCTTATGTGCGGATGCGTTACGTAAACACAGCGACAAAGTCCCACTGTGTATATAAGTAACTTTTGGTTGAGCATATGACACCAGATATAACATTCAGTTCTGGTACTAATTCAACACTTCTACCAGCAAGATCCCAAGTGATACGCAAAATAGAGTTGTATTCAACAGAAGATAACATTTTAATTCCCAATCAGGAAATTAAACCGGGTGTTTATGTTGCAAACACTATTGCAACAGCCCAAAATGCTTTTGTCCGATTCCTAAAAACAACAGATACATGCCAGATGGTAGGCATAAATAACTTAAAATTTGAATCACTTTCGAGTTACGAAGTAGTTCAAAATCCTAAAGATGATAGAAAGGAGACTGTAATTAATAAATTAAAGAAAATTTTCCCGGCATTATTTAAAAAACAATTAGAAAAACTATGCACCCAGTATAGTGACGTGTTCGGACTTGAAACCGAACCAATCACTACAAACAATTTTTATAAGCAAAAATTGAGACTATAGATGATGAACAAGTATATGTGAAAAATTACCGATGTCCACGTAGTCAAACAGAAGAAATCCAGCATCAAGTTGGAAAGTTAATTGAACAAAATATTGTCGAACCGTCTGTATCACCATATAACAGCCCACTTTTATTAGTTTCAAAGAAATCCCTTCAGGGCAATAAAGAGAACAAGTAAGAGTGCTCTAGTCGATACTGCTCGACAAAGAGATCCCCTGAACCCTGCGAAGAATTGCGATTCCTAAGAGCCGCTAATATTCTCCGTTACTTTTATATGTATCTAGCAAGCAAACCATACACACACACAGATGCACGTACAAGAACACACACAGACGCACGCACAAGCACACAATCTGCTAACTGTGCATTATGACTCATCAGCTTCGCTGCTGCTGCAAGACGCCGATAATATGAGATATTAAATGTTTAATAACCTTTTTTCTAGTCGAACGATTTTGATCAAATACGTGATTTAGCAATTTGAGGCGAAGGAGCAATTTTAGGGCGTGGCATCCAAAATTTAACAAAAACCGAAATTGCAGAGGGCTCAAATAACACTAAATACTAAATTTGAAGACTCTAACTATAAAGATGAATTAAATAGAATTTTATAACTAAATGAAGACATCGGTTTTTAATCGATTACATTAAAACGATGATAGTTATCGAATATTTGAAACAAACTCGATCGAATCGTACTATACACGAACTTCCAAAAAAAATTTGAAGTCTCTAGCTCTTATATCTTCTGAGATCGACGCGTTCATACATACGGACAGACGGACCGCTCGACTAGGGTATACCCTGACCCTGGGAAGAACCGCAATTCCAAGCAATCTCTATTTCTTTAAAATACATAAGTATATATATGTCCATTACAAACAAAACATACACACACACATACACAGGCGCAAGTCGTTGCGTCAGCTGTTATTTGGCTGCTGCTTGCATGGCAATGCTATGGGAAATTAAATGTTTAATAACTTTTTTTCTAGACGAACGATTTTAATCAAAGTTGTTGGGCGTGATGTCATCCATATGTATGTATGTGCCAAAGCACAAGTCTCTAGTATTTCATATACGGGAGTTACAAATTTGAGCCGAAGGGGGCGTGGCATCCAAAATTTAACAAAAACCGAAATTGCGTAAGGCTTACATAACACTAAATGCAAAATTTGAAGACTCCAGCTAGAAAGATGAATTAGATAGAATTTTATAGCTTAATTTAGATTTTCGTTTTTAATCGATAACAAAAAACGATAACAGTTATCGAATTTCTGAAACGAACTCGATCTTTTCGTGATATACAGGAACCTACATAAAAAATTTCAAGTCTCTAGCTATTGTAGGTTCTGAGAACGACGCGTTCATACATACGGACAGACGGACAGACGGACAGGGCTAAATCGACTCGGCTACTCTCCCTGATCAAGAATACATATACTTTATGGGGTCTGCCACGCCTCCTTCTGCCTGTTACATACATTTCAACAAAAAGATTATACCCTGATTTCCCATTTTCAATGGGTTCAGGGTATAAAAAATGGCGATTAGTAATTGACTATCGTTAAATAAACAAAAAATTGCTGTCCGATAAATTCCCACTCCCCAGAATTGACGATATTCTTCATCAATTGGGTCGAGCTAAATATTTGTCATTCCCTGATTTAATGTCAGGTTTCCAACAAATTGAACTTGAGGAAAACTCGAGAAATATAACGTCTTTTTCAACAAGCAATGGTTCATATCGCTTCACGCGATTACCATTTGGTTTAAAAATAGCGCCTAACTCATTTCAGAGAATGATGACAATAGCATTCTCAGGCCGTGGCCTTCACAAGCTTTCCTTTATATGGATGATTTAATTGTTATAGGTTGTTCTGAACAACACATGATTAAAAATTTAACAGATGTTTCCAAACTTTGCAGAAAACATAATCTGAAATTACATCCAGAGAAATGCTCATTTTTCATGCACGAAGTGCCATTTTTAGGTCACAGATGCACAGATAAAGGAATCTTGCCAGATGACAAGAAATTTGACGTCATCAATAACTATCCAGTCCCTACGGACGCAGACAGCGCTAGAAGATTCATTGCATTTTGCAATTACTATAGACGTTTTATAGAAAACTTCGCCGAATATTCACGGCACATAGCAAGGTTATGTAAAAAGAATGTCCCATTTAAATGGACATCAGAGTGTGAAAAATCATTCAATTATCTAAAAAATAAACTTGTTCAACCAAATTTATTACAGTACCCAGATTTTAGCAAAGAATTTTGCATAATCACAGATGCAAGCAAGCAAGCATGTGGAGCAGTTTTAACTCAAAACTATAATGGACTCCAACTTCCAGTTGCATATGCGTCAAGAGCATTCACTAAAGGTGAAAGCAATAAGAGTACTACAGAACAAGAGTTAGCAGCAATGCATTGGGCAATAACACATTTTAGACCATATATACATATATGGCAAATATTTTACAATTAAAACTGATCACAGACCTTTGACTTATCTATTTTCTATGGTAAATCCAAGTTAAAAACAAGTAAGAGTGCTCTAGTCGAGACTGCTCGACAAAGAGATCCCCTGAACCCTGCGAAGAACTGCGATTCCTAAGAGTCGCTAACATTCTCCGTTACTTTTATATGTATGTACATATGTAGTAAGCAATACATACACACACACAGACGCACGCACCAACACACAATCTGCTAACTGTGCATTATGACTCATCAGCTTCGCTGCTGCTGCAAGACGCCGATAATATGAGATATTAAATGTTTAATCTAGTCGAATGTTTTTCTAGTCGAACGATTTTGATCAAATTTGTTGGGCGTGATCATGACGTTCATATGTGTGTATGTGCCAAAGCACAAGTCTCTAGTACGTGATTTAGCAATTTGAGGCGAAGGGGTAATTTGAGGGCGTGGCATCCAAAATTTAACAAAAACCGAAATTACAGAAGGCTCAAATAACACTAAATGCAAAATTTGAAGACTCTAGCTAGAAAGATGAATTAAATAGAATTTTATAACTAAATGAAGATATCGGTTTTTAATCGATAACATTAAAACGATTATAGTTATCGAATATTTGAAACAAACTCGATCGAATCGTACTATACACGAACTTCCAAAAAATTTGAAGTCTCTAGCTCTTATATCTCCTGAGATCGACGCGTTCAAACATACGGACAGACGGACAGACGGACAGACGGACAGACGGACGGACGGACAGACGGACAGGGCTAAATCGACTCGGCTTGTCTCCCTGATCAAGAATATATATACTTCATGGGGTCTGCCACGCCTCCTTTAGCCCTGTCCGTCTGTCTGTCCGTATGTATGAACGCGTCGATCTCAGAACTAACAATAGCTAGAGACTTCAAATTTTTTTTGTAGGTCCCTGTATAGGGCGCGCATATCGAGTTTGCTTCAGAAATTCGATAACTGTTATCGTTGTATTGTTATCGATTAAAAACGAAAATCTAAATTCAGCTATAAAATTCTATTTAATTCATCGTTCTAGCTAGAGTCTTCATTCTTCAATTTTGCATTTAGAGTTATTTGTGCCGTACACAATTTCGGTTTTTGGTTAAATTTTGGATGCCACGCCCCCTTCGCTTCAAATTTGTAACTCCCGTATATCAAATACTAGAGACTTGTGCTTTGGCACATACATACATATGGATGACATGATCACGCCCAACAAGTTTGATCAAAATCGTTGCTATAGAAACAAAGTTATTAAACATTTAATTTCCCATAGCATTGCCATGCAAAGCAGCCAAAGAACAGCTGACGCACCGACTTGCGCTTGTGTGTGCGTGTGTGTGTATGTTTTGATTGTAATGAACGTACACATGCATGTGTATAGAAAAGAAACAAAGAATGCTTGGAATAGTGGTTCTTCGCAGGCTTCAGGGTATACCCTAGTCGAGCGGTCTCGACTAGAGTTTTCTTACTTGTTTTTATTTTCTTTTGCACACCCCCTTTATTTGCCATAACTCTCCCTCTACTCACTCAGTTGTTGTACGTTGTTTTGTTCCATATTGATTTGTTGTTTTTTTTTTTTTTTTATCGATTCCACAAACTGATGGTAATAAGAGTAAGATCGCATTGGCTAGACCAAAGGTTGGTATTGTTTAGGTCTAGACTCCAGCCTTGTTCCATGCATCAACCTCGAAAATTTCAGTATATCTTGTTGTTTTTTTTTTCACTGCTATTGTGACACTTGTCACGGTCGCCATGTAATTACTTTACGGATTTTCAACGAAATCACTCGAGCTTCTGATCGCTTTAGCTTTAATTTTTTGAATGCTTCTTTATTTTAGGTTTTTCATAAGCTTAGCCTAAATACATAATGTATATATAAGAGAGTTCTGCCGCTGAGAGGAGCGACGGAATGGGAGAGCGTAGCATATATACATATGTATGTATATGCAGACGGCATATACATAAAGACATAAATGCTTATGCTGCAGATCTCACGCTGCATGCCCGTCCACATATAGCCGGATCATATGACGGCTTATGTGCGGATGTGTAACGTAAACACAACGACAAAGTGCCACTGTGTATATGAGTGCAATACTCTAACTTTTGGTTGAGCATATGACACCAGATATTGTATACACTACAGTACGATGCTCATATGCTTATTTAACGTATAATATGCTACACCCCATTAACGAATGAGGGCTGCCTTAGAGCACTCGGGAGCTAGTACAGAGAATTGGGATATTCTTCTTAAAGCAATCTGTATGAGCAAGCTACCCAAATCAACTATCCTGTTGTGGGAGCAATCCGTCCCGAATAAGACTGCAGTTTCATTCTGGGATAACCTGAACCGTTTCCTGACGGATCGCTATCGCGTGCTTGAGGCAAGCGAGGATCATAAGTCGACTCCAAGTGCTCAAGTCGTACCGTCTGTGCCCCGAAAGCCCGCCGCCACTGTGAGACTCCTGGCATATCCAACGAACACTCACGTTAAAACGGCATCCTGTAGACTTTGCAACAGAGAGAATCATCCGATCCGTGTCTGCCCCAATTTTCTTGATATGTCCGTTACAAAAAGAGCCGAATGATAAGGCTGCAGAGTTTGTGCTTTACCTTCTTGTCCGAGAGGGTATTCAATTTGGTCCAACCTCCATTCCGTTATATCAACGGAGCAGTTTCCGGCATGGGACAAAGCGACGGGGGTAGTGCAAAAAAAGGAATGTCTTCTGAAACTGTCCGCTACTAGTAACAGTAAAATTTAGGTAGAGGCTCTGGCCTTAGTCGTCCTCAAACTGACAGGGTCGATCCCAGCGTGTCCTTTCCCAGACAAGGTGCAATACCAGTGCTTAGACCGTCCACTGGCTGACTCCCACTACAAAAGGCCAGCTTCAATTGAGATGATCTCTTCCGGCATATTCTTGGGGAACGAATGAAAAAGGACATTGGTGGCGAGTTCGTCGGTCTAGAGACCATTTTTGGTTGGGTGTTGTGCGGGCCAGTACTTGCCGATTCACCATGGCCACGCCAAGCACTCATTGCTCGATCGGGAGGGCCTGAGGTGAAACTTGATGCGCTGCTCACCAAGTTTTGGGAGGTGGAAGATCTTCCGGCAAAAACGAAAAAAGGAGCAGACGTCCTTTGTGAAGAGGTTTTCCAGGAGACGACCAGAAGGAGGAAGGATGGTCGATACGTAGTTTCTCTACCATTCAAAGATCCGAATAGTGTAGACTTGGCTCACTCCAGACCTATCGCTCTAGCCCAATTCCTGCGGAATGAGGCGCGTCTGCAAAGGAACCCACCTTTAAAAGCCACTTATGACGCAGTGTTGCAGGAATACGTCGATTTGGGCTCCATCATTCGGGTAACTCCACCCACGGACGGGAATCATTTTTATCTCCCTCATCACGCTGTCTTCAAACCTTACCTCTAGTCCTTACACTAAAGGAGTCAGCTTAAATGATGATCTGTGGCCTCACACTGCAGATACTCAAATGGCGCTTTCTTCAATTCGTCTTTAACGCTGACATTATACAGATGTATCGACAGATTCTTGTTAACCCCAAGCACACCCCGTTCCAGCATATTCCCTACCGAGATCGCAGCGGAAATCTGCAGGACTACGAGCTACAAACGGTCACTTTCGGCGTCAACTGCGCAACCTTTCTAACCATAAGAGTCCTGCTACAGCTAGCACACGACGTGCGCTACTTGCATACAAAGGCAAGTGAGATCCTTCGTCACTACATGTACATAGATGATATCCTCGCCGGGGCCCACAATAAAGAGGACGCCCACGATGCCATCCAAGAGCTCAACGCTGCCCTACTTTCGGCTGGATTCCCGCTGAGGAAATGGACTTCTAATAAAAAAGAGATATTTCATTTCGAAGACGAGGAGTACGCCGAGTTTTAAGCATCCCTTCCCCCTATCACTAATATCCATTCCACTCAACTCAATCCAATCTCAGCCGCCTCAACTATCCGTAACAATATATCCGCCAAGATTCTGTTTAAACATAAACCTAGATAAGTATTATTATAGAGTATATTATCAATGAACTGGTTTCCCGACCTCTGTCCTGCCCGACAACTTCTCGGCATTACCTATTTATATCTTTCCATATACGTAAGTCTTAAATGTATATACTATACTATATACTATGTGTAGACCTATGGATCAATAAAGGAACTCTATGCCCTTCCAAGAGAGTATTTGCTGCATGAGGACATCTTCGAGCTCGAAGAAGCTAGTACTGCCAAGACATTGGACATCCGCTGGCACGCCACGAGACTGCTTCTTCTTCTCCATTGCCGACCCACAACCAACGAATCCGGTCTTCAAGAGAGAGGTCCTGTCCCACATAGCGAAGCTCTTCGATCCCGCAGGGTGGCTGGCCCCCATCGTGATTCGCACTAAGGTTTTCATGTAGCAAATCTGGCTAAAGGAACTTGGATGGGACGACGCATTTACCTCGTCCCTATTACTTCAGTGGCATAAGTTCCTACAGGATTATCCGGGTCTCAGCCGGCTATATATCCCCAGATGGCTAGAGATCCGACCTGTCCTAGAATGGGAACTACTGGCTTTATCGATGCTTCTGAGAAAGCATACGGAGCATCTCTCTACGTGCGGGTCTGGCATCAGGACCATGTGAGTGTCCATCTCTTGACCGCTAAGACGAGAGTGATCCCAGTGAAAACTGTTTCGTTGCCACGACTGGAGCTCTGTGGCGCGGTGTTGTTAGCCGACTTGTATGCGACAGTGATTCCGGACCTTCCAATACGGCCGACATCTTCCCACTTCTGGACTGATTCCAGCATCGTGTTGGCCTGGCTTAATAAACCTCCATGAAGCTGGGCTACGTTCGTGGTAAACCACGTGTCCAGCTTCTCCCAGAGTACCAGCGGCTACGGTTGGCCTCATGTTCGGTCCGAGGACTATCCAGCGGATCTAGCGAGTCGAGGCGTCTCTGCTGATGACTTAGCGGTCAGTAGCGTATGGTGGCATGGACTGGAATGGCTTCGGCAAACCCGGGAATGTTGGAGCAGCGGGTCTATTCTCACACCGTCACATTAGCACCTACGGGCGGGCCTGAAGGGTCACAGCATGTATCCGGCGGCTCGTCGCCTAAAAGGCTGCGATGCCTTCCACGGTGCAACTCAGCAAGGACGAGTTGCTTTCCTCAGAACAGGAAGCAGAAGTACGAAATTCAAGCACCCTCCTAGAAAGGGACTATTCCGCCTTCAAGCTTATTGCTATATTTAAACCCCTTTCTTTACCAATATCATCCTTCGCGCATGCGGCCGACTATGATCGGCAGAGTCCCTGAGCTATGACGAGCATCACCCCATTCTTCTCCCATACGACTCCCATTTCACGCGTTTGCTGGTCCAATTCGCACACCGCTTAACACTGCACGGTGGCAACCAGCTGATGGTGCGCTATTTGCGTACGAGGTTCTGGATTCCGAGGATAAGAAACTTGATCAACGCCCATTTGCAGGGATACAAGACTTGTGTCATTTTCCGGCGCCGTCAACAGACGTAAATGATGGGAGAGCGAATCACATATTCCAGGCCCTTTACGCACACCGAAATCGATTTCGCAGGACCTTTCGAGATCAAGGACTACATCGGGCGGGCTTGTCTCATTACGAAGGGGTGCATCTGCGTCTTCGTGTGTTTCAGCACCAGGGCGATCCACTTGGAGGAAACATCCGATCTCACTACGGAGAAGTTTCTGGCGGCTTTTTCACGGTTTGTAGCCAGAAGACGATGCCCACAGCGCATCTATTCCGATAACGGCAAAACCTTCGTTGGAGCATCCAAGGCACTAGAAAGGGACTTTCTAGCTGCCACCAAGTAATGCATCGTGCCGGCGTATCTTGCCTTGGTATTTTATTCCCCCCAGCGCTCCCCATATGGGCGGTTTATGGGAGGCTGGAGTCAAGAGCTTTAAGGCCTTATTCAAGGCCACGTCTATCATAAAGTACACGCTCGAGGAATTGTCCACTCTGATCTGCCGAATAGAAGCGTGCCTCAACTCTCGCCCCATCTCCCCTGTGAGTGAGGACCCAACGGACCTCTTAGCATTGAGCCCCGGGCACTTCCAGGTCGGAGGTCCCCTCGTATCCATTGCTTAGCCTGAGATCCATGCCGAGCCCATGTCCTCGATCAACCGGTGGCAGCGTTTGAAGGCGAGCCATCACAGCTTTTGTCGAAACTGGAAGGACGAATACTTGAAGGAGCTCCACAAGCGGAATAAATGGAAAACGCCAATTCGCTGCCTTCAAATGGGTGACCTGGTCATCATTGCAGAGGACAACCTGCCTCCCACCGAATGGCGCTTAGGACGAGTGTAGTGCGCACACTCAGTCGCCGACGGCTTGATTCGCGTTGTCGACCATCCCACGACCTGTGACGAAGCTTATTGTGTTACAGAGTGAGCCTAAGTCGGCCCCGACGAAGCACTAATCCCCACCGGATCGCTTTATATGCTTTCCCGAGACGGTGCGAGGGAATTTCTCTGCAGTCGTCTTGTCAGATCCGACGTTCTATAGGCCTGGGCCTATCTCCGTGGTGCTGGGTGCAGACATCTATCATGAAGTCATCCAGCCGGGCTGTGGGCCTGTCAACAGCGGCATACCCACCGCCCAAAGCACGCTGTTCGGTTGGGTAATTTCCGGCTCCTGCGGCGTCTATGTGCTCCAGAACGCTGCCGTTCCCTATCCTATCGTATGCCTAGTGTGGCAATTGCAACTTGTTGCAAGGGGGGCGGCATGTTCATACCACAAGGTGATCAGGGGAGCCGACGGCTGAGCCTTTTTATTGTGGCAGAAGGCGGGCACACTGGAATGTGTGACTGACACATCTCTGTAAATCGCCATTACGTTCGGTCTTTTCCTCGCTTTTTATACATATATCTCTTACTCCTATTTACTCTTACATATATCTCTTATTGAAATAAAAAGTGAATTGTACTACATTAAAACCGCGTGGTATCTTTTTTTACCGCGATCCACCCCCCAGTGTGTGTGAAGACATTGGCAGCCGTCAATTGCTTATTCACGCCAGTGCGCCCTTCTACTAACACCTACAATTGATCATTTTTTCTTTGATTAATTAATTTCTATTTCTATATCTCAGATAAATTCAATCTCAAATCATCTGAATCGATTGCTTGATCTGGTTTTTATTAATGATGACTCATGCATTAATGTTTCTAGATTACCCCCTTTTTGTTTACCTGAGGATATTTACCATCCTACATTGAAGGTATATTTGTCCCTAAGTACTCCTCCAATTTGTGAACCTACTCCATCAAAACGTCGTTGTTATAATAAGTGCAATTTTGCTTTGCTTAACCAACTTATTATTGGAACAGATTGGTCTATGTTAGATGAATCCGTTGATTTTAATTGTGCAAAAACTGTTTTCTATAACATTTTAAACTCTCTTATTGATGAGTGTATTCCTATGTGTCTCCCTGTGCCTTTTTCTAATAAACCTCCATGGCTTACTTAGACGCTTTCTAATTTACGAATCATTAAGTCTACATGTTTTAAAAATTTTAAAAAGTACATCTCCACTATTAACTGGTCTAAATATTCCATAGCCAAGTCGAATTTTAACATTTGAAATTCCCGTTGCTATGAGAATTACCTCATGCGTTGCAAAAGGCAGTTTGCTCGTCACCCTAACAAATTTTATTCCTTTCTGAACTTGAAACGGAAGTCGTCTATCAATTCTTGCAATGATCATGATTTCTCTGATTTCTTCCAATCAACTTAGTCATCTGTTTACCCCTATAAAACTTCTTACCCTTATTATATCTCTTCTTCAAATATTATTAACGCTTCCATTATTTCCCTTGATTTTCTGATTTAAACCATTTGGTCAATGAAAGCATCCTACTCGCCTGGAGCTGATAATATTCCTAGTTGTGTTATAAAACAATGCTGTTACTCCCTTCAGTTACCGTTACTAAAGCTTTTTAACTTACCTCTGTGTTCCCGTCTATTTGGAAAGAGTCTTTCATTATCCCTCTACATAAAAAAGGGTGAGGGTCTGACATTTCTAATTACAGGGGTATTGCTAAACTATCGGCTATTCCGAAGTTTTTTAAAAAATAAAAACTTCAACCTTACAAAATTTTTGTAAATTAATTATTTCGCCATTTCAACATGGCTTGGTTTTAATCAATCAATCTCGACTAATCTGCTAGAATTAACTTCCCTAGTAAATGAAAGTTTTTTAAATAAAATGCAAACTGATGTTATATATACATATTTCAGCAAAGCATTTGATTCAGTTCACCATGAAGTATTACTTCATAAGCTTGTCTAATAGAGTTTTCTCCTTAACTCTTATCTTGAATGTCATCCTATTTAAAGGGTAGAACCCAAAAAGTTGGGTTGAGAACATCTTTTTCGAAACCAATCTTCGTTCTTTCAGGTGTACCTCAGGGTAGTCATCTCGGACCTTTACTTTTTACTCCATTTATCAACGACCTTCCCAGTCGTATTTCTTATTCAAAGATCTTCATGTATGCTGATGACGTAAAACTTTGCCTTTCTATGGCTGACGGCAGAGTGCCGGCGAGAAGCGATGCGATAATATAAAGCGATAATGAGCGAGAAAGCTTTGCACGCATATTTACATGTAATCGCTTATCTCATGTCAGAGTGCGGGCGAAGCACAAACCAAGTTAAAGCAAAGAAGTAAGAAAACTCTAGTCGAGACCGCTCGACTAGGGTATACTCTCAATCCTGCGCAGAATTGTTATTCCAAGCATTCGTTGTTTCTTTTATGTTCATATGTATATGTATGTTCATTACAAGCCAAACATACACACACACGCACACACAAGCGCAAGTCGGTGCGTCAGCTGTTCTTTGGCTACTTTGCATGGCAATGGTAAATAAATATGGGATGATCTAGAAACATAAATGCATGAGTCATCATTAATAAAAACCAGATCAAGCAATCGATTCAGATGATTTGAGATTGAATTCATCTGAGACATAGAAATAGAAAGTAATTTATCAAAGAAAAAATGATCAATTGTAGGAATAAGGTAACTTGAACTAGGATTAGGAACTATGAACAGGTAATAAAAAGGGAGTAAGATTTAAGAGTTAGTTTAACAGCAACTATCTCGAAATCATGAGATGTAGAAAAAAAAAATGGTTCAGAGAGGATATTTAACTCCTACAGTTCGTCGATCATATCTGTAAATAGTGAAATCATTCGAGAGAATCTCACTATTATAAACATTCGAGCTTAACCACGATTTAGGTAGGGCGATATTATCAAACCGAAGGCTGAAACTACTTTAAACAAGTAAGAAAACTCTAGTCGAGACCGCTCGACTGGGATATACCCTGAACCCTGCCAAGAACCGCTATTGCGTGCATACTCCGTTTATTTTATAAAACATATGTATATGTATGTTCATTACAAGCAATTCACACACACACAAACGCAAGTCGGTGCGTCAGCTGTTCATTGGCTGCTATTTGCATGCCAATATTATGGGAAATTAAATGTTTAATAACTTTTTTTCTAGAGCAACGATCAAACTTGTTGGGTGTGATCATTTGATCCATATGTATGTATGTGCCAAAGCACAAGTCTCTAGTATTTGATATACGGGAGTTACAAACTTGAGGCAAAGAGAGCGTGGCATCCAAAATTTAATAAAAACCGAAATTGCGTAAGGCCCAAATAACACTAAATGCAAAAATTGAAGACTTTAGCTATAAAGATGAATTAGATTGAGTTTTATAACTATAAGACATCGGTTTTAATCGATAACATTAAAACTGTGACAATTATCGATTATTTGAAACAAACTCGATATTTTCGTGCTATACACGATCCTCTAAAAAACCTCTCCAGCTCTTATATGTTCTGAGAACGACGCGTTCATACAAACGGACAAACGGACATGGCTATATCAACTCGGCTTCTCACCCTGATCAAGAATATATATACTTTATGGGGTCGCCTCCTTCTGCCTATTCCTGCCTATTCAATACATTCACATTTCGACAAAAACATTATACCCTGAATTCCCATTTTCAATGGGTTCAGGGTATAAAAATGAAGGGAGTTGCGAGAGAGAGATTCTGAATCGCTTTATCGCTTGACATCGCATTGGTCACTCGCATGTTTTTGTCGCATATGAGCTTAAATTCCTGTTATTTGTGATGAAGAATATGTTGTTTTTGCAATTCTACATATTTTTATGCATTTTCCCTCAATGCAATGCGAAAAGCACAAACTAAAATAATGAGAGAAAAAATTAAATGCAAATGCAAGGCCAATGAAGACCTTGCTTTTTATACCCTGAACCCATTGAAAATGGGAAAAAAGGGTATAATGGTTTTGTGAAAATGTATGTAACAGGCAGAAGGAGGCGTGGCAGACCCCACAAAGTATATATATTCTTGATCAGGGAGAGAAGCCGAGTCGATTTAGCCCTGTCCGTCTGTCTGTCTGGCCGTCTGTCCGTCTGTCCGTATGTTTGAACGCGTCGATCTCAGAAGATATAAGAGCTAGAGACTTCAAATTTTTTTTGGAAGTTCGTGTACAGTACGATTCAATCGAGTTTGTTTCAAATATTCGATAACTATAATCGTTTTAATGTTATCGATTAAACACCGATATCTTCATTTAGTTATAAAATTCTATTTAATTCATCTTTCTAGCTAGAGTCTTCAAATTTTGCATTTAGTGTTATTTGAGCCTTCTGCAATTTCGGTTTTTGTTAAATTTTGGATGCCACGCCCTCAAATTGCCCCTTCGCCTCAAATTGCTAAATCACGTATTTCAAGTACTAGAGACTTGTGCTTTGGCACATACACACATATGAATGTCATGATCACGCCCCACAAATCTGATCAAAATCGTTCGACTAGAAAAAAAGTTATTAAACATTTAATATCTCATATTATCGGCGTCTTGCAGCAGCAGCGAAGCTGATGAGTCAGAATGCACAGTTAGCAGATTGTGTGTTGGTGCGTGCGTCTGTGTGTGTGTTCTTGTGCGTGCGTCTGTGTGTGTGTATGTATTGCTTGCTACATATGTTTGTACATATAAAAGTAACGGAGAATGTTAGCGGCTCTTAGGAATCGCAGTTCTTCGCAGGGTTCAGGGGATCTCTTTGTCGAGCAGTCTCGACTAGAGCACTCTTACTTGTTCTTTCTAGCCTTCTACTATACATGAAAAGTAGGTATATGTAAAAGAAACTACTGTGCAGAAAGGAAATTCAAATTGATTGATTTTTGCCATTTAACGAGAAAAAAAATATATAATTCTGCCAAAAAAAAAACTAATTAAAAAGCTGTATTAATATATAATATGTATACATATATATTAATATATACATATATATGTTTATACATAATATATATACATATATATGTTGGAACTTCATCGATTTGTTCCATAGTCGCGTACTTAGCGAAGCGAGTTTCGGTGCTCATGCTTCCACGTTTCATTCTAAAACTCCCAGTCTCATTTCTCAGCATAGTCCCGAACCACACGACAGCGTTGTCGCGCTGTCATCTCGCTAAAACGGTACTTCTTAAAGCGACAAAATGCAAAGGACCAATCAGAGTGCAATTAGCGGCTGATGGAATATTATTAATATGATGAAATTAGGAATTCTGATGAAAACCAGAATTCCCATACACAACAACACATACACACAGTGCGTGCATCCAGTTCGCTTCGACGCGGCCATCCTGACCTTGACACGTCCTCGTGTAGTACTCCCAATTTTAGATTCAAATTTCTTACGTAACAAAAGATTATAAACTGGATTCATCGTCTGTCTTAGACGGATAGCCATCGTCTCTCAGACGGATAACCATCGTCTCTCATAGACGTATAACCATTGTCTCTCATAGGCGGATAACCATCGTCTCTCATAGACGTATAACCATCGTCTCTCATAGACGGAGAACCATTCTGACATTCACACATCCTCGAGTAATGTCCAAATATCAAGTTCAACAAGTAACAAAACTCTAGTCGAGACCGCTCGACTAAGAGATCCCCTGAACCCTGCGAAGAACCGCTATTCCGAGCATTATTTGTTTCTTTTATGTACACATGCATATGTACGTCGATTGCAAGCAAAGCATACACACACATACACAGGCGAACGCACACACACACGCCAGTCGATGCGTCAGCTGTTCTTTGGCTGCTTTGCATAACAATGTTGTGGGGAATTAAATGTTTTATAACTTTTTTTCTAGAGTAAAGATTTTGATCAAAATTGTTGGGCGTGATCATGTCATCCATATGGTACGTACGTGCCAAAGCACAAGTCTCTAGTATTTGATATACGGGAGTTACAAATTTGAGGCGAAGGGGGCGTGGCACCAAAAATTTAACAAAAACCGAAATTGCGTAAGGCTTAAATAACACTAAATGCAAAATTTGAAGACTCTAGCTAGAAGATATAGAATTTTACAGCTTAATTTATATTTTCGTTTTTAATCGATAACAATAAAACGATAACAGTTATCGAATTTCTGAAACAAACTTGATCTTTTCATGCTATACAGGAACCTACATAAAAAATTTCAAGTCTCTAGCTCTTATAGGCTCTGAGAACGACGCGTTCATACATACGGACAGACGGACATGGCTATATCAACTCGGCTTGTCATCCTGATCAAGAATATATAACCTTTATGGGGTCTGCCACGCCTCCTTCTGCCTGTTACATACATACGCCTTTCAACAAAAACATTATACCCTGATTTCCCATTTTCAATGGATTCAGGGTATAACAAGTAAGAAAACTCTAGTCGAGACCGCTCGATTAGGGTATACCCTGAACCCTGCGAAGAGCCGCTATTCTAAGCATTGTTTTATTTCTTTTATATACACATGCATATGTACGTTCATTACAAGCAAAACATACACACACAAGCGCAAGTCGTTGCGTCAGCTGTTCTTTGGCTGCTGTTTGCATGGCAATGCTACGGAAAATTAAATGTTAAGTAACTTTTTTTCTTGACCAACGATTTTGATCAAACTTGTTGGGCGTGATCATGTCATCCATATGTATGTATGTGCCAAAGCACAAGTCTCTAGTATTTGATATACGGGAGTTACAAATTTGAGGCGAAGGGGGCGTGGCATCCAAAATTTAACAACAACCGAAATTGCGTAAGACTTACATAACACTAAATGCAAAATATGAAAACTCTAACTATAAAGATGAATTAAATAGAATTTTATAACTAAATGAAGATATCGGTTTTTAATCGATAACATTAAAACGATAGTTGTTATCGTTTTTTTTAACAAACTTGATCTGTGCACGCTATACGAGGATCTACATAAAAAATTTCAAGTCTCTAGCTCTTATAGGTTCTGAGATCGACGCGTTCACACATACGGACGGACGGACGGACGGACGGACATGGCTATATCAACTCGGCTTGTCTCCCTGATCAAGAATATATATACTTTATGGGGTCTGCCACGCCTCCTTTTGCCTGTTACATACATACGCCTTTCAACAAAAACATTATACCCTGATTTTCCCATTTTCAATGGGTTCAGGGTATAAAAATGGGCCCTTAAATTTCAGGTCTAATTTCGTTTGGTGTCTCTCCTCGTTTCTTAGCAGAACAGAGTCATCAACAGTGTGCCTTACAACCCTGGCCTTGGTTTTGTCAAAGCGTTGTTTATCATAATCAGCCAAACTCTTCATCTTATCTCTGGCACGAGTCCGAACACTGTTCAAATCAATTTCGATTTCTGTGTCCAATAGTGGAATTAACCCTATCGATCGAGCCTCTTTTCCTTTAGCATTTTCAAGGGGCTTACTTAAGTTTCACGACTAACTGTGCAATTTAATGCAAGCTGAACCTCGGCAAGTGCATCTTTTCAGGATCTTTGGCTCGATTCGACAGCAGCCAACAGATTTCTAAGTGTGCTCATGACACGTTCAACTTGATCAGTTAGAAAATCGAAAACTTGAAAAACATCTTCCCTTATCATTCTCAAGAGTTTTCAGCCAACCAAGGTGCATAACTGACTCGTGTACCTGATTTACCACGGACCATCTAAATGTTCGAGGCACCACCGGTAGACAACGTGTTCTACGGTTTTTTGAATCGTGCGATGTAAGATACCTTCCCTTAAATCATAGGATTTAATTAAATCGTCTTGTCGCTCGTTGGAATTGAGCTTACGAACTATTTCTACAATCTCTGGATCTAGTTTCTGTTCCGTAAGAAGCCACTCACTTGAAATTTCAGCTAAGTTTACTCGCTTTTCGGTGATTTTTATACCCTGAACCCATTGAAAATGGGAATTCAGGGTATAATGTTTTTGTCGAAATGTGAATGTATGTAACAGGCAGAAGGAGGCGTGGCAGACCCCATAAAGTATATATATTCTTGATCAGGGAGAGAAGCCGAGTCGATTTAGCCCTGTCCGTCTGTCCGTCTGTCCGTATGTTTGAACGCGTCGATCTCAGAAGATATAAGAGCTAGAGACTTCAAATTTTATTGGAAGTTCGTGTATAGTACGATTCGATCGAGTTTGTTTCAAATATTCGATAACTATCATCGTTTTAATGTTATCGATTAAAAACCGATGTCTTCATTTAGTTATAAAATTCTATTTAATTCATCTTCAAATTTTGCATTTAGTGTTATTTGAGCCTTCTGCAATTTCGGGTTTTGTTAAATTTTGGATGCCATGCCCTCAAATTGCTCCTTCGCCTCAAATTACTAAATCACGTATTTCAAGTACTAGAGACTTGTGCTTTGGCACATACACACATATGAACGTCATGATCACGCCCAACAAATTTGATCAAAATCGTTCGACTAGAAAAACAGTTATTAAACATTTAATATCTCATATTATCGGCGTCTTGCAGCAGCAGCGAAGCTGATGAGTCATAATGCACAGTTAGCAGATTGTGTGCTTGTGCGTGCGTCTGTGTGTGTTCTTGTGCGTGCGTCTGTGTGTGTGTATGTATTGTTTGTTACATATGTACATACATATAAAAGTAACGGAGAATATTAGCGGCTCTTAGGAATCGCAGTTCTTCGCAGGGTTCAGGGGATCTCTTTGTCGAGCAGTCTCGACTAGAGCACTCTTACTTGTTTTACATGCGACGTAGGACTTGCATACGGAGAACAACTTGGGCGGATAATGTTACATCTAAGTAACTATCTTAACCTCTCACGCACTATCTCTCTCTCTCTCTCTTCTGAACTGAGCCTATACGGCCGACGTTGCACAGTTTTTTTGGGGTTAATTAGTCGAATTCTCATTTCACCTGTATTAACCTTGATTAAGGACTTCACGACCAATGATGACATCGTTCTTCAAGTACTCATCTCGAACAACGTGAAATAATATTTCTATCATGTTTTCATTAATGGTAACCTGACTGAGAATTTGCATAGTACTATAAATACCGGCATCGGCGATACCTTTTAGCATTAGTCGAAGCAAATTCGGTAGCTCTCACCTCGATGTAACATGACTCCTGTTGGCTCAGATACAGAACACTGGTTGCTTCCTTTTAGCGGCTGTTCAGTTAAAATGATATCTGCAGTCGCACACCACTTTGAAGCGTCCATGGCTGCGGCGTTGGCAAAAAAATTTCGGCAATGTGACCTCACGCTTTTGTTGTTGTTCTGATGCTGAAGCTTGCATTGTCTTTACGAACTTCAACACATTTTGATTTTGCATTTGCAAAATTACGCGCCACTGTTCTTCAGTAAATATAAGGGGTGGCGCCGATCCCACTTCTGATGTTGGAGCTTCATCGATTTGTTCCATAGTCGCGTACTTAGCGAAGCTAGTTTCGGTGCTTATGCTTCCACGTTTCATTCTAAAAACTCCCTGACAACGCCAGTCTCATTTCTCAGCATAGCCCCGAACCACACTCGACGACAGCGTTGTCGCGCATATGTAGGATTCTGGTGTAAACCAGAATATCCATACACCCATACACAACAACACACACAGTGCGTGCATACAGTTCGCTTCGACATATACATATATATAAAATATGTGCCTCACAGTAATTATCAACTTTTCACATGTGACGTTATGGGGTGAAATATAAAATTTGTCCAACATTTTCAGAACTTTAAAATTATTTTCCTCAGAATATAATGAATAACAATTGACATTCGGGTGTAATTAAAAAATGTTTTTTTTTTTTAACTGGCTTAAATTAGTATATTTATAAAATTTATTTATTTATTACAAAAAAATACTTGATAAAAATCGAGAACTTAAATAAAAACTAACAATTTTGTTTAAAGCCTAAGAGCAAACAGATTAAATGATTCAAAATATCACTAACCCGATGGGGCTATTCCCCAGTTCACAGCCCTACATGGTCAGTGATGTTATTGAACTAAAGAGAATTGATGAAAGAGGCATTCAAGGAAAATTAAAAATAAAATATAGAGACGCTTAACTGTAAAAATATATATATATAATAAATTTTGTATTGGCAGATATGCTTTAATACAAATTTATCCACCGTCATTATTGGGTACTTTGATGGATAAGAAAAGCTGAAAGAAAGGATTTGATTAGAGGAAGAGAGAGTTCAGAGGAAAAAACGTGATAAAATTTATTATAATTCGCACATAATACATGAAATGCACTGTGCAACAAGTAATCCGATGTGAGCAGTGGTAAATGCAACGGACGAAAGTGTCTAGTTGTTTTTGAAGGAACCGAGAAGTTAAGTTTCATTAACAAGAAGGACGAATCAATATTACCTACGATCAAATTATGTAGAAAAGCAATCCCAAGGATTGTTCTCCGATTTATTAATGAAGGAAGATCAATAAGAAGTAGGCGACTATGATAAGACGGTAGACGGAGATTAGGGTCCCAGTTTAGATTTCTGAGAACTGTTTTTGAACCGTTTCAATACGATCCTGGTACACTTTATACTGTGGAGACCAGATAATTGAACAGTATTCTAAAATAGGTCGTACCAGCGAAACATAAAGGATTTTGGTTACAAAATGATCATTGAACTCTTTTGCCCAACGTTTAATGAAGCCAAGAACACTTTTAGCTTCATTTATAATGGTTGAGATATGAGTATTGAAGCGAAGTTTTGTATCGAAAAGTACACCAAGATCTTTGACAGAAAAAATGCGTTGCAGGGAATCGCTATTAATTGAATAATTAGCAATGTATGGAGTAGTACGACAGAAGGTCATTGTCATACATTTAGAACAATTTAAACGCAACCTATTGGCCAAGCACCAAAGTTGGAGAGAATTAAGATCATCTTGTAACAATTGATGATTGATTGTGTTAGAATAAAAAAGGCAAAGTCTTAAGTCATCAGCATACATGAAGATCTTTGAATAAGCAATACAATTGGGAAGGTCGTTGATAAATAATGTAAAATGTAAAGGCCCTAGATGACTACCCTGAGGTACACCTGAATGAACGAAGATTTGTTTCGAAAAAGATGTTATCAACACAACTCTTTGAGTTCTCCCCTTTAAATATGATGATAACCAAAATAAGAGTTTAGGAGAAAACCCTATGAGGTCTAGCTTATGAAGTAATACTTCATGGTGAACTGAATCAAATGCTTTTCTGAAATCTGTATATATAACATCAGTTTGCATTTTATTTAAAAACTTTCGTTTAATAGGGAAGTAAATTCTAGCAGATTAGTCGAGGTTGATCAATTTAAGAACAAAGCCATGTTGGAATGGCGAAATAATTGATTAACAAAAATGTTGTAAGGTTGAGGTTATTATCTTTTCAAATAACTTCGGAATAGCCGATAGTTTGGCAATACCCCTGTAATTAGAAATGTCGGAACTCCCGCCTATTTTATATAGAGGAATAATGAACGACTCTTTCCAAATAGACGGGAACACAGAGGTTTCCAGAAATAAGTTAAAAAGCTTAAGTAAAGGTAACTGAAGGGATTCACAACATTCCTTTATAACACAACTAGGAATTTTATCAGGTCCAGGCGAGTAGGATGATTTCATTGACCGAATGTTTGAAATCAGAGAATGAAGGGAAATATTGGAAGCGTTAATAATATTTGTAGAAGAGATATGATAAGGGTAAGAAGTTTTATAGGGGTCAACAGATGAGTAAGTTGATTGGAAGAAATCAGCAAACAGATTAAAGGAATCATGATCATTGCAAGAATTGTTAGATTCAAGAAAAAATGTGGAAGGTAAACTAGAAGACTTACGTTTCAAGCTCACAAAGGAATAAAATTTATTAGGGTCACGAGCAAACTGCCTTTTGCAACGCAAAAGGTAATTCTCATAGCAACGGGAATTTAATATGTTAAAATTCGACTTGGCTATGGAATATTTAGACCAGTTAATAGTGGAGCTGCACTTTTTAAAATTTTTAAAACATTTAGACTTAATGTTTCTTAAATTAGAAAGCGTCTGGGTAAACCATGGAGCTTATTAGAAAACGGCACAGGGAGACACATAGGAACACACTCATCAATAGGAGAGTTTAAAATGCTATAGAAAATAGTTGTTGCACAATTAACATCAACGGAATCATAAAACGTAGAACAATCAGTTGCACTAATAAGTTGGTTAAGCAAAGCAAAATTGCACTTATTATAACAACGTTATTTGGATGGAGTAGGTTCACAAATTGGAGGAGTACTTAGGGACAGATATACCTCCAATGTAGGATGGTAAATATCCTCAGGTAAACAAAAAGGAGGTGATCTAGAAACATTAATGCAAGAGCCATCATTAATAAAAACCAGATCAAGCCATCGATTCTAATGATTTGAGATTGAATTCATCTGAGACATAGAAATAGAAAGTAATTCATCAAAGAAAAAATGATCAATTGTAGGAATAAGGGAGCTTGAACTTGGATTAGAAATCCAAGAAGTGTTCGGTATATTAAAGTCACCCAACACCAGAAAGAAAACATTATCCTTTACATGTCCATATATTTCTTTAATGCAAGCCATATGTTGCGCATAAACTTGAACATCAGAAGAGGGGGGAATATAAGAACAATTAATAAAAAGGGAGCAAGATTTAAGGGATAGTTTAACAGCAACTATCTCGACATCATGAGATGCTGAAAAAATGAATGGTTCGGAGAGAATATTAGATTAAAACCTAATAAGACACCTCCACCTCTACGAGACAGTCGATCGTGTCTGTAAATCATTCGAGAGAATCTGACTATTATAAACATTCGAGCTTAACCAAGTTTCCGTCAGGGCGATAATGTCAAAACGAACACTGAAACTACTCAAAAAAAGACTTCTGAGCTGAGAATTCAGAACACGAACGTTTTGATATATTAAGAAGATCTGTGAAGCAGGTTGAACTGTTATTAGTTTTTTGGCACAATATTAGATGAAGATTGTACCGAGGAAGGGTTCAGCAAAACCGGATCCAGCCTATTTCGACTCTTAAATTGTTAAATTCATGCACAACTACATGAGGAGGCCAAAATTTGGCGTCGCAAATTGTTGAGAAGAATTCAGCTGGCACGTTGATTTTAAAAGAAGCAATTTTACGAGGAGTTGCGAAATTGAACTTCGATATAGAGGCTTTAGCTTTTGATTTACTGGAAATAAAAGCAGAAACAGCTTCACATGACGTGTCAGATGAAAGGCTGGATAAGAACACTTGCTTACGGGGAGAAACGACAGATAAAGTAGGTATGGTAAGTGAAGGAGATGTGGCCAGAGTGTTGTAGATTGAGCAACAGAAGGGGATAAAGTAGTTGGAATCAGTATAGACTCTGGGATATCTAATACTGGTGTCCCTGACGCACTGCAAGAAGGTGGAATCGCAAGAAAGTCAGAACAAGGTGTAGAAGGAGCTAATAAATTTGGAGACACAGGTATAGAACTGACAAGGTATTCTGCAGAGCACCTTGCGTGTGAGAAAAAATTTAAAGACAGTGTTCATCAACTCTCGACAGGACGGTTTGAGGTCAGCTTGCCTTTTAAGACTGATCCGCAAGTGTTGGGCTCCTCCTTTGAAACAGCGAGAAGACGGTTTCTCGCATTAGAGCGTAGAGTTTCCAAGGATTTGGAACTTAAAGAAATGTACATGAGTTTTATGAACGAGTATCTCGACCTGGGTCACATGTCTCTGTTAGGTACAACAGTTCCACCAGGACCACACTACGTCATTCCACACCAGTGCGTCCTAAGACCTGAAAGTAGTTCCACTAAGCTTCGAGTAATGTTTGACGCGTCGTGTAAGACTACATCGTCACACTCTCAGAATGAATTGCTCATGGTGGGTCCTACTATTCAGAGGGATCTTATTTTGTCGCTTCTAAGGTTCCGTCTGAGCCAATATGCCCTCACGGCAGATATCAAAAATATGTATCGTCAAGTGAGCATATCCCATGACGATCGACGATTTCAGCTAATTGTTTGGCGTGAAAATCCATCAGATGAGTTAAGTTTAAAAAAAGGGGTGGAGGGCGGTTGGTTTTGGGGGTGGGAAGGGGGTGGGGAGGGACCCCCGGTGGGAAATTTGTGAAAAAAAAAAAAAAAAAAAAAGCGAAATTGGAAGGGGGGGGTGGAAGGTTGGGAGAAGGAGGGAGAAAAAAATATGGGAAAGGGGGGGGGAAGAGGATGGGAAAAGGGGGGGGGGGTGGGGAGGGAGGGGGGGGGGGGATGATACACTTCCCATGGAACTACATAGCAGATGGGATAAGTTCAAGGAGAATCTTCTAGAACTAGATAGAGTTCAAGTCCCCAGATACGCTCACGCCAGCTCCAATGCAAGCATACAAGTGCACGGATTTGCGGATGCATCCAGTCAAGCTTGCGGCTGCTGCATCTACGTTCGGGCTAACGATGGTACCAACACCGTCTGCCGGTTGCTAACGGCAAAGGCAAAAGTCGCTCCACTCAAAACCAAGTCCATTCCCATATTTGAACTGTGTGCGGCTTATATGTTAGCGCAACTGTGGTCCTCCATAAAGCGCATGTTGGATCGATGTCGAATCGAGCGTGTGAATTTCTGGACTGATTCAGAAATCACACAACATTGGATTAATACTTCCACTTCGTTATTAGCAACATTCGTAGCCAATCGAGTTGCAGGCATCGAAGAGATGTCACCTAAAGTATCTTAGAGGCATGTACCAACATCAAGCAATCCAGCTGATTTGGCGTCGAGAGGGTGTGACGTTGAAGAAATATTACAGTCGATTTGGTTCGAAGGTTCTCCATTTCTTTGCGACGATGAAAAAGAATGGCCTCACAATGAACACTTTGAGATACCGAAGGAGTTAAAAGAGAGTGAGGTCAAAAAGTCAGCACTTGTCTGCTTACTTAGCAGCTCAAGTTGGTTACCTGAATTTGTGTCCCGATTTTCGTCATGTCGCAAATTGGTGCGAATAGTTGCGTACATTGTTTGCGTACAGATTCGTTTCAATGTCGAAACAAGAAATACGAACTGTCGAACTAGGACCAAGGGAATTAAATTTCGCTTTTCTAAAACTGCTGGAACTAGTTCAGCGAGCAGAATTCAAGGTGGAATATGAGAATTTAAAAAAGGGTAAAACGGTGCACTCAAGCTTGCAATCACTGACTCCATTTATTCATGAGTCAGAAGAGTTTGGAAGGCGAGTTTCGTTAATACGAGTAGGAGGCAGACTAGTGAACGCACCGCTAGATTATGACGCGAAATTCCCTGTCCTCATGCCGAAAAATTGTTTGTTTGTGCAACTGTACTTGAGAGAGTTGCACATCGGCAATTGTCACGCAGGAGCAAAGACGATGATCGCTTTACTCAGGCAGAGGATGTGGCTCGCGAATGCTCGACGGGAATGCACTCAGATAATTCGGAAATGCGTCCATTGTTTCAGGTATAAGCCGAAGTTAATGGAGCAAATCATGGAAAATTTGCCGGCCGACCGATTTGCCGCGGTTCGGCCATTTAATGTTTGTGGGGTAGATTTTTGTGGTCCAGTCAACGTCTCGCTGAGGATTAGAGGACGAGCCCCAATTGAAATGTATATTGCCGTTTGTTTTGCTTCGAAGGCTGTTCATTTGGAACTTGTAGCAGACTTGTCCACTAACTCGTTCTTATGTACTTTGAACAGCTTCATCGCGCGACGTGGCATCCCCGTCCGGCTATACTCGGACAATGCGACGAATTTCGTGGGGACGAACAACCAGCTCAAGGAGTTTCAAGACGCCTTCAACCGCCAGCAAAGCAAGCTGCAGCTGTATACAGCGGAATGAGGGATGGAGTTGAGGTTCATACCTCCGAGAGCGCCGCACTTCGGAGGACTGTGGGAGGCGGCGGTGAAGTCGGCCAAGCATTTACTCATGCGCCAAATAGGCAGCGCGTCGCTGACGGAGAGCGAGGTCCGAGGGCATCTGGCAGACGTGGAGGCCATCCTCAATTCCAGGCCTCAAACGCCACTAGGCAGCGATCCCAGCGACGGAGAGGCTCTCACCCCAGGCCACTTCCTCATAGGACAGCCGCTTCGTTGGCTGCCGCAAGGATTCGAGCAGGAGAGACAAAGCAGCGGGACTTCGTTTTGTCACAGGTGGCAGCTGCTGTCCACGCTCCGACAGCGCTTCTGGCAAGCATGGTCGAGGGACTACATCCACAGTCTGCAGCAGCGAGGGAAGTGGCAGGAGGCGCACGACAACGTCACAGTTGGAGATCTCGTCCTGATCCACGAGGACAACACGCCTCCCCAGCGGTGGACAACAGGCAGAGTCGTGGAGATAACTCCAGGAGGCGACGGGCGAATCAGGGTCGTAGGCGTTAAGACCAGCGTGGGCATTATGAAGCGCCCAATAGCGAAAGTGGCCCGGCTACCAGTAGGTTGAAGGCGATCCCTTCAAGGTAGTTGAATCACAGCTTAAGTTAGTTTAAGAGTACAAGCAAATATTAGTTAAGAGACTTAAAATGAAGTATTAGAGTTAAGCAAACATGAATTCTCTTATAATGTAAGCTAGCATGCAAGCGCACAATTGCATTCGGCAGTGCAGCTGTCGCGAGCAACACATGCATATGTACGTTCATTACAAGCATACAGGATATAATTATAAAAAAAATTGAATAGAATATAAAGTCCCTAATATCTAAGAGCTTGCTTGAAATGGAGTGTAAAAGAAACTTTAAGCTCATCTATTTAAAAAAAATTTTCAAGTAATTTAAGCGTGAGCTTCACGCGCAGCTTTAAGCTGATTTAAAGCCAACTTAAAGTTGCGTTAAAGCTTAATGGATTGTTCAACTGTTTTAAGCTTTCACAAAAAACTTTGCAAGTTTCTCTCGCAACAAATTGATATATAAAATTTGAATAAGTTCTTTGGCTACTGTCATTTGTGACTTTCTCGCATGTTCAATGAAAATTCAGCATTAAATTCGTGCACGGATCTCCGCAATTCAATTTAAATGCCAAGCGCTGCACCTGATAACTTATTTGTATTTATGGCCAAAGGCGTAATTCGCTCTCTCTCTCTCTCTCTCTCTCTGTCTCACTCTGACCCCCCCCCCCGCTCCCTCACTCTCTCTCTTTCTTATTTAATTGAAATTTTGTCTGCCTTGAATTTTGCAGCCACAAATCTTATCAATAGGCCACATAAAACCAAGAAACAACTCTCAACTTTGACAGCCAAATGGAGACAGAAAGACAGAAAGACAGAGAGAGAGAGAGAGAGAGAGAGAGGGAACTGGACTCAAGCCGACTCATGTCCTTGTTTGATCTATGTGCCGCTCGTAAAGCCTGAAACTGTCAATAAAAATAACATGGAGCAGTCAACTTACTGATAATTTATGTACCTGAAATTCGTTTCCCAGCAAAGTCGAGATTTGTTCCCTCTCGCTGTCGCATAATCTATTATGTATCACGTATAATGCATTCGCGACTATCTGCAAGCACTTGAGCGCAAGTTCAAGGACCAAGGACGACACAGCGAGCACCAACAACAACAACCAAAACATATTAGCCAACTTTTGTGGGCTCTAAATGCGCCTGGAGACAGGTGTATTCCTCACCTGATTTATGCATGCAGTTGTCTTATTGAAAGTCAGCCGAGCGCTTAGGCGGCTATAAATATTTATACGCTTTGTATGCGATAAACATAAACGGAAACAAGTAAGAGTGCTCTGAACCCTGCGAAGAACTGCGATTCCTAAGAGCCGCTAACATTCTCCGTTACTTTTATATGTATGTACTTTTATATGTATGTATATGTAGTAAGCAATACATACACACACAGACGCACGCACAAGCACACAATCTGCTAACTAATTTGCGGGGCGTGATCATGACGTTCATATGTGTGTATGTGCCAAAGCACAAGTCTCTAGTACTTGAAATACGTGATTTAGCAATTTGAGGCGATTGGGCAATTTGTGGGCGTGACATCCAAAATTTAACAAAAACCGAAATTGCAGATGGCTCAAATAACACTAAATGCAAAATTGGACGACTCTAACTATAAAGATGAATTAAATAGAATTTTATAACTAAATGAAGATATCGGTTTTAATCGATAACATTAAAACGATTATAGTTATCGAATATTTGAAACAAACTCGATCGAATCGTACTATACACGAACTTCCAAAAAATTTTGAAGTCTCTAGCTCTTATATCTTCTGAGATCGACGCGTTCAAACATGCGGACAGACGGACGGACGGACAGACAGACAGACGGACAGGGCTAAATCGACTCGGCTTCTCTCCCTGATCAAGAATATATATACTTTATGGGGTCTGCCACGCCTCCTTCTGCCTGTTACATACATTTTCACAAAACCATTATACCCTTTTTTCCCATTTTCAATGGGTTCAGGGTATAAAAACAGGGCATAGCCGATCAAGGGCTGTGACATGCTGGCGGCGGGCTGAATCCCTTTCTGGCTGAAAGCTTATCAGGTAGAGAGATAGGAGCTCATTCTGTTGATGCTAGATATACCACATAAATAAATAACAAAAATGTAGAAAAATTTATAAAAAATACAAAAATATAAAAAATATATATTAAAATGCAAAAACAAATAAAAATATAGGAAATACAAAAATTGATAAAAAATATTTAAAAAATATATTAAAATATATAAAAATAAGCAAAATAACAAAAATTATATAAAAATATCAAAAATATAAAAAATGTAAAAAATATGTAAAAATGCAAAAAATATATACACATATAAAAATATATAAAATATTAAAAAAATATAAAAATATATAAAAAATACAAAAGTATAAAAATATATAAATTTAAAAATTAAATACATACCTACATACATATAAATATAAAAAAGTACACAAAAACAGGCAATACCCTGAACCCCGTGCTATCTGCCTTTTTAAAAATACTGCATAATTAGCATTTAGCGTAAACGCACAAAAAATTAAATTCAATTCATTTTCAATTGTTTGGCCAATAGCGCCATCTATGTTTCGATAGAATAGCGCCATCCATGTTTCGATTCAATTGAACAGCTGATAATTCGCAAATCATAGCGCCATCTATTGGAAATGTGTACACGAAAACTTGCGGGTATAAGAATTTGCTAGATGCATGCAGCTCAATGTGTATGTGTGTACGTGTGCACATGTATAGGAAAACAATTTGCTTTGCGTTGCTGGTCAAGTGTTTGGCCGACTGTCCAAACGTTTTGTTTAATAACTTCTGCGTGAATTAATGAATTGCAATTTTCAGCTTATGATCAACATATTTTATTAAATTTAGTCCAATTTTTCAAAATGTAAGCCAATGTATATACTGGATTTGCGTGCACCTAACCTCAATTTAAATATTTGGGGAAATTTGGTATCCAAAATTTAACAAAAATCAAAATTAAATAAAATAAATATAAAACTAACAAAAAATTTGGGGACTCTACATATAAAGACGTGGGAGATACAATTTAATAACTTAATTCTGATAACGTTTTTAATCGATAACATTAAAACGATAGTTGTTATCGTTTTTTATAAACAAACTTGATCTGCGCACGCTATACGAAGATCTACATAAAAATTTCAAGTCTCTAGCTCTTATAGGTTCTGAGAACGACGCGTTTACACATACGGACGGACAGACGGACAGGGCTAAATCGACTCGGCTTGTCTCCCTGATCAAGAATATATATACTTTATGGGGTCTGCCACACCTCCTTCTGCCTGTTACATACAGTTCAACAAAAACATTATATCCTGATTTCCCATTTTCAATGGGTTCAGGGTATAAAAATAAGCGCAAGGCACAGAGAGGATTAATATGTTGAGGGAGTAATTCACAACAAACACAGCAACTGCGCTCATTCTGCAAGGCGCCGATAATATGAGATTAAATGTTTAATAACTTTTTTTCTAGAGCAACGATTTTGATCAAACTTGTTGGGCGTGATCATGTCATCCATATGTATGTATGTGCCAAAGCACAAGTCTCTAGTATTTGATATACGGGAGTTACAAATATGAGGCGAAGGGGGCGTGGCATCAAAAATTTAGCAAAAACCGAAATTGTGTAAGGCTTACATAACACTAAATGCAAAATTTGAAGACTCTAGCTAGAAAGATGAATTAGATAGAATTTTATAGCTGATTTTATATTTTCGTTTTTAATCGATAACAATAAAACGATAACAGTTATCGAATTTCTGAAATAAACTCGATATGCGCGCCCTATACAGGGACCTACAAAAAAAAATTTGAAGTTTCTAGCTATTTTAAGTTCTGAGATCGACAGACAGACAGACGGACAGACGGACAGGGCTTAATCGACTCGGCTTGTCTCCCTGATCAAGAATATATATACTTTATGGGGTCTGCCACGCCTCCTTCTGCCTGTTACATACATTTCAACAAAAATATTATACCCTGATTTCCCATTTTCAATGGGTTCAGTGTATAAAAAACTCCCAATGGCTATTCCCCAATGCCCTTATCAACATCACACTACAAAAATTTCACAAACCCAATACACCTTCAAACATATACAGGCAAGAATTTCATGAATTTAAAAATAAATACAAAAACCACACATTTATATATCCTATCTATCTATCTATATATCCTATCTATCTATCCTATTCGCCGAAACCATAGCCATCCTCCATGCAATATAATTAATCCAAAAGAGAAAAGTAGGAAACTACATAATATGCTCCGACTTCCTCTCATCAATAAAGTCCATTTCCAACATTAACAACAACAACATATACCCTGTAACCATAAGAGCCCTACTAACAAAATTTGTCCTAAAATAAAGCTCCTCTGGATACCCAGTCACTGCGGCATTGAACGGAATGAGCTAGCCGACAGTACTGCCAAAAACACCTTACAACATCTTATCTCTACCAATTCCTATATTTATAAAATCGTATTCCTGCAAATTCTATTTCTATAAATGCAACACCTGTGAGGCGGCGGACTTAAAGCTGCCTTACACAGCTTTCACTTTGAGTTCGACGCGTTCATATAAATCAACTGATGTTGTTGTTTGTAAGCGATAACATTTTCTGAAACAAACTCGATATGCGCGCCCTTTACATGGAGCTAAATTTAAATTTTCAAGTCTCTAGTTCTTTTAGGTTCTACGAAAGACGCATTCATACAAACGGACGGGCGGACGGACAGACGGACATGGCTATATCAACTCGGCTTGTCTTCCTGATCAAAAATATATATACTTTCTGGGGTCTGCCACGCCTCCTTCTGCCTGTTACATACATACACATTTCAACAAAAACATTATACCCTGAATTCCCATTTTCAATGGGTTCAGGGTATAAATAGCAAAGAAGATTGGTCGAAGCTAAACGTGGTAAGAAATTTTCTTCATAATGAAGCCGATTACGGAAAAAAATATGCTACAACGTCATCAGAGAGGCGACTAATCCTTCGAATTCCCACCTCTCTGCCAGTAAAATCAGGGATGAATGCAGTGTAAATGCTAAATCAATAAATAAAAAACAATTAAGAAAACTCTTGTCGGGGGTCCCGACTAGGAAATACCCTAAACCCCACGCTATCTGCGTTTTTTAAAATACTGCATAATTAGCATTTCGTATAAACGCACAGTAAACTAAATTCAATTCATTTTCAATTGTTTAGCCAATACCGCCATCTATGGTTCGATTGAATAGCGCTATCCATGTTTCAATCCAACTGAGCAGCTGATAATTCGCAAATCATAGCGCCATCTATTGGAAATATGTACACTAAAACTTGCGGGTTTTAGAAGTTGCTAGATGCACGCAGCTCAATGTGTATGTGTGTATGTGTGCACATGTATAGGAAAACAGTTTGCTTTGCTTTGTTGGTCACGTGTTTGGCCGATTGGCCAAACGTTTTGTTTAATAACTTCTGCGCGAATTAATGGATTTGAATGAAATTTTCAGCTTATGTTCAACATATTTTATTAAATTTTTTCCAATTTTTTATGTAAACCCATTCATTTACTGGCTTTGAGTGCAACTAACCTCAATTTAAATATTTGGGGAAATTTGGAGCCGGTATCCAAAATTTAACAAAAATCAAAATTAGAGAAAATAAATATAAAACTTACAAAAAAATTTGGGGACTCTAGCTATAAAGACGTGGGAGATATAATTTTATAACTAACATTCGATAATGTTTTTAATCGATAACAATAAAATTAAAATAGTTATCGACTTTTTTTAACAAACTCGATCTTTTCGTGCTATTCACGGACCTACATAAAAAATTTCAAGTCTCTAGCTCTTGTAGGTTCTGAGAACGACGCGTTCATACATACGGACAGACAGACGGACACACGGACGGACGGACAGACGGACAGACGGACATGGCTATATCAACTCGGCTTGTCATCCTGATCAAGAATATATACACTTTATGGGGTCTGCCACGCCTCCTTCTGCCTGTTACATACATACGCCCTCCAACAAAAACATTATACCCTGATTTTCCCATTTTCAATGGGTTCAGGGTATAATAAAACAAGTAAGAAAACTCTAGTCCAGACCGCTCGACTAGGGTATTTATTTATTTATTTATTAAAAAATACTTGATAAAAATCGAGTGTCAACTTAAACAAAAACAAACAATTTTGTTTAAAGCCTAAGAGCAGATTAAATGATTCAAAATATCACCAACCCGATGCCGGTATTTTATTTGCCAGTCCGGCCGGCTATGCCCCAGTTCACAGCCCTACATGGTTAGTGATATTATTGAACTAAAGAGAATTGATGATAGAGGCATTCAAGGAAAATTAAAAATAAAATATAGAGACGCTTAACTGTAAAAATATATATATAATAAATTTTGTATTGGCAGATATGCTTTAATACAAATTTATCCACCGTCATTATTGGGTACTTTGATGGATAAGAAAAGCTGAAAGAAAGGATTTGATTAGAGGAAGAGAGAGTTCAGAGGAAAAAACGTGATAAAATTTATTATAATTCGCACATAATACATGAAATGCACTGTGCAACAAGTAATCCGATGTGAGCAGTGGTAAATGCAACGGACGAAAGTTGTTTTTGAAGGAACCGAGAAGTTAAGTTTCATTAACAAGAAGGACGAATCAATATTACCTACGATCAAATTATGTAGAAAAGCAATCCCAAGGATTGTTCTACGATTTATTAATGAAGGAAGATCAATAAGAAGTAGGCGACTATGATAAGACGGTAGACGGAGATTAGGATAGTTTAGATTTCTGAGAACTGTTTTTGAACCGATTCAATACGATCCTGGTACACTTTATACTGTGGAGACCAGATAATTGAACAGTATTCTAAAATAGGTCGTACCAGCGAAACATAAAGGATTTTGGTTACAAAATGATCATTGAACTCTTTTGCCCAACGTTTAATGAAGCCAAGAACACTTTTAGCTTCATTTATAATGGTTGAGATATGAGTATTGAAGCGAAGTTTTGTATCGAAAAGTACACCAAGATCTTTGACAGAAAAAATGCGTTGCAGGGAATCGCTATTAATTGAATAATTAGCAATGTATGGAGTAGTACGACAGAAGGTCATTGTCATACATTTAGAACAATTTAAACGCAACCTATTGGCCAAGCACCAAAGTTGGAGAGAATTAAGATCATCTTGTAACAATTGATGATTGATTGTGTTAGAATAAAAAAGGCAAAGTTTTACGTCATCAGCATACATGAAGATCTTTGAATAAGCAATACAATTGGGAAGGTCGTTGATAAATAATGTAAAATGTAAAGGCCCTAGATGACTACCCTGAGGTACACCTGAATGAACGAAGATTTGTTTCGAAAAAGATGTTATCAACACAACTCTTTGAGTTCTCCCCTTTAAATATGATGATAACCAAGATAAGAGTTTAGGAGAAAACCCTATGAGGTCTAGCTTATGAAGTAATACTTCATGGTGAACTGAATCAAATGCTTTTCTGAAATCTGTATATATAACATCAGTTTGCATTTTATTTAAAAAACTTTCGTTTAATAGGGAAGTAAATTCTAGCAGATTAGTTGAGGTTGATCAATTTAAGAACAAAGCCATGTTGGAATGGCGAAATAATTGATTAACAAAAATGTTGTAAGGTTGAGGTTATTATCTTTTCAAATAACTTCGGAATAGCCGTTAGTTTGGCAATACCCCTGTAATTAGAAATGTCAGAACTCCCGCCTTTTTTATATAGAGGAATAATGAACGACTCTTTCCAAATAGACGGGAACACAGAGGTTTCCAGAAATAAGTTAAAAAGCTTAAGTAAAGGTAACTGAAGGGATTCACAACATTCCTTTATAACACAACTAGGAATTTTATCAGGTCCAGGCGAGTAGGATGATTTCATTGACCGAATGTTTGAAATCAGAGAATGAAGGGAAATATTGGAAGCGTTAATAATATTTGTAGAAGAGATATGATAAGGGTAAGAAGTTTTATAGGGGTCAACAGATGAGTAAGTTGATTGGAAGAAATCAGCAAACAGATTAAAGGAATCATGATCATTGCAAGAATTGTTAGATTCAAGAAAAAATGTGGAAGGTAAACTTCAAGTTCACAAAGGAATAAAATTTATTAGGGTCCCGAGCAAACTGCCTTTTGCAACGCAAAAGGTAATTCTCATAGCAACGGGAATTTAATATGTTAAAATTCGATTTGGATATGGAATATTTAGACCAGTTAATAGTGGAGCTGCACTTTTTAAAATTTTTAAAACATTTAGACTTAATGTTTCTTAAATTAGAAAGCGTCTGGGTAAACCATGGAGGCTTATTAGAAAACGGCACAGGGAGACACATAGGAACACACTCATCAGTAGGAGAGTTTAAAATGCTGAAAATAGTTGTTGCACAATTAACATCATAAAACGTAGAACAATCAGTTGCACTAATAAGTTGGTTAAGCAAAGCAAAATTGCACTTATTATAACAACGTTATTTGGATGGAGTAGGTTCACAAATTGGAGGAGTACTTAGGGACAGATATACCTCCAATGTAGGATGGTAAATATCCTCAGGTAAACAAAAAGGAGGTGATCTAGAAACATTAATGCAAGAGCCATCATTAATAAAAACCAGATCAAGCCATCGATTCTAATGATTTGAGATTGAATTCATCTGAGACATAGAAATAGAAAGTAATTCATCAAAGAAAAAATGATCAATTGTAGGAATAAGGGAGCTTGAACTTGGATTAGAAATCCAAGAAGTGTTCGGTATATTAAAGTCACCCAACACCAGAAAGAAAACATTATCCTTTACATGTCCATATATTTCTTTAATGCAAGCCATATGTTGCGCATAAACTTGAACATCAGAAGAGGGGGGAATATAAGAACAATTAATAAAAAGGGAGCAAGATTTAAGGGATAGTTTAACAGCAACTATCTCGACATCATGAGATGCTGAAAAAATGAATGGTTCGGAGAGAATATTAGATTAAAACCTAATAAGACACCTCCACATCTACGAGACAGTCGATCGTGTCTGTAAATAGTGAATAGTTGCGAAATTGAACTTCGATATAGAGGCTTTAGCTTTTGATTGACTGGAAATAAAAGCAGAAACAGCTTCACATGACGTGTCAGATGAAAGGCTGGATAAGAACACTTGCTTACGGGGAGAAACGACAGATAAAGTAGGTATGGTAAGTGAAGGAGATGTGGCCAGAGTGTTGTTCGTAGATTGAGCAACAGAAGGGGATAAAGTAGTTGGAATCAGTATAGACTCTGGGATATCTAATACTGGTGTCCCTGACGCACTGCAAGAAGGTGGAATCGAAAGAGAGTCAGAACAAGGTGTAGAAGGAGCTAATAAATTTGGAGACACAGGTATAGAAGGTGGTCCCAACTGAGAAGCAGTTGATGTCTCAGCCTGAGACGATTCAAAATCATATTGATTTAATAATTTATCAGCAGCATCTAGTTCATCAGACAACTGTTTTGATAGATTATTAATTTTTTAAAATTGAACCCGCACCGAGTTATACATTTTGGAAAAATTTAATAGTCGCGCCCTGTAAGGCCAGCACATTTACTATGCATCATATTCTCATACAACCAGCAATTAATAAATTTCACTTGTGTGGAATCAGAAGTTTGCCGCATAGAGCAAGTTTTTTTTACAACAGGTCATATTGGCAATTGGGATTCAAGAGAAAAAAAAACACAAAAACTGAAGATTAGAAACAGAAATGCAAAAAAAAAGCGCAAGGCAAAGAGAGGATATATGTGTTGAAAGACAAACTCACAACAACAAAACGGGAGATCAAATAAAAATAAAACAAGTGCAAAGCAAAGAGGGGATTGTTTTGAGAGAATCAACTCACAGCAACAAATCAGCTGATATAGAGCATGAGCGAAAAAGCAGACGCCAATTACCCACACCAACAAATATAAGGGGAATAAAATAAAGAGACGAGCAGTGAAAGATAAAAAGCAGGATGAAAGTAAAAAATAAAATTACCGACGCTGCTCAAATCACAAGCACCAAAAGTTACCACAAATCACAAATCACCGCGGATTACACCACTGCACAAACGCACAACAGTGACAAATGGCAACAATAAGCAAAATCAACAGTGAGAAATAAAAATATATGTGTTCAATCAAAAATAAAAGACAAAAGCCGCTGAGCAAAAAAAACACGTCTATAACTTTCGAACTAAGAACTCTCTGAGCCCTGTGAAGAACCGCTATTCCGTGCATTCTTCGTTTCTTTTATAAAACATATGTATATGTACACACACATACACAGGCGAACGCACACACAAACGTCAGTCGGTGCGTCAGCTGTTCTTTGGCTGCTATTTGCATGGCAATGCTATGGGAAATTAAATGTTTAATAACTGTTTTTCTAGAGCAACGATTTTGATCAAACTTGTTGGCCGTGATCATGTCATCCATATGTATGTATGTGCCAAAGCACAAATCTCTAGTATTTGGGAGTTACAAATTTGAGGAGAAGGGGGCGTGGCACCCAAAATTTAACAAAAAACTAAATTGCGTAAGGCCCAAATAACACTAAATGCAAAATTTGAAGACTCTAGCTAGAAAGATGAATTAGATAGAATTTTATAGGTGAATTTAGATTTTCGTTTTTAATCGATAACAATAAAACGACAACAGTTATCAACTTTCTGAAACAAACTCGATCTTTTCGTGATATACAGGAACCTACATACAAAAGTCTCCAGCTCTTATAGGTTTTGAGATCGACGCGTTCATACATACGGACAGACGGACATGGCTATGTCAACTCGACTTGTCATCCTGATCAAGAATATATATACTTCATGGGGTCTGCCACGCCTCCTTCTGCCTGTTACATACCTACAAATTTCAACAAAAACATTAAACCCTGAATTCCCATTTTCAATGGGTTCAGGGTATAAAAACTTTTGACTTTTATAAATAATTGATTGTTTTACTTAAAAAAAATTATAAATCCGAGTATTCGTTATAAAGATATTATGTTGTAAGCATAGCTCGCAAATAACTGTCCACCGTTTTTTTGCTTGCGGTCTCGATATGAGCGCAACCGAAAAAGCTCATACTCTCTCGCTCTCGTACTGAGCAAGACCCCGATGCTGTCTTGATTTCTGTTTTCTATTGAGCTCTTTTCGTTGAGCTCTTTGCATTTCGGTCTTTCAATGAGCAGTGCGTAAAGAGCGAAACGAGAAACGCTCACACAATGAGACTCAGCAAAAGACCGAAAAAGCAAAAGACTCAACGCAAACGGCCTTCACATTTATTTTTGTTGTTGTAAAAAGATCGTAATATACAGTGAAACATCGTTATAGCGAATCTGAGGGGAACCAGAAAATGTTTCGTTATAATAATGTTACATAATGTTGATTCGCTATAGGCACTTATTAGTAAAACCTTTTACTTTGCCTTATTTTATTTTCGTTTTATAGAGGTATTTGAAAAATTGCTTTGCTATGTAGAGGCTTTCAGACTCAGAAATTCTTCGTATAGCTGTAGAGCATTTTCGTATGAAAAACTTCGTAAAAGCGAGGTTTTTTCAAGAACTAAAGAAAAATTCGTTATGTTCAGTTTTTCGTTATAACGCAGTTCGTTATATTGAGGTTTCACTGTATTTCGACTGCAAAACGATTTGCTTGCCTATACGTGTGAATGTATACCAATACATACGCAAAAGACCGGTTTCTTCACTGAACACGACGAAACGGTCTTGGAACAACCGAAACAAAACAGAATATAAAACAAGTAAGAAAACTCTAGTCGAGACCGCTCGACTAAGGTATACCCTGAAGCCTGCGAAGAACCGCTATTCCAAGCATTCTTTGTTTCTTTTATATACACATGCACATGTACGTTCATTACAAGCAAAATATACACCCACACGCACAGGCGTACGCGCAGGCGTACGCACACACAAACGCCAGTCGGTGCGTCAGCTGTTCTTTGGCTGCTATTTGCATGGCAATGCTATGGGAAATTAAATGTTTAATAACTTTTTTTCTAGAGCAACGATTTTGATCAAACTTGTTGGCCGTGATCATGTCATCCATATGTATGTATGTGCTAATGCACAAGTCTCTAGTATTTGATATACGGGAGTTACAAATTTGAGGCGAAGCGGGAGTGGCATCCAAAATTTAACAAAAACCAAAATTGTGAAAGGCTCACATAACATTAAATGCAAAATTTGAAGACTCTAGCTATAAAGATGAATTGTATACAGGAACCTACATACAAAACTTCAAGTCTCTAGCTCTTATAGGTTCTGAGAACGACGCGTTCATACATACGGACAGACGGACGGACAGGGCTAAATCGACTCGGATTGTCTCTCTGATCAAGAATATATATACTTTATGGGGTCTGCCACGCCTCCTTCTGGCTGTTACATACATACGCCTTTTCCCATTTTCAATGGGTTCAGGGTATAAAAATACAAAAATACTTCAAAAGTTTTCTGTCAACCTATCGCACGCAGGCATTAACCTTTGGGGTGGAGTGAAGTTCGCCATGTCCGCTAGTTTTTAATAAAGCTTAAAAATGTATTCGAAAATTCGTTTATTAAAATAAATAGTTGGTTTTTTTTTTATACTCTCGAAAAAATATAAATATTATTTTTAGCATAAAAAAAAAACAAGTTTATTAGTTTCGGCTTTTCTTTTTACATTAAATTTGACATAATGATAATTAAAGATAATACAATTATCAATTACAAATCAATTTTTTTTTACTTTATTTGGTGGCAATTATGTTTGGACATTTTTTTTATTTTTAAAACAATTATAATAATAATCAGCATTGTAATGTATCATCTAAGTCTTCTTCCCTTACTGCTGCGTGATCTGCAACTCTTTTTAAAACTTTTGTTACCACATCATTTAAAGAATCTCTTGCTCCTGTTTCTAATACATCATATGTTTTTTTAAACATTGTTTCATCCGATCTTAACCTCAGTATCGATATAAGGGCTAATTCTGAGTTGGACTTAACATAGCCATTTTTCTCTTTAGTGCCATTTACTAATGTTGGAACTAACATTTTCAATAAATCGACATGTATTTGATCAGGAGCAAGATTTTTAGAAAGGTGGATGCAACTCTTAGCAACTAGCTGTTTTACGTCATTACTACTATGGTTCATTGCTCTAGCTAGTGCTACTATTATGCTGTTCGGGGGAATTTCTCTTTTAATTAGTTTGTATTCTAAAAGATATGCTGCAGCTCGAACTGCATTACAAGCGATTGGTACTTTTTCGGATATTATATTTACTAATATGTTATCAATTACTTTATCATTAAAGTTTTCTGTCAACACTTTCTTCGGACATTCTTTTAAAGCAACGAAAAGAATTATTGTATAGCCATGCTTAATGAATGAATCATCAGAATTATCTTTAAGTATGCAATTATTTAAGAAATCAGCAACTTGAGCTGATGGCATATATTTTACCATAGCACCTAAGCAACCGCCTACTGCATTTCTAGTAGTATCTTCTTGATGTCCAATAAGACTAATTAATGTACAAAAAATTGGTTTCTTTATTTGCTCAGACATTTTGTCTCCTGATGGACTAATAATGCTACGGAGTGCATGCAACATTGTTTCTCTAACAGAAGAATCGTCAGAACTTTTTATACCATTGTGAATTTCAATAAACAATGGATCCGCCCTAGAATGAATCACCACTAATTCTGATAGTGCTTTACCCGCTTTCATTCGAACGTTTCTATTTTGATCATGGAGCGCTTTCAAGAATGTTGTTTGTAGTTGGGGTAAAAATTGCTTTAGTATAACTCCAACTTTGTGGAGCAAAATTGCTAATGTTTCTAATACAGCGGCTTTAACACCAGAATTGAATCGATCTCCCAAAATTCGAATCAATGGCCCTGTTATATGAACAACGGAGGGTTGTAATGAGTTTGCGCTGGTTAAAAATATAATTTCACCAAGACCTTGAGCTGCATTTTCTTTTTCTTCTGGTAATCCATTTAAAATTGCTTCACGGAAAACTGGCAATAACGGAGTTATTCCCTTTGGTAGGCAAAAACCTGGCAGTTCTGGTTCTTTTAGTTCACTGGCAGCAAACCTTACTGCTTGTCGAATATCTGATACGTAACCAATTTGGTCAGTTGGACTTAATCCTTTTATTACAGCATTTAAAGCTTCCCAAGCGTTTTGTATTATAACCTTATCTGAATCGGCCATTAAACGTAGTAAACAACGAAGTAGTTGAGGAATATATTGAGAATAATCCCCAGGTGAATGAATGCAAAAAGCAGAAAGTAAGCTAGCTGATGATTTACGAGTACACATGTTTTCTGACTTTGCAGACATCATAAGCGTATCCATTATAGTTCGGATTCCAACTTCATCTGTCACGGACAAAATTACAGTCTGGCAGTATTCCAACTCTTGTATTTCATTATTTGACCCATACGATTGAGACAATGTTTCCAATAATGCGGATAAAATTTTTGGAAGGTATTTTGTTAATGCATCACCAGCTACGGAAACTAATATAGATAAGGCTTTTGTGTTTACTGGTTGTGCCGTTAACTGTGGAACCAAGTAAGGTAATACGACTCGTGATTTTATAGACATTACTTGGCGCAAACCATCTAGAGTATTTTCAGCAACGAAAGGATCTGAATCGGAGAGCCCTTCTAACATATATGGAAGAATGTCATCCAGTGCTCGTGAGCCCACAGTACTATGCAACGAATCAAAGGTCTTTGCAGCTGCTACTCGAACTTCAGGCAAAGGATCTGTTAAGGCCTTACGTACAGTTGGAACCAAGCTGTGAACAAATGTAAGAACCATTTCTTTTGATGTCGATGCCATTATTTCCGATAACCCAATGCAAACACCTTGTCTTTGATCTGGATGTTCTGAATTTAATCCACTTTCTAGTATAGGAATTATTTCAGGTAAAACACGTTCGCCAAGTTTTCGTACTAGATCCCCTAAAGTTCGCGCAGCTACTTGTCGCTTATCGTAGCTTGTACTTGCTAAGCAACCTAAAAGCAATCCAAATAATGTTGGCAATATCTCCCTTAATGTTCTAGGAGTGTTTGTAACTACAATTTTCCAAACATGAAGTGCTGATTGGCGGACCATTAACGATACGTCACTTCGGCCCATATAAAGACCAGACAAAACTCTGTTACGTCGTTCATCCCCTAAGAACCGAATTATTGCAGTGTGTGACTGCTCTGTACCAAAATTATCATCCTCACTTGCTGTTTCAGTAGTCATTTTTCCGGAAACACCTGAAATTCGATACAATAAGTCACCGAGTAATTGAACGGAACTATATCTTATTCGCCAGTTCTCGTCAAATAAGCCCTTTTCTAACTCGGGTAACAAAAGTGCCACTGCACTTTCTGCATATAAATTTACAATGCGTTGTCCAGCTCTTAAGGCTGTGTCACGTACATATTCGCTTTCATCTGCTAATGCCTTAAGGATTGGATTAATTATATGCCCAATGTAAGGTGTAAACTCTTTAGGAAATGCTCCAGGCATATATATAAACATCATTATGTATCCATCTTTAACATGTGGTGCAATATCACTTCGCTCTGCAGTAGAAATTATCTCTGGCATAAGTTTATGCATCTTTTCTACACCTAGTCCTCCAACAACTTCAGAAAGTCCTTGAGCTGCGCCACTACGATCGACACTACTAGACTCTGATGTTAGAGTTTGCATTAACCATGGAAGTAGGTCTTCAAATGAGGTTTCACCCATTCCTTTAACCATTGCTCCAAGAGCACGAGCAGATACTGCCCTAACTTCTGGAACAGGATCAAGTAATGACGATTTTAAGCCAGGAATTATGCTTGGAAGGTATGGTGTCAAATCCTTTTGATCTGTCAGTGAATACATATTTCCAATAATTTGGGCAGCCATTTTTCTTGTTTCTGTTGATCTATCCATAAATGCGCGTTGAACAACCGGCATGATGAGAGCTAAAGACGGGGCATCGATAAAATGTACAAATTTTGTTTTCAATAAACTTTGGAGACAGGCTGATGTATTATTAGAAGGATCTTCCAATGCTTTTAATAAAACGGGAACGATAGCCTGAATTTCTGGATTTTTAATAACAGATCCTATTACCTTAAGGGCATCTGCACCGGCTTCTTGTACTTTAGTATGTGAGTCACCAAGAACTTCTATTAATTTTGGAACTATACTGGGCAAACAAGACGACAACTGTTTAGGAGCGCAGAATGCCATAGCACCTAATAACTCAACAGATGCGGTTTTTGTTCTCCAGGAATCTTCATCTAAAGCTTGCAATAGCGATGGAAGAACCAGTTTAACTCCATGTGCTGAAAGTTTCCCCATAACAACTTTGGCAGTATCATCAGCAGCTTGTCGAACGTATTGAGAAGAATCACCAAAGCATTGTAGTAAATGAGGTAACACATGGACAATGTAAGGCTCGAATAAGCGACCAAGTGTAGTACATAAAATTTCAAACGCAAATAGAGCACCTTCCCGACATCTATAATTTTTTTTGTCTTGTATATATGATGTTAGTTTTGACATTATGTCCAACTGCTTAAGAGACAGAATTCCAAGTCCTTTCACAATGCCAGCTATCCCGTAGGCGGCACCTCTTCTTTCTCCGTATTTATCAGATTTAGCTAATGAATGTAATAGTTTTTTAACCATGGCCGGGGCATCGTCTTTAACAGACGGCATTAGATGTGGTAAGCAATTGGATACTGCTTCTTGAACTTGTTGAGATGGAGTTGACAAAGCGGTTATTAATCGTTTGACAATTGGTTCAATCCTATTATCTTCTTTCTCCAAATGTCTAGCCAAGGAGCCCATAAGTATTACAACCGCTTGACGTATATTATCGTAACTTTGCGACCTTGGCGCTTTATCAAGAAACTCTTCAAAAACTGGTAGTAAACTTACAATAGTTTCTTTTCCATGTAAATCAACTATCTTTAAAGCAGCAGCTAACATTTCTTTATGAACAATTTCCTCGCGGTCACCAAGGCCATTCGATACCATGAATTGCATTAAATAATTTATATCTTCAATAGATAAAAATTGTGCGATTTGACATATTGCTATTGCGACACCTCTTCTCGGTTTCCATTGATCTGAAGCAGGTTCAATTTCTCGGTCAAACTTATCAAGTTTGGGAGGAATAAAAGTAAGTTTATCCTTGTAAATATCTAATATTTTCATTAATCCATATTTAACTAATTTCTCGTTATTTACTATTATTGGTATTAGAGACTCCGCTGCTGCTTTTTGCATACAGAGTTCTGGATGCGTAATATCACAAATAATATCGTCAAACTCAGGATAACAAAAGTTAGTGGTATCCCATATTTCCAAAGCAAGTTGTCGTATATCCTCGGTAATATCAAATTTTGCTATCCATAATCTGGACATTATTTTTTTCTTCAAATAAGTACTATTTTTCGTGTAGTCAACTATTGAGTTAATCATTATTTTAATTGCACGTAAGGCAACATCCCTTATAATATCGCTTTTATTTTGCAAGCTATCTAAAAATAATTCAATTATATCATTATCTGGTGTAGAATTTGATTTTCCACCAGATGAAACACTTGCCACTTCTAAGAGAGCATTTACGGCTTGAGTTTGAATGGGCTTAGAATTGTTTTGAATCAAATACATCAATATACGAAACATACCCAGTATTGGCAAGTGCTTCTGATGGCTACTTTCAACTGTAGCTATATTTTCTGTTTTAACGTGGATTTCGATCAACTTTATACTTGTTAATATAATTTCCTCGTTGGTGTTATTATTGAAGTAAATAATGGCGCGTTTAAGAAATTCAAAAGCATATGAAAATGACTCTGAATCCAATATGTTAGAATTTGTAAATACGTGTCTTTTAAGGTCTGACGTTATATCTTTGATACTCTCATTAATATTTTGAGCATTCCATTCATCTTTTAAAGTACAAGATGGTTTTTCAAGTCTGATTGTTGCAATGGAAATAGAGCGACTCAATTCGGAATGAGTTTTAAAGCACATTTTATGTAAAAAATAGTAAAGATCAGTTAACGGCTTTGCACATAAAGGGTGTTGACTGGCATACAAAATATCATCTAATAAGGTATAAAAATTTTGCGAAATATATTTTTCACTCCCAGAGCAAGAAGCTTTAAACAAACTTATCACACACATCAATTTCTCATGCATGCATTGAACACGTAGCTTTATGCGCATTTCTTTTTCTGTTTGGTTTTTTATTAATTCTTGTTGTTTTTGAGTAAATTTAATAGTCTTAGATTTTCCTTCTTTTTGCCGTTTCTCGTCAATTTCACGACGAAGTTGAATTTCTTCCAACTGTTCTTTGTAGCTGTAAACTTTATTTTCTCGTTTAACACCAATAGTCTTATATTGTGAGTCAATATGTGGTATAACACTTTTATCATATAATTCGCCTTCTGGTGTCATAAAAATAGAAAATTCTTCATTACTTACTGAGAAATTGCTGTCAGCTTTGAGAAACGTTTTTATGTGATTTACTATAGGGGGAACTATTATATGTGGGTTTATTCGGACAATTGAAGATATAATATTTTCGTAAACTGGAGATATTTTAAAATTATCTATATATTTTTCAATAATTTGCTCGCTGTTTTTTGCGATAAAGTTTTCAGGACTTAAATCAAAATTGTTCTTAATTGTTGTTTCCCAAAAGTATGGACTATTGGATAATATTATCGGACAATTGGAAATTTCCAAAAGTAATAGAGCTAACTCAATGGAATCTTCGTAAGATAGATTTTGTAATCCACATAATACTTCCAAAGCATCTACATATGCTTGAGCTCCAGCATGCTCGTTACAATTGTCTATTTCATTCTGATATTTAAATGTATTGATTAGTTTACTATACTCTTTAAGAGCAAGTTTAATAAAATCTACGCCATCAGAACTTTTTGTGATTTCTTCAATTTGCGCCGTTGTATAAGTTCTCACTTTAGGTATACAACTACATAAATTACTAAGTAATGCTTTGTTTAATGACTCTATTGGACCTTTGACTTGGTCTAAATATGATTTAAATAAGAATTTTGCAATAAATGAAATATGGCATAACGTTTCAGCTGTTGCTGAAGCTAATAATTTCTCATTAAAGAAATATTGCTTACTCAAATCAAATAGGGAATTCCAGAAGAATGAATATAATTCAGATGGCTTTTCTAAAATCAGCAAAAGACAGGCTATACATGCTGCTTCCGATACGTTAGATAACTGAGAGGATTGATGTAATGCTTTTGAATATAAGGAATATAAGATTGGAACTATATTTTCTGTATTTTGGACGTGAGCATGTTGCAGGGATGAAAGCAACCACTCCAGGTAACTCTGTCGAATAGCTTGAGTTGTGTTTTTATGTTCTACGCCATTTTCAAAAATATTTATAATTACAGTTGGTACCTCATTATTAAACCTTCTGCACCACAATGAAAACATTTCTAGTGTACAGCATATCACTTTTTCCTGGGATTCTATATCAAGCGCCTTGCAAAATAGGTCGACAGCCAAATTTAATATTGCAGGTAAGTCGTTCGCGTTTACGTCGTTAAAACTTAAATAACCAGCACCCTGAAATTATAAAAATTGGTTACATTAACCGAATAAAAATGATGCATTCTGGATAGCACTATATATACAGTGCTTATCATAATGATAGGACACATACAAGTTTTGAGTTTTTTTGCTTGTTACTCAAAATTTAAGAAAAACAAGTAAGAAAACTCTAGTCGAGACCGCTCAACTAAGAGATCCCCTGAACCCGCGAAGAACCGCTATTCCAAGCATTCTTCGTTTCTTTTATGTACACATGCATATGTACGTTCATTGCAAGCAAAACATACACACACATACACAGGCGAACGCACACACAAACGCCAGTCGGGGCGTCAGCTGCTTTGCATGGCAATGATATGGGAAATTAAATGTTTAATAACTTTTTTTCTAGAGCACCGATTTTAATCAAACTTGTTGGTGTAATCATGTCATCCATATGTATGTATGTGCCAAAGCACAAGTCTCTAGTATTTGATATACGGGAATTACAAATTTGAGGTGAAGGCGAAGAAATTTAACAAAAACCGAAATTGGGTAAGACCCAACACTAAATGCAAAATTTGAAGACTCTAGCTAGAAAGATGAATTAAAAAGAATTTTATACCTAAATGAAGATATCGGTTTTTAATCGATAACATTAAAACCATGATAGTTATCGATTGTTTGAAGCAAACTCGATCGAATCGTGATATACAAGAACCTACATAAAAATTTCAAGTCCCTAGCTCTTGTAGGTTCTGAGAACGACGCGTTCATACATACGGACAGACGGACGGACGTTCCTAAGCGCGAAATCGATCCTGGCAGCCTTGTGTTTTAAAGTTAAATGAGGTACCTTCTAGGGCACACCTCGGACAATATGGTCAGACTTATTTAAAGTGCGCCAAACAGTTACAGCCGATACTTTATTCCTAGAAATCGAGGCAAGCTGGGCACATGATGTGGTCGAATTGCTTGCTTTTTTTTAAATGCGGCGCTTATCGCGGTCATCTAAGATTGGATTACGACCAGTGTTGCCGAATCAGCTACTTTGTAGCTAGATTTGGCCACTTTTTAAGGCTGATTGCTACAAAAATTTTAAAACAGCTATTAGCTACAAATCTAGCTATTTTCAAAAATTACAATTAGCTGAATCAAAAGTAAACAAATAGCGGAGTTGGTTGCATAATTGTCGGTCTCGCTACTTTTTTTGAGAGAAATTTTCCAACACTATTTGGCAAAGTGTAGTGCATCGATATCTTTGTCGATAGCGATCACTCAAAAAGTTAATATCTTTGTGCAAGCGTCAGGAAAACGCCGAAAGAAGTTTATAATCAAAAATGCCGAGACGCATGGCTTACAAAGCCAGAATTCAAAGACTGGGTGAGAAAAGTGATCACAGATCCCACTGAAGTGTTCTGTTTTTATTGCAAGTGCACGATAAAGGACAAACTGTGTCATTTGCAAAAACATGCAACAACGGCAAAACATGTTTCGAATGGGAAAAGTTTTGGACAGGGAAACAAAATTTCCTTCGAGATGAAATCAGTACCCAAAACCATTTTTGTTGCTGATCACGCTACTACTTCACAAGTTGACCATTTGTCACAGTTGTGCGTTCGCAAGTTTTGTGCTGAACCGGAGACGGCGGATCTTAAATTACGACGGACAAAGTGTGGAAACATTAAATAAATTAAATTAGTAATTTTTATAATGTTAGTTTTATTTTTACTTGATATTTTTAATGTGGTTATGTAGATGTTTTCATTTTAGCTACTTTTTTCAGCTATTTTTTAAGAAAGTTAGCTACTTTTAGCTACTTTTAGACCTCGATTTAGCTACTTTTCCTGAAAAAGTTTCGGCAACACTGATTACGACCAGTGCTTCGTTTTTGACCGTATCCATCCGGGCTTTTAAAAAAATTGGCAATTGCTGTGCGACTACGACCAATTTCTCGGGAAATTTGGCTAACAGTCCAGCCAGCCTTAGCAAATGCTAGAATGGAGCTCTTTTCTTTCTCCTGCAGCAGGCATGAACGCCCTATTTTATAAAAATTAGTTAATTTGAATATTATTGATACAATTTATCAAGAAATAACACGATCCAATCACTTTAACTTCACTTTTACTCAATGTGTCTTATAATTTTGATACGCTTGCAAACACTCAAAATGCTTGCACTTCGAGGAAAAAGTAACGGTGCATTTAAACGCATAGCTAAAAATAGCAAACAATGGTTCTTCATCGCTGTCTATGCTTTGCTCTTTCATTCCTTATACTTGTTTTTCTTAAATTTTGAGTAACAAATTTTTTACAAGCAAAAAAACTCAAAATTATCATTATGATAAGCACTGTATATATATCTATTCTACAAATATCTAACTTAACTATTTTTATAGTCATTATATACTTGTATATATATATATATATATATATATATATATATATATATATATATATATATATATATATATATATATATATATATATATATATATATATGTATGTATATATATACAGAAGTATATAATGACTATAAAAATAATTAAGTTAGATATTTGTAGAATAGATCAGCGAGGACTAAATAATTGATACCTAAATTTCTCATTAGCCGAAAGATTATTCAAAAGGTAAACAACAAAAAATACATCTCGTGCAACTGTAATATAACTCTTTGAGTTGAACAACTGATAATAATATATTTATATGCATTTAGGATCTGGCATGGCACTTAAATATTTTTTAAAACTACAAATATTAATTTAATTTAATTAATAATTAATTTAATACATAATTACCTGCAATAATTTGATTCTATACTCCACAACATTTATTTTTCCATCAGATCCATTTAAAATAGAGAAAATGAGCTCTAACAATTTCTTTATAATTTTACCATCTGAGCATTTTTGTGACAGACTTTTTAGGGATTGTAGGGATTCACTGCGGGCAACTTCTCCTTTACTGTATAAATTCTTAATTAAGACTGTTGCAATTTGTTCCGCGTAGGTGCTACAATCAATGTTTACAAGGTTAAAAATCAACCCAACGCTCTCCAAAGTATTTTCGGGACTTCGTAAAATAGATTTTTGTAAATCGTTGTAAATGTATTGCGAAAATTCAGAATTATTTAGTGTAGATAATAATGGTTGACAGGCAGATATTAAAATGTTTTCCGGCTTGGACTTGCACAATATCATACTTTTTACAAAATATTCGACACTTTGAATCCTATATATTTTCAGTATATTCAACTGACTGTGCTCAGTTTCAAACCGTATCATTGTCATTATCATTATTGTAATACTTGAATTTGCATCCATTTGAAATAATGAATTCATCGTATCTTTAAAAATATTACTATTCTCCCATAAATCATAAAGTATCTTTGTAGCTGCTTCTGTGACACGTGAATTTTGGGCAAGAAAAGTTGTTTGGTACAACATCGACTGGTACTCAAATATCCTCAACTTTTCTGTTTTATAAATATTTGATTCTCTGTTAGCATTTTTTAAAAGCAAAGAAAGCCATCCTAAGGCTACAACAGCAGATCTGCATGATTTGTGAGCAGGTGTTAGTGGTAATTCCTTTAGCAAAAGTGTTTTAATAACAGATAGCATATGTTCTATAGTTAAATCATGATGAGAGGTTGTCAAGTCACAAAGCAATTTTCGAACTAGCAGCTGGGATGGTGCGTCCTTATACTTTGATATCGTTGTTCCGATAACTTTACATATACCTCTAATAATTGCTGAGTTTACACCTAAAATGAGAATCATAACAAATTTTATGATATGAATTTTAATTATATCATTAATTACATTAAAAACATAAGAAAGCTCTAGTCGAGACCGACTAAGAACTCTGCGAAGAACCGCAATTCCAAACATTAATTATTACTTTAATTTTTAAAATGCCTGACAAAAGATTAAGCCAATTGATTTGTTATAATCACAGTTTGGCCAAATGTATTTAAGAATTATTTTAAGTCATTTCTGCAAATAAAAAATTTTTCTGTTATTATTCGCACCCAAACTCAAAGAAATGGTTTACAGGTTCGCATAATTTTGTTTTACACAACCAACTTATTAGTGCAACAGATTGGTCTACGTTATATGATTCCGTTGATGTTAAGTTTACAACAACTGTTTTCTATAACACTTTAAACTCTCTTGTGCCTTTTTCTATTAAACCTCCATGGTTTACTCAGACGCTTTCTAATTTAAGAAACATTAAGTCTAAATGTTTTAAAATTTTTTAAATGTCTGGCCCCACTATTAACTGGTCTAAATATTCCATAGCCAAGACGAATTTTAATATTTTAAATTCTTGTTTCTATGAAAATTACCTTTTGCGTTGTAAAAGGCAGTTTGCTCGTGACCCTTAGAAATTTTATTCCTTTGTTAATTCGAAAAGAAAATCGTCTAGTTTACCTGCCACATTTTTACTTGGTTTGGTCAATTCGTGCAATGACCAGGTTTCCTCTGATCTTTTTGCTGATTTCTTCTAATCAACTTACTCATCTGTAGATCCCTATAAAGCTTCTTACCCTTGTTTTACTTTATCTACAAATATTATAATTTCTTCCAATAGTTTCCTTGATTATCTGACTTCCCATTCCTAGTTGTGTTATAAAAGAATTCTGTGATTCCCTTAAATTTCCTTTAAAACTTAACTTACATAGCCATCGGTAGAGGAGGGCACCAGTAACTCAACATCCAATTTTGAAGCTTCTATCACTAAAGTTGTGGGATATAAACTGACAATATTTTTGACGCCCTCTGCGGGCTTAGCATCGATAGTGCTCAATATATAACAGAATAAGTAAAATCACTATATATTGAGATTTGCCACACCTCTAGTAGGCGTGGCCAAAAACTTTTTGGGGAATCTTTATAGGATTATAACAGTAATCCACATGTCAAATTTAGGCGTTCTAGCTTAAAAACTGTAGAAGATACAGTTTGACCCGATTTGCCACGTCCCAATGGGCGTAGATATATCCGCCATAACTTTTTGATTTCTACCCTTCTAGAAGTAGTGTTACTGAGATACAGGAAAATGCATTTTCCGATTTGCCACACCCCTAGTGGGAGTATCGGCAAAATCTTGACACTTTATCTGACGAGAGTATACATGAGTATATATTCAAAATTTCAAGTCTCTAGCTTCAATAGCTTGGAAATTGTTTGCGTTTAAACGGACAGACGGACGGACAGCATGATGGACATTACACAAAACCAATATACTTATTTCACTTCTTGAAAAAGTATAAAAATACAAACTCATTCAGATCTCTAGTCGAGACTGCTCGACTAAGAGATCCCCTGAACCCTTCGAAGAACCACGATTTCTAAGAACCGCTAAAATTCTCCGTTACTTTTATGTGTATGTAGCAAGCAACTCATACACACACAGACGCACGTACAAGCACACAGTCTGCTAACTGTACATTTTGATTCAGCAACTGAGTTCAGTCTAATAACTTGCTTTCTAGACGTACGATTTTGATCACACTTGTTAGGCGTGATCATGTCATTTATATTGAAATACGTGATTTATAAATTTGAGGTTAAGGGGGCGTGGCATCCAATATTTAACAAAACCTAAAATTGCAGAAGTCTTAAATAACACTAAATGCAAAATTTGAAGAGTCTAGCCACAAAGATGCATTAGATCGAATTTTATAATTAAAAAAGTATTTTTTTTTTTTTTTTGCAGTGTGTAGTATTTCTTGACTAACTGTACTTAACGGGGTTTGTTACGCCTAGTTCTGCCATTCACATACTGGGGCCACTAAAGTCACCATACTCTGTACATTTGCATTAAACCAGCTGTAATGCTGTCAAATATACAAAAAAAAAAAAAAACAAGTAAGAACGTTGCTGTCGGACGCAACCGACAGCGAAATACTTTTCATTGGAGGTGGCCAGACCGTTTCAATTAGGATCGAAGCTTAGAACCTTACCTTAGCAAAAACACGCACCTAAATCGAGAGAGGTGGCATCTCTCAAAATAAGAGAGGTTGCAACTCTCAAAATGAGAGAGATGGCAACTCTGAAAATGTGATTTAAGTTCGTTGGCGAGCGTAGAGATGTGGGCTCGAACCCCGGTGCGGTCATGTTGATATTTTTGTTATATTTTCTTTCTTTAGTTATTTTGTATTAATAAAATATTCTTTTCAAACACATATATATAATTTGGCAAATCAAAAGACAAGGTCAAAGGTCATTAAGTCATTATATGGCGCGGTATTGGCTCAGAAGCTGCAGATGTTTCAGTTTTGATTTGCCACGCCCCCAGTGGCCGTAGACAAATAATTTTTGGCATGTGCATAGAGTGGGCGTTTAAGAATATAACTGTAAAGTTTGGATGCTTACTTCCGAAAAATGCGAAAATTACAGGGTATTTTTCTGTATGTCACGCCCCTTTTGGGGCGTAACAATAATTTTTGGGGAATCGATAGAGGAGGCCCCCAGTAACTTAGCATCCAGTTTTGAAGCGTCTAGTACTAAAACTGTGGGAGATATAAGCTGATATTAGTTGCCAAGCCCCTGAAGGCGTAGATATATCCGCCATACCTTTTCGATTGTGGGATGTTAATCCGAGTATATATACAAAGTCTCAAGTCTCTAGCATCAATAGTGCTCAAAATATAACGAAACTAGTAAAATCACTATATATTCAGATCCGATTAGTCACGCCCCTAGTAGACGTGGCCATAAAATTTTTTGAGCGATCTTTATAGGATCGTAACAGTAACCCACGTGCCAAATTTGGGCGTTCTAGCTTTAAAACTGTAGAAGATACAGTTTGACCCGATTTGTTACGCCCCCAATGGGCGTAGATATATCCGCCATAGCTTTTTGATTTTAGGATGTCGACATGAGTGTTCAGTTAAAATCCCAACTCTCTAGCCCTTCTAGAAGTAGTGTTTCTGAGATACAGGAAAATGCATTTTCCGATTTGCTACGCCCCTAGTGGGCGTATCGGGAAAATCTTGACACTTTATCAGACGAGGGTATACACGACTATATATTTAAAATTTCAAGTCTCTAGCTTCAATAGCGTGGAAATGGTTTGTTGATGCAGGTTTATAAATTAATCTATTATCTACAAATGGGATTAAAACAAGTAAGAACGTTGCTGTCGGACGCAACCCAGAGCGAAATACTATTTCACGCCCCAACAGCACACAGGGGCATCTATCACATTACATTTTTTAAAATTTAACCTTAAATCCCCACTGTCGCCGCTTAAATTAGCTGCAGATTAAAACTTTTCATTGGAGGTAGCCAGACAGTTTCAATTAGAATCGAAGCTTAGAGATGCCACCTCTCTCGATTTATCTCGATTGCCTTACCTTAGCAAGAACACGCACCTAAATCGAGAGAGGTGGCATCTCTCAAAATAAGAGAGGTGGCAACTCTCAAAATGAGAGAGGTGGCAACTCAGAAAATGTGATTTAAGTTCGTTGGCGAGCGTAGAGGTGTGGGCTCGAACCCCGGTGCGGTCATGTTGATATTTTTGTTACATTTTCTTTATTTAGTTATTTTGTATTAATAAAATATTCTTTTCAAACACATATATATAATTTGGCAAATCAAAAGACAAGGTCAAAGGTCACTAAGTCATTATGTGGCGCGTTATTGGCTCAGAAGCTGCAGATGTTTCAGTTTTGATTTGCCACGCCCCCAGTGGCCGTAGACATATAATTTTTGGCACGTTCATAGAGTGGGCGTTTAAGAATATAACTGTAAAGTTTGGATGCTAACATTCGAAAAATGCGAAAATTACAGGGTATTTTTCTGTATGTCACGCCCCTTTTGGGGCGTAACAATAATTTTTGGGGAATCGATAGAGGAGACCTCCAGTAACCTAGCATCCAATTTTGAAGCTTCTAGCACTAAAACTGTGGGAGATATAAGCTGATATTAGTTGCCACGCCCCCTGAAGGCGTAGATATATCCGCCATACCTTTTCGATTGTGGGATGTTAACCCGAGTATATATACCAAGTCTCAAGTCTCTAGCATCAATAGTGCTCAAAATATAACGAAACTAGTAAAAGCACTATATATTCAGATCCGATTAGCCACGCCACTAGTAGACGTGGCCATAAAATTTTTGAGCGATCTTTATAGGATCGTAACAGTAACCCACGTGCCAAATTTGGGCGTTCTAGCTTTAAAACTGTAGAAGATACAGTTTGACCCGATTTGTTACGCCCCCAATGGGCGTAGATATATCCGCCATAGCTTTTTGATTTTAGGATGTCGACATGAGTGTTCAGTTAAAATCCCAACTCTCTAGCCCTTCTAGAAGTAGTGTTTCTGAGATACAGGAAAATGCATTTTCCGATTTGCCACGCCCCTAGTGGGCGTATCGGGAAAATCTTGACACTTTATCAGACGAGGGTATACACGAGTATATATTTCAAATTTCAAGTCTCTAGCTTCAATAGCGTCGAAATGGTTTGCGTTCATACGGACAGACGGACGGACAGCATGACGGACATTGCACAAACCCAATATACTATATCACTACGTGAAATAGTATAAATACTAGCTACATTTTAATTTAGAGCGATTTTACTTAAAATGTAACAAGTAAGACTAGGGTATACCCTGAACCCTACGAAGAACCGCTATTCCGTGGATTCTCCGTTTCTTTTATAATACATATGTATATGTATGTTCATTACAAGCAATACATACACACACACATACATAGGCGAACGCACACACAAACGCCAGTCGGTGCGTCAGCTGTTCTTTGGCTGCTATTTGCATGCCAATGTTATGGGAAATTAAATGTTTAATAACTTTTTTTGTAGACGAACGATTTTGATAATTTTTTAAAGGGCGTGATCATGTTATCCATATGTATGTATGTGCCAAAGCACAAGTCTCTAGTATTTGATATACGGGAGTTACAAATCTGAGGCGAAGGGGGCGTGGCATCCAAAATTTAACTAAGAACGAAATTTCGTAAGGCCCAAATAACACTAAATGCAAAAATTTGAAGACTCTAAAGAGATGAATTAGATAAAATTGTATAGGTGAATTTAGATTTTCGTTTTTAATCGATAACAATAAAGCGATAACAGTTATCGAATTTCTAAAGCCAACTCGAAAACTAATTGCGGGAGGCATTGCATCAGAAGTGGTGTGCACTTAGCACTGTTTTTGTTGAAAAGTTGGTGGTGTAAATGCCGAACCGACTGAGAGGTTATTAAAATGAAAGGTTATCCCACCAGGTACTAACCTTGCAGTTTTAGTTAGCAATAAGACACTTATTAATTAAATAGTTTATATTAGCAGTAAGAGTACGTTCTTTTGTAGACGTATAAATATGAATATTTTTTTTTTTTTATTAATATTTAAGATTAGGTTAGGTTTTGGGTTGTTATTTTGAAGATAATACATTATTTTATAAACTTGCATCAAAACTTTTTTGTTTTTATTAATATTTGAGAGCATTATAGCTTGTTTCATGCAAATGTACAGAGTACGGTAACTTTAGTGGCACACTGTATACGTTTAATAAGACCATTACATCCTTTTTTCCCATTTCAATGGGTTCAGGGTATCAAAATTAGGAGACTAGTTTGAAAGACGTGGGAAATATATAGTGGGGATGTCAGCCACGCTTCCTTCTGACTTACAAACTCAGTATATCCATTTTTAATAGGTTCCTGGTATTCAAAAGAAAACATATTGCACTATTATTGACAGCAATAAATTATATACATTTCTTACAACTGCCAACACTTATTACGCATAATATATGAGCATCTGTATGTTTATGTCATGTACTTATGTACATATGTAGTTCGTAGACATGTTGGATACTTACCGGGATTATCAAGTACGTCACACACGTTTTGAAATAGTGACAGACGTTCTTCAACAGCAACATTCAACACTCTATTCGGTAAATCACGTAATGCTTTCGATAACTAAACAGAAAATTTTTAATTCGGCGGATTATTTTTAAACAATAATTACCTTGGGAAGATCCATTTTTCTCAAAATCAAACGTGTGGATTTAATTAGCGATGGCAAATAGCTAATTTAATGTGTTATCGAATTTGGTACACCAAATTATTATATTCATCAATTATTTTAGCAATGACACTATAACTTATCGATATTGTCTGGGAATTTGATTCACATTAAATGTGCAGTTCTCACCGGTCGTGACTATGATTAATTCGTCTTCACTGCCAAAATTGGTTGGTCTTATCAGATTTGGTTTGAAAAACGAAAAAGATTTAAAATTCAGTGCACATTAAATTTGAAAAACTGAAAAAATTTTTCACGTCACATACATATAAGATTCTGAAGAAATATTATATTAATACAACTTTGATACTTCACTTTAATAATCCATTTGTGCCTTTCTCGTTCCTGAATCGGCGCCTATTATTAATTAATGAATTAAAAGTTCCCAGAGTATTGCTCAAGTAATGTGCAGCATTCTGACCTCTTCTCCCACATTTACTTTACCCACTTTATCTCTCGTAAATGTTTCTATCTAGGCTTTTGTCTGACATGACATATAAGGCTGTATCTGCTCTTGTGTTTCTTTGGAAATCAGCGAACCTGGTAAATTCTTCATATGCGACTCCATATTATGGCCGCATCGTGGAGCTGTGCATGAATTCAAATCAAAATCGGGTGCTTCTGCCTCTTGCATGCAAAATTTAAAGAACCGCTATTCCGTGCATTCCCCGTTTCTTTTATAAAACATATGTATATGTACATATGTTCATTACAAGCAACACACGCGTCAGTTGTGCTTTGGCTGCTATTTGTATGCCAATGGGAAATTAAATGTTTAATAAATTTTTTTCTAGACGAAACGATTTTGATCAAATTTACAAATTCGAGGCGAAGGGGGCGTGGCATCCAAATTTAACAAACACCGAAATTGCGAAAGGCCAAAATAACAAATGCAAAATTTGAAGACTAGCCAAAAAGATGAATTCGATAGAATTTTATAGCTGAAGTTAGACTTTCGTTTTTAATCGATAACATTAAAGCGATAACAATTATCAAATGCATTTAGTGTTACGTATGCCTTACGCAATTTCGGTTTTTGTTAAATTTTGGATGCCACGCCCCCTTCGCCTCAAATTTGTAACTCCCGTATATCAAATATTAGAGACTTGTGCTTTGGCACATACATATGTACATATGAATGACATGATCAGGGCCAACAAGTTTGATCAAAATCGTTGCTCTAGAAAAAAAGTTATTAAACATTTAATTTCCCATAACATTGCCATGCAAGCAGCAGCCAAAGGACAGCTGACGACTTGCGCTTGTGAGTGCTTGGGCCTGTGTATGTGTGAGTGTATGTGTTGCTTGTAAGGAACATATATACTTATGTATATTACAGAAACGGAGATTGCTTGGAATTGCGGTTCTTCGCAGGGTTCAGGCTATACCCTAGTCGAGCGGTCTCGACTAGAGTTTTCTTACTTGTTAATATTGATTCGAAACAGAGAAATTAACGGCCAACTCAATTTCTCTGTTTCTTCCACAAACAACGCACGCTAAATTTCGTTGTACAGAGCTTTTAAAGTTTTATGAGCCAACTACAATCAATATTACCCACTGGGTTGCTCATATTTTGCAATATTTTTTTGTTCTTTTAAGCTATAAAAAAATGTAAGTATATCTTTACGTTGGCTCTAGTTTAGTCATAATAATTAATAAACAAGTAAGAAAAATTTTGTGGATGCCGCTCGGCTAGGAGATACCCGGAACTCTGCGAAGCACCATTACAAGCATACGTACAATCACTATACATATAACACATAGATATAACATGAGGGACAATGAAATTCAGCGAACGCGCACAGTAAAACAAGTACCCTAATGTCGGCGTTTTCGCCGTTTCGTCGAATTCGCTTTAATTTTTGCTACGAGAAGCGGGTACTCTGTGATAAGTGCTCTGCGAGCGCTCATTCAGTAATGGTTTATTTGTATACAAAGCCCTTCTATGCAACCATGTATGCTCATTTTCTGATCTCTCCTCTCTCATATATTTTTATTATCTGCTCTCTTCTCTCTCGAATATATATATGTAAGAACTCACCAGCAGCAGAACACCAAAATTGAATTTTGTTCGCAGGCCTCATTTCTACTCTTGCGACAGTAAAGTATACGAAACTTTTGAAAGTGTTTGTCATGCCCTTACAAAATGTTAACATTTTTATACCCTGAACCCATTGAAAATGGGAAAAAAGGGTATAATGGTTTTGTGAAAATGTATGTAACAGGCAGAAGGAGGCGTGGCAGACCCCACAAAGTATATATATTCTTGATCAGGGAGAGAAGCCGAGTCGATTTAGCCCTGTCCGTCTGTCTGTCTGTCCGTATGTTTGAACGCGTCGATCTCAGAAGATATAAGAGCTAGAGACTTCAAATTTTTTTGGAAGTTCGTGTATAGTACGATTCAATCGAGTTTGTTTCAAATATTCGATAACTATAATCGTTTTAATGTTATCGATTAAAAACCGATATCTTCATTTAGTTATAAAATTCTATTTAATTCATCTTTCTAGCTAGAGTCTTCAAATTTTGCATTTAGTTTTATTTGAGCCTTCTGCAATTTCGGTGTTTGTTATATTTTGGATGCCACGCCCTCAAATTGCCCCTTCGCCTCAAATTGCTAAATCACGTATTTCAAGACTAGAGACTTGTGCTTTGGCACATACACACATATGAATGTCATGATCACGCCCCACAAATTTGATTAAAATCGTTCGACTAGAAAAAAAGTTATTAAATATTTAATATCTCATGTTATCGGCGTCTTGCAGCAGCAGCGAAGCTGATGAGTCATAATGCACAGTTAGCAGATTGTGTGTTGGTGCGTGCGTCTGTGTGTGTGTTCTTGTGCGTGCGTCTGTGTGTGTGTATCTATTGCTTGCTACATATGTACATACATATAAAAGTAACGGAGAAAGTTAGCGGCTCTTAGGAATCGCAGTTCTTCGCAGGGTTCAGGGGATCTCTTTGTCGAGCAGTCTCGACTAGAGCACTCTTACTTGTTATTATTATTTATTGAAAGGGTATGGAAGTGTGAGGAGCATATCAAGAATAAGTTTTCGCGACGAGCATGCACACACACTATCAGTACTTACCGTTACAGTAGCTCACATGCTTACACAAAATGCGAAAAATACAGGATATGTTTTGTAAGTCACGCCCCTTTAGGGGTTTAACAATAATTCTTGGGGAATCGAAAGAGGAGGCCCAGTAATTTAGCATCCAATTTTGAAGCTTCTAGCCCTAAAACTGTGGGAGGTATATGCTGATATTAGTTGCCACGCCCCCTGTGGGCGTAGATATATATGCTATAGCTTTTCGATTGTGGGATGTTAACCCTAGTATATATACCAAGCCTCAATTCTTTAGCATCAATAGTGCTCAAAATATAACAGAATTATAAAATCAAGCAACAAATAAATTCACAAATACATAAAAAAAAAAAAAAAAAAAAAACTATATATTCGGATCCGATTTGGCACGCCCCTAGTAGGCGTGGACATACAATTTTTTTGGGCGACCTTTAAAGGATCGTAACAGTAATCAACGTGCCAAATTTGGACGTTGTAGCTTTAAAAATGTAGAAGATAGTTTGACCCGATTTGCCACGCCCTCAATGGGCGTAGATATATCCGCCATAGCTTTTTGATCTTAGGATGTCGACGTAAGTGTTAAGTTAAAATCTCAACTCTCTAGTCCTTCTAGAAGTAGTGTTTCTGAGATACAGGAAAATGCATTTTCCGATTCGCCACGCCCCTAGTGAGCGTATCGGGAAAATCTTGATACTTTATCTGACGAGGGTATACTCGAGTATATATTCAAAATTTCAAGTCTCTAGCTTCAATAGCGTGGAAATGGGTTGTGTTAATACGGACAGACCGACAGACGGATTTTTCACGAAACCAATTACTATTTCACTTCGTGAAAAAGTATATTTATACATATATGGGGAGTGGTAAATCGAAAATATATTTATATCCTGCGGATCATTTAAAAAATTTGAAAAACAAATTAGTAAGACGACGAATTGAATTCGGGGCATCGCGTCGCTGAGTGTTGACTCTACCACTAAAGTAGAAACTGATTATTGAAACACAATTCAATCGTACTTTCTATTTCTTAGAATTCTGCAGTGAATGCTTTTTAATGATTGTCGATGCTGTTTTGTCCAATAAATTCTTTGTTCCTTATTAGCTTTATTTAAAAATTACCTTCAATTGTATGGCGGGTGCGTGCCGGAGTAATTGCAGAAGTTGTAATAGATTGTGCGATCGACGCGAAACAAACGATTATGTGGACAGCATTTCCCCCTCCCCCCAGCATAGCCCTGGCCCATAAAGACCTGCCCAAATAAATGCGCTGCCCTAAAAAAACATAGCCATATACCCTTATACATATACCCGCGCATACCCGGCAAAGATGGAAGCGAAAAGGTGCGGTGAAGTGCCGAGACTTGATACAATGCGTTATAGTGAGAATCAAGTGCAAAAAACGGAGACGGAAAGGCACGGTAAACTGGCGAGGAGTCGAAAACGCAAGACAAGGCAAAAACAGCGAGAATCGGTTACAGTGCAGCGACTCAGAACGGACGGTGAGCAGATGTCGCAACGTGATATTGCGTGTGCGTCGGGCGAATGAGAGCCAAGGGCCAGATAATCGGAGGCGCACTGGGGTGGGGAGAGAGAACTGTAGTCGTTCGTTCGCGTGGCTTCACACGGGAGTACCGGGGGTGACAGGCGGACGCGGGGAACGAACACATGCCGTTGACTCTCTGCCGGCTCACGGAGTCGAGGCTTCCTTCCTTCTTACCTTCCGAGTGTCGACTTGACAGGCGCTCCACTGCTTCACCGTTAGGTAGGCCTACTCGCTCTGCGAGTTCGCTCGCGAAAAATGGCAGGGGGCGGTTAGTTTATTATTTAGCCTCTGCAGTCAACTCAATATAATCTCTCTTCTTTTCTTTGTTCTTTTTCTTCGCTTACGTTCCTATAAGTTTCCTTCCCATCTCTTTCACGTTGTCTGCGTCTTCCCATTTCTGTTTCTCACACTTTTATAACTTTTGTAACCGACCTTCACGATTTCAAATCTCGACGCAGACTGACTTCGGCCGATCGCGCGCCGATGTCGGCAGCACAACTTTACCGCGGCCGTTGCTCACCACGTAGCTCTCTCTGCCGCGGCGTGCAGAGCGCCTAAGCCCTTGCTATTCAAATTCAAACTAAAACAAGAAAGAGTGCTCTAGTCGAGACTGCTCGACAAAGAGATCCCCTGAACCCTGCGAAGAACTGCGATTCCTAAGAGCCGCTAACATTCCCCGTTACTTTTATATGTATGTACATATGTAGCAAGCAATACATACACACACACAGATGCACGCACAAGAACACACACACAGACGCACGCACCAACACACAATCTGCTAACTGTGCATTATGACTCATCAGCTTCGCTGCTGCTGCAAGACGCCGATAACATGAGATATTAAATGTTTAATAACTTTTTTTCTAGTCGAACGATTTTGATCAAATTTGTGGGGCGTGATCATGACATTCATATGTGTGTATGTGCCAAAGCACAAGTCTCTAGTCTTGAAATACGTGATTTAGCAATTTGAGGCGAAGGGGCAATTTGAGGGCGTGGCATCCAAAATATAACAAACACCGAAATTACAGAAGGCTCAAATAAAACTAAATGCAAAATTTGAAGACTCTAGCTAGAAAGATGAATTAAATAGAATTTTATAACTAAATGAAGATATCGGTTTTTAATCGATAACATTAAAACGATTATAGTTATCGAATATTTGAAACAAACTCGATTGAATCGTACTATACACGAACTTCCAAAAAAATTTGAAGTCTCTAGCTCTTATATCTTCTGAGATCGACGCGTTCAAACATACGGACAGACGGACAGACGGACAGACAGACAGACGGACAGACGGACAGGGCTAAATCGACTCGGCTTCTCTCCCTGATCAAGAATATGTATACTTTGTGGGGTCTGCCACGCCTCCTTCTGCCTGTTACATACATTTTCACAAAACCATTATACCCTTTTTTCCCATTTTCAATGGGTTCAGGGTATAACAAGTAAGAAAACTATAGAAGCACAAGTCTCTAGTACCTAAAATACGGGTTTTGCAAATTTGAGGGGAACGGGGTGTGGCATACAAAATTTAACAAAAACCGAAATTGCAGAAGGCTCAAATAACAATTTGCAAATGCTATATTTGAAGACTCTAGCTATAACAAGTAAGAACTCTAGTCGAGACCGCTTGACAAGGGTATACCCTAAACCCTATGAAGAACCGTTATTCCAAGCATTCTTTGTTTCTTTTATATACACATGCATTTGTACGTTCATTACAAGCAAAACATACACACACACGCAAAGGCGCACGCACACACAAAACGCCAATCGGTGCGTCAGCTGTTCTTTGGCTGCTTTGCATGGCAATGCTATGGGAAATTAAATGTTCAATAACTTTTTTTCTAGAGTAACGATTTTGATCAAACTTGTTGGGCGTGATCATGTCATCCATATGTATATACGTGTCAAAGCGCAAGTCTGTAGTATTTGAAATACGGGACTTACAATTTTGAGGCGAAGGGGGCGTGGCATCCAAAATTTAGCAAAAACCGAAATTGTGTAATGCTCACATAACACTAAATGCAAAATTTGAAGACTCTAGCTATAAAGATGAATTATATATAATTATATAACGGAGCATCGATTTCGTTTTTAATCGATAACATTAAAATTAAGACAATTATGGATTTTTTTTAACAAACTCGATATTTTCGTGATATACAGGAACCTACATATTCAAGTCTCTCAATTTCAAGTCTCTAGCTCTTATAGGGTCTGAGAACGACGCGTTCATACATACGGACAGACGGACGGACAGACGGACGGACAGACGGACAGACGGACGGACAGGGCCAAACCGACTCGGCTTGTCTCCCTGATCAAGAATATATACACTTTATGGGGTCTGCCACGCCTCCTTCTGCCTGTTACATACATTTCAACAAAAACATTATACCCTGATTTTCCCATTTTCAATGGGTTCAGGGTATAAAAATGAATTATATAGAATTATATAACTTAGTATCGATTTAATCGATAACATTAAAAATACGACAGTTATCGATTTTTTTTTTAACAAAATTGATCTGAGCAAGCTATACACGAACCTATAAAAAATTCAAGTCTCTAGCTCTAGTAGGTTCTGAGATCGGTGCGTTTATACATACGGACAGACGGACGAACGGGCAGGCAGACAGACAGACGGACAAAGCTAAATCGACTCGGCTTGTCTCCCTGATCAAGAATATATATACTTTATGGGGTCTTCCACGCCTCCTTCTGCCTGTTACATACATTTCAACAAAAACATTATACCCTGATATCCCATTTTCAATGGGTTCCGGGTATAATAAGTAAGAACGTTGCAGTCGGGCGCGACCGACTTCGAAATACTTTTTCTCGTCCCAGCACCCTACAGGGGCATCTATCACATATTTTAAAATTAATTTTAAGTCCCTGTCGCCTCCCAAAATGGCTGCCGATTAAAAATTTGCATCGGAGGTGACCATGGCAGTTTCAATTTGGATGCCTTACCTTAGCAAAAACACGCACTAAAAAAGAGAAAGACGGATGGAAACGCGTCTGCCGGTTCCTCTTCTTCCGAGTGGAAACCTCCCGCCGGAGCAGCTCCACCACCTCTCACTTCAAAATAGTGCCACGTGGGAACATCTGCCACGAATCGGGGATCAGCGCATCCTTCGTCGCTTCGGGGGTCGGCTCCCTCCGCTTCTTTGGTGCGGAAAACCCTGGTGACATATTACTGCCGGAGCACTCTCGGTGCGTTAGCGTGCTGGGCTCTGCGTAGCGCGACCGCTCTAGTCTCCGAGCGTTTTCTACCATCCTTGGGCGGTAGCGAACGCTGACTCACGGGAGCCCCTAGTTTGGATCCGCCGTGAGGCTCATATCGGTCAGGGCTCGTCGGAGCATGAGGTCTCCTCCATCCAAGCCTCTCATGGGTCCTGGCTGCGCAGTGACGCCAAGGTTGCTCCACGGGGTTTGGCATGCCACGTCCACTCCTTGGCCATGCACGACGCCGCTTCCTTATAACGGGCTGCCCTAGTCGGGGTGGCTCGGGAGGGCGCTGGTTAGTGTTCCTTCTCCGACTCGATCCGCTTCAATGGGACAGGGGACGCCTGCCATATTTTTTTTAGCCTTCTTTCTTAAATTATCCCTATCTATGTCATTGTCATGTTATTCGATTATTGGCAGGATCCCAAAAGGTCTAACCAATTAGTAATTCTAAGAGGCTATACTTTGCCCCTGTTGCATTTAAATGCAAATTAATCTTTTGAGAATAACAAAATTCCCAAAAACCTGAACTCGCAATACAGCGACCTTGATCCGCGATTATTCTTGTGGGTAAACCAAACAATGACACTACTGATTTTACTGCCTTGATACAAATTTCAGTATCTATATTCGAGGTATGGTAAAAATATACAAACTTTGTAAAATCATCTATTAGTACTATGACGTACTTTTTCAAATCGTTTTTCCCGCTCAGCTTACCAGTTATATCAATATGTATGGTGTGTCACGGAATGTCTATCTTGGTAATTAGACGCAGCTTTGCTTGCACCTTTCCTACCGTAGGCTTTGATATTTTGCAGGTGATGCATTTGTCTACAAATACGTGATTTTGACATTTTTTCGAACCAATAGTAACTATCAGAGCTCGCAAATAACAGTTGAGCATTTGTGTAGTCTTCCAATAAGAGTCTTTACTGAGTATTTGACGAAAAAGCTTGCGAGTGACGGAAAAAAATGGGTCTGCATATTCACGTGCTATGCAAACATACTTTCTGTATGCTATTACTCCAAGTATTTTACATTTACGAAATATTTTAATTTTTTTAATGATATCAAGCTTAAGCTGCCACATTTAAATGCGCTGGCACAAGTAGTTTTACCTACACCGGTAACTGAACCCATTGAAAATGGGAAATCAGTCTATAATGGTTTTGTTGAAATGTGTGTGTTCAGTCATTTGACTGGGCATAATGGAGTTTAGGCTGTAAGGTGCATGAAATTAATTAGGGCATTGTAAAGAGCAGCACGAGAGCGACGAGAGCGGGATGGAGTGCTCTCGCTAGATGTTCGGGTCTCTGTGCTAGCTCTCTGCCCACTAGCTTAAGTTTGAAGTTGAAATCAATCAGTATCAACAAGTAAGAAAACTCTAGTCGGGGGTCCCGACTAGGAAATACCCTAAACCCCACGCTATCTGCGTTTTTTAAAATACTGCATAATTAGCATTTCGTATAAACGCACAGAAAATTAAATTCAATTCATTTTCAATTGTTTAGCCAATAGCGCCATCTATGGTTCGATTGAATAGCGCCATCCAAGTTTCGATCCAACTGAGCAGCTCATAATTCGCAAATCATAGCGCCATCTATTGGAAATATGTACACTAAAACTTGCGGGTTTTAGAAGTTGCTAGATGCACGCAGCTCAATGTGTATGTGTGTATGTGTGCACATGTATAGGAAAACAGTTTGCTTTGCTTTGCTGGTCACGTGTTTGGCCGATTGGCAAAATGTTTTGTTTAATAACTTCTGCGCGAATTAATGGATTTGAATGAAATTTTGAGCTTACGTTCAAAATATTTTATTAAATTTTTTCCAATTTTTTATGTAAACCCATTCATTTACTGGCTTTGAGTGCAACTAACCTCAATTTAAATATTTGGGGAAATTTGGAGCCGGTATCCAAAATTTAACAAAAATCAAAATTAGAGAAAATAAATATAAAACTTACAAAAAAATTTGGGGTCTCTAGCTATAAAGACGTGGGAGATATAATTTTATAACTAACATTCGATAATGTTTTTAATCGATAACAATAAAATTAAAGTAGTTATCGACTTTTTTTAACAAACTCGATCTTTTCGTGCTATTCACGGACCTACATAAAAAATTTCAAGTCTCTAGCTCTTATAGGTTCTGAGAACGACGCATTCATACATACGGACAGACAGACGGACAGACGGACATGGCTATATCAACTCGGCCTGTCATCCTGATCAAGAATATATATACTTTATAGGGTCTGCCACGCCTCCTTTGGGACTCTAGCAATAAAGACGTGGGAGATATAATTTTATAACTAACATTCGATAATGTTTTTAATCGATAACATTAAGATTAAAATAGTTATCGACTTTTTTTAACAAACTCGATCTTTTCGTGCTATTCACAGACCTACATAAAAATTTCAAATCTCTAGCTCTTATAGGTTCTGAGAACGACGCGTTCATACATACGGACAGACAGACGGACATGGCTACATCAACTCGGCTTGTCATCCTGATCAAGAATATATATACTTTATGGGGTCTGCCACGCCTCCTTCTGCCTGTTACATACATACGCCCTCCAACAAAAACATTATACCCTGATTTTCCCATTTTCAATGGGTTCAGGGTATGAAAAGACTTCGTTGTCGGCCAGCTGGGTGTTGAAGATCCACGAATTGTTGTTGTTTCATGTGTTATATACACCAAGCCCTTTTGTCAGGACATTTTGGGCGCCCCCGGGTGGACTCTTCAGCAGGTGGCATCGGTGGATTACATACAGGAGGATTACATGGATTGCGCTAATAATCAGGGAAGTACATAGAGTTATACGTACATAGACCGAGTATTTAAATTCAATAAAGTGCACTCGAGACATGCAGATTTTAACTGCAGGTAAACCTATGTAAATATGTATATGCCTTTCATTAATTGCTTAACTTGGTTATTTGTACATACATATACATATATTGTCAAAATAATTGACATTGACCTCTGTCTGCCCTCGAATTTGACGAACATAGAGTCAAAACGGAGCCAGAGAGTTCAGCCTCTGTGTAAAGTAAGAAACTAAAAAACCGTTTCACACAGCTTTGCCGCCTTTTGTGCTCAAATCGATCTCTTAAACTCTTCGCTAGTTGCCTATTATTGGTCGCACAATCGTTGTTGTGTGCGCTCTCGCTTGCGAAGATAGAGCGCTGATACATTGTTGTTGCTATCCGCTCTTCGTCGTCGTTGCACTCCCCGTTGCGCTCTCGTTGCGCGCTTCAAACTTGTATGAGTGCATGCTCAGCACTCACCAGCTTTTGTTGTCCGCTGTTATGAAGTTTGGCTGTGCATTTGCGCTCCCCGTTGCGCTCTCGTTGTGCACATCAAACTTGTATGAGTGCATGCTCGGCACTCACCAGCTCTTGTTGTCCGCTGTTGTGAAGTTCGGCTGTGCATTTGCGCTCCCCGTTGCGCTCTCGTTGTGCGCATCAAACTTGTATGGGTGCATGCTCAGCACTCACCAGCTTTTGTTGTCCGCTGTTGTGAAGTTCGGCTGTGCATTTGCGCTCCCCGTTTCGCTCTCGTTGTGCGCATCAAACTTGTATGAGTGCATGCTCGGCACTCACCAGCTCTTGTTGTCCGCTGTTGTGAAGTTCGGCCTTGCATCTGTGCCCCAACTTGCGTGATTCGTTGTGCGCATCGAACGTGTATGAGTGCAGGTTCGACACTCACGATCAAACAGTGGGTGGTTGTATTAGCTGAATAACTTATAGGTATATGTTACAATCGTTGGTAGCAGCCCATATACAACTAGCTAACGTATAACACATAGAGCATTGACCGAACGCAGTGGATATTATTCTGCAATCCCTTAGCTTACATTATAATTCGAGTTTAGTTGAAAATGGTTTCAATTGAATAACATTTTTGAGAATCATGACTGGCAAGCGAGGAAAGAATCGGTCTGTGGACGAGTCCTCATCAGCGCGGATTGAAAGCCTGCTGAATGCGCAGAAAAACGTTACAAACGATATAAAGCGTATCAAGAAATCGTTGAAAGATTACACAATATCGGTAGAGCCTTTTGAAATCGAATGTCGTTTGGAAATATTAAAGCGATATATAGGAAACGCGTTTAAAATACAACAAGAGCTGGACGACATTAATTCAGATTTAGTACCTCGAACATCATTAGAGGAATTGTGTGTGTCAACCAAGGCCCTACTAATGAAGCGAGGCAGTGACAGTCAACCAAAACCGGAAAGTCGACCATGATTAGCTCCGTGTCACATACAAGAAATCTACCTAATCAAGATTTAGTGGAGAGTATTGCGAATACAAGAACTTTATAGGTCTGTTCGAGAATTTAGTTGATAATAATCCAGCTCTGTCAAACATAGAAAAGTTCAATCATTTGTTGTCGTGCCTAGATCGAGAGGCACTGGGTACTGTTAAGGCTTATCAAGTAACAGAAGATAATTACCCAAAAGCTTTAAAAACAGTGTATGACAACCAATGTCTCATATTTTTTAATAGCATTTCCAAGCTGTTTCAACTACCCAGTATGTCTGCACCATCAGCATCATCTTTGCGCAAGATGGTTGATTCGGTGCGTGCCATTTATGACTCACTATTATCGCTAGGATCTGATAAACAGATTTCCAATGCCATCTTAATACATTTAGTAATGAGCAAGGTAGACACTGTCACACGCTCAAGATAGGAAGAGAACTTAGACTACAACAAACTTGCATTGTGGAATGATTGTGAAGTTGCTTTATATATACGCTATCAACATTTGACAGCTGAAGAAGCCTCTTCTGCATGACCATTATATTCAGTCTTGTTCTTCATTCGCAGCCATACCTTGCCACAATCAATTCAAATTCGCAAAGGGTTATCCGCTTTGTATAAACTGCTTGCGAACAGGACATTTGGTAGGCGCTTGTAAATTCAGCTCACTTCCGTGTTTGTTCCAAGCCCCATTATTCCATGCTACATAGATACACTTCGGAGGCTCTTCAGGCTGCCTCACCGGCTATCCCAGTAGTTCCGAGGCCCATTGCGTCATAGTTTTCGGCTGTGAACAACGCGAGTAGCGCCTCTGACCAAGTTCTCCTGGCAACGGCTGTCGTCAGAGTAAAAGATCAATCAGGATCGTATCGGTTATCTAGAGCCCTCTTAGATTCCGGCTCTCAGTTAAACTTTATCACTAAGGAGTTAGCTAAGCAATTACAATTGAAGAGGCAAAAAATGGTTATTCAATCATAAAGTATTGCTAACTGTCAGTCAGTTGTTATTCACAGTGTTCAAACATTAATAGTCTCACGAACGGACGACACACAAATCATGACTGATTTTAGTATCCTCCGGTCGATATCGTCGTATCAACCTGAGAAACTTACTGAGAAGATCACTGTGCCTGATAGCGTGCAGTTAGCTGATCCTCAGTTCCACAAGACACAACGCATTGACATGCTTCTCGGCGCCGATATCTTTTTTGATGTATTAAGAGAAGGCCGAATAAAGGGAACTAGCAACAGTCCAACACTCCAACTTACAGTCTTTGGTTGGATAGTGTCTGGTCGTTGTCGAACGAAGGAAATAGCCGCCCGTTCCTCAACTTTAATGAGCGTTGTGAAGGACGAGATCTATGTAGACTCGATCGTTCGAAAGTTCTGGGAGTTAGAAGACAAACCTAATACAATTAATTCAAATTTGTATACCCCAGAACAACAGCTGTGCGAGAAGTCCTTTATAGAGACTATTCGGCAAACCACCTCGGGTCGGCTCAGAGTGTCGATGCCATTTAAATCTAGTCTGCACAGTCTAGGTATGTCATATGACATAGCCAAACGACGGTTCATGGCTCTGGAGAGAAGAATGTGCAAAGAAGATGACAGTCGGCCCATGTACATTAACTTCATGAAGGAGTACTTGGCCTTGGGTCATGTGAGTCCGACAGATAATCAGATTCCGAGAGAGCCGCATTACTTCATTCCGTACCAATGCGTGCTAAGACCGCACAGCTCGTCAACGAAGCTCCGGGTAGTGTTCGATGCCTCTAGCAAATCGTCTTCTCAGTTGTCGCTGAATGATCTACTCATGGTGGGTCCGACCATTCAGCCTCAGTTATGGGAAACGTTGCTAGGTTTTCGACTTCGCCCTTGGGCTGCAACCGCAGACATAGCAAAAATGTACCGTCAAATAGAATTAGACGAGTCCCAGCGCAAGTTTCAACTTGTTGTGTGGAGAGAAAAGCTCACTGACCCGTTACAAATTGCTTCCACTCACCCAGCTGCAGCTCGGTCCTTAACTCACGACTTTTATGTCGATGATTTGTTGACAGGATCAGAGAGCGCTGAGGAGTTATGCTTGTTGCATCGCGATTTAATCGCAATTCTTCAAGGGTTTGGCTTCCATCTTACAAAATGGTCGTCCAACTGTAAGAAACTTGCAGCTCAATCAGCAGAGGACAACATTGTCATTAGTCATCACGAAGACACAAAGACCTTGGGATTAATTTGGAATCCGAAGGCTGACGTGTTCAGATATACAATGGAATCTACAAGAGATTCGAATCCTACCAAGCGGTCCGTTCTATCGTTTGTGGCACGATTATACGATCCCTTAGGTTTGCTAAGTCCGATTGTAACTCGTGCAAAGGTCCTGATACAGGAAATGTGGTTGAATAAGCTTGGATGGGATGACCAACTACCTGCCAAAATGATACAAGAGTTGGAAGCAGTGACCAACTGTTTTTCAGAATTAAATGCTTTGTGCATACCTCGTTACGTAGGCACGCTTAAAGCAAGAGGCTGTCAAGTCCATGGCTTTGCTGATGCGTCAACAAGAGCCTACGGCTGTTGTCTATACGTACTAGTGCAAACAGTTGAGGGTATCACTATCAGGTTGCTAACCGCCAAGTCCAAAGTAGCCCCACTGAAAACGAAATCAGTGCCGCGGCTTGAACTGTGTGCTGCGGAGTTATTAGCTACCGTGTGGGCACTGTAAAGAGCAGCACGAGAGCGACGAGAGCGGGATGGAGTGCTCTCGCTAGATGTTCGGGTCTCTGTGCTAGCTCTCTGCCCACTAGCTTAAGTTTGAAGTTAAAATAAATCAGTATCAAAAAGACTTCGTTGTCGGCCAGCTGGGTGTTGAAGATCCACGAATTGTTGTTGTTTCATGTGTTATATACACCTAGCCCTTTTGTCAGGACAGTATGTAACAGGCAGAAAGAGGCGTGGCATACCCACTAAAGTATATGTATTCTTGATCCGTCTGTCCGTATGTATGAACGCTTCGATCTCAGCACCTATAAGAGCTAGAGACTTGAAATTTTTTATGTATGTTCATGCATAGCAAGAAACGATCGAGTTTGCTAATCGATAACTGTCTTTATTTTAGTATTATCGACTAAAAACGAAGCCGATACTCAGTTATATAATTCTATTTAATTCATATTTATAGTTTGTTTTCAAATTTCGCTTTTAGTGTTATTTTAGCCTTACACAGTTTTGGTTTTTGTAAAATTTTGGATGACACGCCCTCTTCTCCTCAAATTTGTAAATCACGTATTTCAAGTACTAGAGATTTGTGCTTTGGTACATACACACATTTAAATGACGCCCAATAATTTTAATCAAAAACGTTCATCTATAAAAAAAAAGTTATTAAGCATTTAATTTCCGATAATATTTGCATACATTTAGCAGCCCAAGCACACCTGACGTAGCGACTTGCGCTTTTGTGTGCGTGCGCCTGTGCGTGTGTGTATGTTTTGCTTGTAATGAACGTACATATGCATGTGTATATAAAAGAAACGTATAATTTGCGGAATAGCTGTTCTTCACAAGGTTCAGGGTATCCCCTAGCCGGGCGGTGTTGACTAGAGTTTTCTTACTTGTTAGACCTACAGTTCGATAAGCGAAGACCATTTAAATGTATTATTGGTTATTAACTTTAACAATATGTAGTATAAGTTTGGTAATAATTAAACAAATTTTAAAAATTAAATAAAAATTCACATAAAACACTAAAAATACATTTTTTTAAAACAAGGTAAATGAATGTAAGAGTGGTCAAAAGACATTTGGCATTGACTTTTTCAGTCATTTGCTCATTCACTGAGGCTCAGCTCGCGAGCAATAAATTTGTCGCTCGCGGGCGCTCGTCGCTAGTCTCCATCTTGTAAACGGTTAACCAGTTGTTGTGCTAGTCAAGGTCGATCGGTTTAGGAACGACTGTAAGAATTCGCGGTTTCGTATGCGCCTCCGGCCAGCTTACCTCCTCCCCTTACCCTGTTCACACCGTCTGTCCGTCCTGCACTGGCTGTCATGTTCGCTTCCGGCTCGGAAGAATGGTTTCAGCTGTGATATACTAGCCACCCTTTTCTTGCGCTCGTTCTCCTGCGGAGCTTATAATACTGACCTTGATCGTTCGACACCTTCCGTAGTTTGTTGCGAGCAATCGAGAAGATCTTTGGTCCTTCCCGTGGGGCTTTCTTTAGATTTCAGCCACTTTAGCGCCGGATGATCCGTTACAGTGATTCAATTTTAAAAAAAAATGCCAAAATGTCCGGAAAATACGAAAAAACAGGCTGAAAATCTGATGAGAAAATGACAGAAAAGAGGACAACCAATTTTTTTGTTCTTAATTTGTATTTATTTGTATTTTATTCCAATAATCTAAAGGCATTGTTAATAAAATGATCAATGGCCTCTTCCCTGGACTTGTATGTCGTTAATGATCCTATACGAGCTAAACACTAATACATACAAAACACCTATTCAAATCAATTTATCACTGTTACACTCATTTTGGCACTGTCCTTAACCAAATTTAATATATTTTATGTTCTGTTCAGCTGTTTTGCAATGTGCCGGTCTTCAATGGCGCGGTCATCAAGTTGTCCTTGAGCATTTGGAGCGCCTCTTATTGTTCCTTGTCCCACTTCCACTTGACGCCTTTCTTAAGGAGTCACGACAACGGCTGTACCAAGGATGCGAAGTCAGGCACGAAACGCCTGTACCACGACACCATACCAAGACATTGCCGCAGCTCCTTGAGATTGGTGGTCACCAGTCACCACATGCCCTAGATAGACTAACCTTTCTCTGAAGAAGCTGCATTTCTTCTTCTTTAACTTTGAGGTTGGCTGCTCTCAGCCTTCCGAAACACCTCCTTCAAGTAAGCCATATGCTGATCCTTGTCCGCGCCTATCACCACAATGTCATCCAGGTACGCAAAAGCGAAATGCTCCATCTCCGGCCCGATAGCCGTGTCGAGCGGCATCACCCGCCATTGCAATGGCGGAATAATGCATTGGAACAAGACGCGCCCAGGTACGGTGAGGGTCGTACATTCCCTGTTGTGTGTTGTCATTGGGATCAGCCAGTTACCGTTCTTGAGATCCAGAGTAGAGATAACTCGAGCATGCCGTAACCTCCCGTTGATGATAATTGATCCGAGGGACTGTATATTCAGCTGCTGATAGTCGATACACAGGCGCCATTCCCCCGTCGTTTTCTTCACCAAGACTATTTTCGCTCTGTGAGTACTTCTCGACGACTCGATTGCTCCAAACCGAAGCAGCTCCTCCACTTGTGTAGCAGGATTTTTGAGATAATACCTCTGCTTCAGAGGTTTGTCATCCTTTATCCTTATGCTATGCTCGGCGCCAGCTCGTCCTCTAAGAATTTCTTTATCCCGTCCTTCAGATCCGCTGGCCACTCCGCGTCCTATGCGATTGTCTCTACCTAGTCTTCGCCCTCGCATCCGATTCTTCCTGCCTTCGGCAAGCTTTCCTCAATCGCCTTACCTGTTACTCTTGTCTCTCCGTTAGCCGTTTCCACCCTCCTGCTTTTATTATCCGGCGACGACACCCTGGCGCTTAGCTTCCTTCTCCTTGGTCGTCGTGCACGCGGGAGACGCGTCTTTCCTTCGGGGCACCCTATACTAACGCTTCCTTGGAGATGGAAGGCCATTAATTCCCTGGCGACGCGGCCTCGGTGCAGTTCAGCGCATCCACAGCGCACCGTCGTCCCTATGGCACACAGGAAATCCATCTCTAAGATAACCTGGTCCAGCATTGTTGGCATGATGAGCAGTGGCATCTGCACATCGTCAGCCTCCTCACCTCCAATGATGACCCGTCCGCCAGCCTGATCCATGACTGAACATCCTCGACCTTCGCTGTGATCGCCTTCCTCCGCCCGCAATCTTCGCTCATGAAGCTTCGACTGCTTCCTGTGTCAATCGTAGCATCCATCTCCTGTCCAGAGATCTTGACTCTTGCGACGTTCCTGCCTTCTCTCACTACTAACGGCTACTCTCGTAACTCCCCTTGATCACTTGGTGTCGCCTCTTCCGTACGGGGGACGCCCCTGCCCTTTTCCCGAGTCCGTTCGGTTGCAGTAGTCTCGCGTGTCGCTCCCAGCCTTCCCACATTGACGACATTGGGGCAAACTCGGGCCAAGTGACTTGGTCGCGCGCACCGGACACATACCCGTCGCGAATCGGAACTATTCTGATTTTCCGGAGTTGGGTAATTTCAGCCGGGCTCACGCCGAACGACATCGGGCTGTTAACCGATGCTCTGTCGGCTGATACTGGAATGGGTTGTTCGGTCGCGCCTACGCCGGTTTGGTCCACTCGCCGCTCGCTCGAGTCGACTTTGGTTTCCCGCGACCCCGCGTTTCTTCTTCTAATCCACTTTTGAACGCCTATTTTGAGCGACTCAAGGACAAGATGCAGAGGAGCAGTATAAGATATACAAAAACGTATCCCCTGAATAACGGCTAGATGTGCGACGCCACGACTTCACGTCATTCGCTGAACTGACGCAGTTGGCGGCAGAGTACGAGAATGTGAGGGACCAAAGGAGTAATCGCACTAAACCGAACTCGCCCCAAGTTAGTAATGGGTGGACCCATTACTAGCGGCTCGGCCAAATAATCTGATCCGCTCCCCGCCAGAAGAGGGTGAGGAGCTAATAGGGTGCCCGTTAAAAGTGAGGGGAGTCAGGATCGTCGATCGAGTCAAGAGCCAGCCGTAGCTTCATGAGCGAGAGTTGCGAAGACGATCGCAGGGAAGGTCGAGGATTTTCAGTCACGGATTAGGATAAGGGTGCAGGTTGATCTTGCCTGCATCATGTACCATATAATCCCAGGGATAGATTTCTTGTGTGACATAATGATGACGGTGCGCTGCGGGGCCGCTGAATTAATCGTGAGGACCGAAGTCGCACCACCAGGAAAGGAGATGCCATCCATTTCCGAGGAAGCATCAGTAGAGTGTATCCCGATGGAAGGAAAAGCCTTCACGACGAACAAGGAGTGGACGGAGTAAACGGAGAGCCAAAGGAGTCGTGCCACCCTGGAGACAGGAATGATAGACTTTGAAGGAGAAGTCGAGGTCGGGGCAGTCGCAGAGGACGCGGACTGACCATCGGATATTGAGGACGAGATCAAGAGATTCTTAAAGGACGAACAAGAATTTTTCGAGGATCTCGAAGGGGTGCCTCACGTCGTCGAGCATAGCATAAGGATGAAATATGACAAGCTTCTGAAGAAGCAGTATTATCCTAAAAATCCCGCTATGCAGAAATCACTTGTCGAGAAGTCCGCACAGTGCGCCAATAGTCTTGATGAACAAAAAGACGGGGGAATGGGGCCTGTTCATCGATTATCGGCATCTCATTGCACATTTGATACCAGACGCTTATACAGTCCCTCTGATCAATTTTATTCCCGAGAGGTGACGAGTGATAACTGGCTGATCCTAATGGCAGCACATAACAGGGAATGTACGGCGTTCACCGTGCCTGGGCGAGGTTTGTTCCAATGACAGGTAATGCCATTTGGCCTACATTCGGCCTTACGCTTTCGCATACTGAATGATGTCATGGTGATAGGCGCGGACAAGAATCAGCTAACTTGAGGGAGGTATTTCGCCGTCTTAAGACGGCCAACCTCAAGGTTAGCCGGAAAAATTTAGCTTCTTCAGAGAAAGGCTGGTTTATCTGGGTCATGTGGTGACAAGGAGCTGCGGTAGTGCTTAGGGATAACATAATGGTAGGAACGATTCGTACCTGACTTCGCATTCTTGATCCAGCCGATGACGCCTCTCCTTAAGAAAGGGACTAAATGGAATTGGGACAAGGAACAAGAGGAGACGTTCCAAAGCACTATGGACGAAATGCCCGTTTTTATACCCTGAACCCCTTGAAAATGGGAATTCAGGGTATAATATTTTTGTTGGAAGGCGTATGTATGTAACAGGCAGAAGGAGGCGTGGCAGACCCCATAAAGTATATATATTCTTGAACAGGATGACAAGCCGAGTCGATTTAGCCCTGTCCGTCTGTCTGTCTGTCTGTCCGTCTGTCCGTCCGTCCGTCTGTCGATCTGTCCGTCTGTCCGTATGTATGAACGCGTCGATCTCAGAACTTACAATAGCTAGAGACTTCAAATTTTTTTTGTAGGTCCCTGTATAGGGCGCGCATATCGAGTTTGTTTCAGAAATTCGATAACTGTTATCGTTTGATTGTTATCGATTAAAAACGAAAATCTAAATTAAGCAATGAAATTCTACCTAATTCATCTTTCTAGCTAAAGTCTTCAAATTTTGCATTTAGTGATATTTAGGCTTTACGCAATTTCGGTTTTTGTTAAACTTTGGGTGCCACGCCCCCTTCGCCTCAAATTTGTAACTCCCGTATATCAAATACTAGAGACTTGTGCTTTGGCACAAACATACATATGGATAATATGATGACGCCCAGCAAGTTTGATCAAGATCGTTCGTCTGGAAAAAAAAGTTATAAAACATTTAATTTCCCATAGCATTGCCATGCAAAGAGAAGCCCAAGAACAGCTGACGCTTGTGTGTGCGTGTGTCTGTGCGTGTGTGTGAGTGTGTTGTATATGCATGTGTATATAAAAGAAACGAAGAATGCTTGGAATAGCAGTTCTTCGCAGGGCTCAGGGTATACCCTAGTCGAGCGGTCTTGACTAGAGTTTTCTTACTTGTTTTGCATGTAATTGAAAAATTGGGATGGGTGGTTGAAACTTAACACATTTGTATAGTATATATAGAGACGAATATAATTTTATGTACAAAAAAAAGGCACGCCCACTAATCCCGCCCATGAAAAAAGTTTTTGATAACCTTTTTGGTTACAATTTTTTTTTTAGAATAAAACAAGTATTTTCTATTTTATTTAGCGATCCTTGTACAAAATTTTAAATCCTATGATATGGTTACAAATCTACGTAATCTACTTAAAATGAAAACAACTTCATGTTCGGCATCGCTGTCGTCACTTGTAAAATTAAATCTTCTATTGTGAATCTCATGTACTTTTGGTGCTTCTAAAAGCTCAACAACATTATTTATTATTTATTTTATTATTTTGTTTCTATCTCTTATTTAAGAAAATGATTGAAAGCAGAGGATCAGATGAGTTCATTGATCTTTGAAAAACATCTGTTAAGCTATTCATTCTCGAGTTTTTCCGAGCATGAGGCAGCCTATCGCATTTATATATATATATATATATATGGTGGTGTGCAGATTTTTCCTCTGACACAAACGGTGGAAGGGGTGATAGCGTACGCTAGTCGGAAGTTTCTGCGAGCGGAGGTAAATTATTCGGCGACAGAGGAAGAATGCCTGGCCATCGCGAGATTGATCAGGATGATGCGGTGCTACCTGGAAGGGCACAGGTTTGAAGTCGTAACGGATCATTTGGAATACAGAAGTTCTCCGCCTGCATCGAACGGAAGTTCTGTGCGTGTGTTTCATAGGCGTCTTGCCTCGATCGAAGCATGGTAACACAATGATTCTAGTATTCCACGATGCATTTGCTAAATGGGTGGAACTGATGCCCTAGAGAAGAGCCACGACCGCTGCAAGCGGTGATTCGGGAACATATCCAGAGCAGATTCGGGGTACCGAAAGCCTTCATATGTGATAACGGAGTTCGCAAGTAGAAGCTTCTGGTCTTTCATGTAGTCGCTGGGCATAAAAATGCAATATACACACTATTCACACTATTCCCCCCGAAAGATTCCCACGGAGAGGGCAAACCGCACTGTGAAGACGCTGATGTAGCTATTCATCGAAGGACATCAAAGCTCATGGGACGACCTACAGCCCGAAAAAGCGCAAGCGCTCAACTCCAGAAGGGCGGACTAAGCCGGTTTCAGTCTATCCTTCTTAATGTTGGGACTGTAGCCACGGCTGCTGGTGTGACTAAGTGACTCGGCGAAGGACAGGCAGGGCCGGCTGCGAGAGATATTCTCGGTTATTCGCAACAACCAGCAGAAGGCTTCTAGGGATCAAGGACGGTAATACAATCTCGGCAGGTGGTAGATGAGATCCACAATCGGATCTCTGGTTCTGCTGTGTCAAAATCACCTGTCTAACGTTGCCGATGGCCTTGCGGACAAACTGGCACCAAAGTTTGATGGCCCCTATAGGGTTGTTAAGTTCATGTCCCCAAATATCTATCCTGAAACGATAGACGGACTCCGTGGGAAACGAGGACAACGCGGAACAAGTGAACGACGTGGGATATTCGCAGAACGCCAGGAAAAGCGTGCTTGGTGTCGTGGACGACGAGGGGCAGGCGGAAGGCGCCACGAAGGCAAGCTGCGATGCCAAGGGCTACACGGGGGGATTGAAGATCGGCTGCTCGAAGAAATGGAGGGTGGGGGTGTAAGGCGGCTGTTAACCTACCGTCTCAATGCTGAGAATTATAGGTTTGTGGATATAGGATTTGATAGGTATACATATTTATGAATAAAGGGTTGATAGATGTAGGAAAAGCGGCCTATGGAGGGACTGACCTTAGATATAATTTATGCTTTGTATTAGTTTTAAGTAGTGTAGTTAATTTTGTTAAGTGCAAGGGACCGTCCCAAATAAGTTGAGATTTGAATTAAGGGTTTGAATAGTAACGGCTTAGGCGCATGCCGTCGATCGGCAATACAACTCTGCGCACCGCTGCGAAGAGAGTGAGACAGATTCGTGATGAGAAGGGATAGGCGGCAGTCGGGATCAAGATATTTGTTTGTGCAGGTGGAAAATAGAGAGCTCGGGAGTCGGTATCAAGATATAAGTGCGTGCAGGTGTAATTTCATAAGTTGTAATAGACACGGTCTGCGGACAGCCATTGCCATGAGTGCACTCCAGTGTCCGTCTACTGGCCCTGGCATTCATTTCCCTCTCCCCCCCTCCCCCACCCCCCGCGTAAGTGGCACTGAGTTCTGCAAAACAGCTGGAAAACACTACTTCACGTATTTTAAACATTTTATCAAATTGTAAACCGGATTCTATCATCAAAGACGTAGGAGATATAATTTAATAAATGAGTTTCAATAACGTTTTAAATCAATATTACAGATTCGAACAGTTATCGATTTTTAGACAAACCCGAGATGGGAGTGCTATATAGGCACATGCATAACAAATTTCAAGTCTCTAGCTCAGACTCATCTCGTTGCCCACGCCTCCTTAGGTCTTTTAGATGAATTTTAACAAAACTTGGTTTTATCATTTGGGATGTAACCAGTGACTGGAGCGGAAAAGCCATACATAAAGTGTTATGGCAAAAGTAGCGTTGACGTGATTTCCCCTTTCAATGGGTTCAGGGTATAAAAAGTTATTAAGCATATAATTACCCATTGTAAATTCTATAAACACAAACCAAGCGCTGGCAGCAGAGTGCTCTTAAGTGTGCTTAAGTATACGTATGTGCATGTAAAATAGGTATTAAAATCTCCTTTAAATACGTCCGCATAGAAAAAGTTTCGGTAGTCACTGGGATATCAGCTGTAGTTCAGTTTTTCATAATTTTAAAATCATTTGAAACATTTATGTTTTGATTTATTGTTTAATACATTGTGACCTTTTAATATATACACTTAAAATTTTGTATTATTTTTGTGGAGGTTAAATCTTATTTTAGCATAGAAAATCAAAATTTTCATTTTATGAAAGTAAAATTTAAAATGCTCTTTTTTATTATAATTTTATTAGAAAATTTACACATAACTGAATTGAGTACACTTTTACAGAACCGAAAGAATGTAATAATGAAGAAAATTTTACCATGCTCTACCTTGTAATGGTAAATAGCCTCCACATTGTTGTTGATGACCATTCGAAATAAAATTATTTTGGTTTCGATAGGCCATAGCTAAACTATTGGACATTAAAGCATTATTGCAGGGTTGTTGTAACATAGAAGCACTGGAACCTCCAACTGTCCCACTGTAATTTGCTATTAAAGATGATGATGTGTCAGGTGAGTGAGAGTTAGGCGCATCTCCAGGGATTAGATTTAGGACACTTGGTACATTGTTTGTCACTGAACTTGCTCCAGCTACTCCATTTGCATTTCCATTGCTATTATTACTATTGTTTCCAGATGTTGTAGAACTATTAGTATGTGTTTGTGGTTGTATTGAACTGCTTGCTCCTGGACATGGTTTCCCATCCTTTACCAGAACTGGAACAGCGACACGCCTTGGCGAGCTTGCAGACTAGTAAATAATAAATAAAAATAAATTATTTATTGTTTTTGTTTTTATTATCATATATTTATTAATATTTATTTTTCAATAGTAATTCTTATTAAATAATACCGTTAAAAGTTGTGTAATCCGTGGACGCCACCCCCATTCGGCCAAAATTGCAAAAAAAAAACTTTTTAAATACTAAAGACATGAATTGGCATACATTCAGGGTCTATCCGGAAAGTAATAGGACTAATTTTTTACCGCAACGACTATATTTCAGAGAGCGCGCGCAATCGAACGAGGCATTAGTCACATGTGTGAAACTCGGTGAGAGAAACGTTTGATATGACAAAGTAGGCTTCCCAAATAATAATTTAAGAAGAAATCTTCGGCCTTTGTGAACAAGGCCTTTTCAGAGGGCCAGGAAGAGGTTGCCGATGAAAACCGTGCTGGATGACATTCTTTCTACAAAACCCGATTTTTTGACTCAGGTGCGCAAAGTTTTGAACTCAGATTGCCCAGATGTTAAGCGTATCGAAAACCGTGTTGACCAAAAGTTACGGCGGGTGAAAGCGTGCCAAGATTTGACACTTCTTTTTTTTCCTCGACTGAAACAACCGATCAAACGAATGCATTTTAAGACGACAGAGGGTATTTATGCAGCCTATTACTTTCTGCACAGATTTTATGAATATTTATATCACACTTTATAAATTTGTTTAAAAAAGTCCATCTGCAAAACAAGTTAAAGTGAAGTACCGATAATTCAATCAGGGCATGTTTATTTCATATACATTGCAATCAACGCATACTCCCAAGCATTCTCTGCTAACTGCGCAGTTTACTCAGCAACTGCACTTGGTCTGCAAAAAATTCTGGGAAATTAAATGTTTAATAACCCTTTATACCATGAACCCATTGAAAATGGGAAATCAGGGTATAATGTTTTTGTTGAAATATATGTAACAGGCAGAAGGAGGCGTGGCTGACCCCATAAAGTATATATATTATTGATTTAAGGAGAGAAGCCGAGTCGATTTAGCCCTGTCCGCCTGTCTGTCCGTATGTATGATCGCGTCGATCTCAGAACCTATAAGAGCTAGGTTCGTGTATAACACTCGCATATTAAGTTTGTTTCAAAAAAGCGATAACCACTTCCGTTTTAATCTTATCGATTAAAAATGTTCTCGAAATGCAGTTATATAATTAATTCATTATATAATCTAATTCATCTTTATAGCTAGAGCCTTCAAATCTTGCTTTTCGTGTTATTTGAGTCTTCCACAATTTTGGTTTTATACAATTTTTGATGTCACGCCCCCGCAACATACGTATTTCAAATACTAAAGACTTGTTCTACACACATGAAGGACATGATCACGCCCTGCAATTTTGGTTGAAATCGTTCGTCTACAAAAAAATTTATTAGGCATATAATTTCTCATATTATCTGTGTCTTGCATCCTGAGCGCAGTTGCTGAGTCAACTGCGTAGATACCAGTAATATTAAAAAGCGCAGTCGCTGCGTAAGCTACGCAGTTAGCAGAGCCAGTTCTTATTCCTGGTTGCGTGTGTGTGGGGCGTGCTTATATGAGTGTATATGTGATATATCTATAAAATAATCAAAGAATGTTTAGAATATTCACTCATCGCAGGGTTCAGGGTATCTGCTAGTCGAGCAGTCTCGACTAGAGCAAAATTTTTGTTGTTTATTTTCTTACACATTTTTAGTTTACCTGGTTGTGTTGATTTTGTTCTGCCATTGCCTTTTCTTTTGCTTGTCGCTTGCACTTATACCGATGGTTTTGAAACCATATTTTTACCTGAAAGTATTTATGCAGTATTTTCAGTTTAATGTTATATCAAATATTATATTTTGTTTTTAAAAAGTATTTATACCATACTTTAAACTATATTTATTACACCTTAAAATAATGTGTCACGATTTGGTGTCATAACAATATAAATAATTTTTACGTTCATCTGTACAGAGTTTATCATCCAATTTTCTTATTATCGATAATAATCAATTTTTGGTTAATATATTGAGTAAGTCAAGTGTAACTTATGTAATTTAGTGTGGATCTGGGTGCAAAACTTTTGTAGATATAATTTTACCAATTTACCACACCGCAATATTTTTAGTTGAGAGTTCCTTACATGAGTATATAATCCTAGTCCGAAGTGTGCAGCGGCCATATATCGCTTCTACTAAGACCACCCCTGACCGTTATGTTAATTCAATTGGCCCTTTGATTGATTTGCAGCAAATTTTCAAGTCTCTAGCTGCAATATGTTTAGAGATTGACGTTCATATATGTATACGGACAGACGAACAAGGCCTAATCGACTCGGCTTGTCTCTGATCAAGAATATAAGTATATACATGATGGGGGCTTCCACGCTCCAAAGACGTGGGAGATCTAATTTAATAACTGAATTTTGATGTTTTTAATCGAGAACATTAAAAGGGGAACAGTTATCGATTTTTTGAAACAAACTCGATCTTTTCGTATCTACATAAAAATTTAAAAAAAAAATCGTACAGGGACAGGGATAAATCTACTCGGCTTGTCTCCCTGTGTTACATACATTTTAAACAAAACCATTATAACCTGTTTTCCCTTTTGTGATGGATTCAGGCTATATAAATGGGCACTTGCTTCACGATTATGCTCCTGCTCACTCATATTTGATTTATCTCCTAAGGATAACGCATTCACTATAGATCCAAGATCACAAAAACGACTTTTTGAAGTGCTTCGTCGATTTGAATAAAAGTTGGCTCAAGTACATAAAATCTAAAAGGGATTACTTTGAAGAAGACAAAATTGAAATTAATTGCATTACATTATACACATATTTCTATCTCTTCTTTCACAAATGTACATATTTATTATGTATATGTATGTGTATTCACGCACCAGCAGTGCACAAAAATTGAAATTTACTTTCTGTGGAATGGGTTTATCATGCTCATGCAAATTTTCATTACTATTTGTTTAAAAGGTATACAAGCGTTGATGTGTAAAAAATATGTTTCGGGACGAGCCTGCACACACACTTACATCCCCATGTTCACCATTTATGAGGATTTCTATGGCTGTGAAACTTAAGCTGCCTGTGCCAATTGTAAAATCCCCACATTTAAAAATGATCGTGATTGATATTGTGGACTACACACATTTGAATATGTGTGAGTGTTGAAGTTGTATGGTATGTGGTAATACGCACATAGTTTAAGAAATTCGATGACTATTCCAGTTTTAATGTGATCGATTAAATGCGTTTGTTATGTTTCATATACCGCCTTCCAGTGAAAAATTGATTAATAAAGCAATATGCTTATATTATGGGAACTTAAATGAACTATATTTTTATAGATGGACTTTCTTAATCAAACTTTCAAATCGTTATATGTCTCCTGTATACCAAATTTGTAAAAAGGAAATTGTCCAAATAAGCTGACGTATTATTATACCCTGAACCCATTGAAAATGTGAAATCAGGGTATAATGTTTTTGTTGAAAGGCGTATGTATGTAACAGGCAGAAGGAGGCGTGGCAGACCCCATAAAGTATATATATTCTTGATCAGGATGACAAGCCGAGTTGATATAGCCATGTCCGTCCGCCTGTCCGTCTGTCCGTATGTATGAACGCGTCGTTTTCAGAACCTACAATAGCTAGAGACTTGAAATTTTTTAGGTGCCAGTATATCACGAAAAGATCGAGTTTGTTTCAGAAATTCGATAACTGTAATCGTTTTATTGTTATCGATTAAAAACGAAAATCTAAATTAAGCTATAAAATTCTATCTAATTCACCTTTCTAGCTAGAGTCTTCAAATTTTTCATTTAGTGTTACTTGCGCCATACGCAATTTCGGTTTTTGTTAAATTTTGGATGCCACGCCCCCTTCGCCTCAAATTTGTAACTCCCGTATATCAAATACTAGAGACTTGTGCTTTGGCACATACATACATACATACACATGGATACGCCCAACAAGTTTGATCAAAATCGTTACTCTAGTAAAAAAGTTAATAAGCATTTAATTTCCCCTAACATTGCCATGCAAAGCAGCCAAAGAACAGCTGACGCAACAACTTGCGCTTGTGAGTGCTTGCGCCTGTGTATGTGTGTGTGTAATGAACATACATATACTTATGTATATTAAAGAAACGGAGATTGCTTGGAATTGCGGTTCTTCGCAGGGTTCAGGGTATACCCTAGTCGAGCAGTCTCGACTAGAGTTTTCTTACTTGTTATACCCTGAACCCATTGAAAATGGGTAATCAGGGTATAATGTTTTTGTTGGAAGGCGTATGTATGTAACAGGCAGAAGGAGGCGTGGCAGACCCCATAAAGTATATATATTCTTGATCAGGGAGACAAGCCGAGTCGATTTAGCCCTGTCCGTCTGTCTGTCTGTCTGTCCGTCTGTCCGTCTGTCCGTCCGTATGAACGCGTCGATCTCAGAACTTACAATAGCTAGAGACTTCAAATTTTTTTTGTAGGTCCCTGTATAGGGCGCGCATATCGAGTTTGTTTCAGAAATTCGATAACTGTTATCGTTTTATTGTTATCGATTAAAAACGAAAATCTAAATTAAGCTATAAAATTCTATCTAATTCATCTTTATAGCTAGAGTCTTCAAATTTTGCATTTAGTGTTATTTGGGTCTTACGCAATTTCGGTTTTTGTTAAATTTTGGGTGCCACGCCCCCTTCGCCTCCAATTTGTAACTCCCGCATATCAAATACTAGAGACTTGTGCTTTGGCACATACATATATATGGATGACGTGATCACGCCCAACAAGTTTGATCAAAATCGTTACTCTAGAAAAAAAGTTATTAAGCATTTAATTTCCCATAGCATTGCCATGCAAACAGCAGCCAAAGAACAGCTGACGCAACGATTTGCGCTTGTGAGTGCTTGCGCCTGTGTATGTGTGTGTGTATGTGTTGTTTGTAATGAACATATATATAAACTTATGTATATTAAAGAAACGGAGATTGTTTGGAATTGCGGTTCTGCGCAGGGTTCAGGGTATACCCTAGTCGAGCGGTCTCGACTAGAGTTTTCTTACTTGTTTTTTAACTGGAGATGATTAGATTGATAAAACTAAAACGGATCTACGCGTGCTAAAAATTTTAATCACAAGCTCTTTTTGGTTCTGAGACCGGTCAGATGGACGGACAGGACTAAATTGACGCCAATCGTCGAGCTGAGAATATATATATATACTAGATTTTCCTTTTGAATTGGTTCAGGGTATACAGAACTATATAACATTTAATTTAATTGTATATGTGTTTTGCCTTCAATATATATACAAGTAAAACACGTAAGAAAACTCTAATTAGGGGTGGTGACTAGGAGATACCCTGAACCCCTCACCATCTGCGTTTTTAAATGTATACGACAATTTGTATCTACAATAAACTTAATTAAAACAAGTAAGAACGTTGCTGTCGGACGCAACCGACAGCGAAATACTATTTCACGTCCCAGCATCACACAGGGGCATCTATCACATTATATTTTTTTAAATTTAACCTTAAATCCCCACTGTCGCCGCTTAAATTAGATGCAGATTAAAACTTTTCATTGGAGGTGGCCAGACCGTTTCAATTAGGATCGAAGCTTAGAACCCTTACCTTAGCAAAAACACGCACCTAAATCGAGAGAGGTGGCATCTCTCAAAATAAGAGAGGTTGCAACTCTCAAAATGAGAGAGATGGCAACTCTGAAAATGTGATTTAAGTTCGTTGGCGAGCGTAGAGGTGTGGGCTCGAACCCCGGTGCGGTCATGTTGATATTTTTGTTATATTTTCTTTCTTTAGTTATTTTGTATTAATAAAATATTCTTTTCAAACACATATATATAATTTGGCAAATCAAAAGACAAGGTCAAAGGTCACAAAGTCATGTGGCGCGGATGTTTCAGTTTTGATTTGCCACACCCCCAGTAGCCGTAGACAAATAATTTTTGGCATGTGCATAGAGTAGGCGTTTAAGAATATAACTGTAAAGTGTGGATGCTTACTTCCGAAAAATGCAAAAATTACAGGGTATTTTTCTGTATGGCACGCCCCTTTTGGGGCGTAACAATAATTTTTGGGGAATCGATAGAGGAGGCCCCCAGTAACTTAGCATCCAACTTTGAAGCTTCTGGCACTAAAACTGTGGGAGATATAAGCTGATATTAGTTGCCACGCCCCCTGAAGGCGTAGATATATCCGCCATACCTTTTCGATTGTGGGATGTTAATCCGAGTATATGTATCAAGTCTCAAGTCTCTAGCATCAATAGTGCTCAAAATATAACGAAACTAGGAAAATCACTATATATTCGGATCCGATTTACCACGCCCCTATTAGGCGTGGCCATAAAAAATTTTGGACGATCTTTATAGGATCGTAACAGTAACCCACGTGCCAAATTTGGGTGTTCTAGCTTTAAAACTGTAGAAGATACAGTTTTACCCGATTTGCCACACCCCCAATGGGCGTAGATATATCCGCCATAGCTTTTTGATTTTGGGATGTCGACATGAGTGTTCAGTTAAAATCTCAACTCTCTACCCCCTAGTGGGCGTATCGGGAAAATCTTGACACTTTATCAGACGAGGGTATACACGAGTATATATTTCAAATTTCAAGTCTCTAGCTTCAATAGCGTGGAAATGGTTTGCGTTCATACGGACAGACGGACGGACAGCATGACGGACATTGCACAAACCCAGTATACTATATCACTACGTGAAATAGTATAATAAGTAAGAGTGCTCTATTCGAGACTGCTCGACTAGGAGATACCCTGAACCTGCGTAGAACCGCACTTCTTACTAACCGCTAACATTCCCCGTTTCATTTATATGTATGTATGTACATATGTATGTATTACGCACGCGCAAGCAAACACTCTGTTAAAAACGTAGACTGCGCTTGGGCTGCAGGGCGCCCATGTTATGAGAAATGAATTGTTTAATAACTTTTCTTGTTGACATTTTTTATCAAACTTGTAGGGCTTCATCATGTCATTCACGGGCGTGTATTTGCCGAAGCACAAGTCTCTAGTATTTAAAATACGTGTTTTGCAAATTTAAGGCGAAGTGGGCATGGCATCCAAAACCTAACAAAATCAAAATTGTATAAAAAAAATTAGCGATGTTCTTAAGCCAACTCGAACTGCGCGTGCTATACGCGAGCCTCCAAAAAATGTAAGTCTCCAGATCTTATAGGCTCTCATATCGACGCGTTCTCCCTGTCTCCCTGATAAAAAAATATATATTCTTTATGGGAGTTCATGGTATAAAAATAAAATAAAATAAATAAAATAAAAACCGACACATGGAGTTGGACCTACATCTGTGTATTCGTCATAGACACACGCACAAGAACACACATAGACGCACGCACAAGCACACAATCTGCTAACTGTGCATTATGACTCATCACCTTCGCTGCTGCTGCAAGACGCCGATAATATGAGATAATAAATGTATAATAACTTTTTTTCTAGTCAAACGATTTTGATCAAATGTTGGGCGTGATCATGACATTCATAAGTGTGTATGTGCCAAAGCACAAGTCTCTAGTACTTGAAATACGTGATTTAGCAATTTGAGGCGAAGGGGCAATTTGAGGGCGTGGCATCCAAAATTTAACAAAAACCGAAATTGCAGAAGGCTCAAATAACACTAAAAAATAACACTAAATTTGAAGACTTTAACTATAAAGATGAATTAAATAGAATTTTATAACTAAATGAAAATATCGGTTTTAATCGATAACATTAAAACGATGATAGTTATCGAACATTTGAAACAAACTCGATCGAATCGTGATATACACGAACTTCCAAGCAAATTTGAAGTCTCTAGCTCTAGCTTATATCTAGCTTATATCTTCTGAGATCGACGCGTTCAAACATACGGACAGACGGACAGACAGACAGACGGACAGGGCTAAATCGACTCGGCTTCTCTCCCTGATCAAGAATATATATACTTTATGGGGTCTGCCACGTCTCCTTCTGCCTGTTACATACATTTTCACAAAACCATTATACCCTTTTTTCCCATTTTCAATGGGTTCAGGGTATTAAAAATATATGAATTCAATTTGCCCGACGGCACGTAAAGTCGAACCTGGGCCATCGAGCCGCTTCTACTAACATGCTTGAATACCCAGTAGAACAAAAAATCCGTTACTGTAATATAGTCCTAACTGCTAATCGCAGGAGCTGCGTAAACGACGTATATATGTATGTACATGTATAGCACGAAAAGATCGAGTTTGTTTAAAAAATCGATAACTGTCACCATTTTAAAAATTTATCGAAATTCTGTTATTAAATGTTATCTCCCACGTCTTTAGAACTAAAGTCCCCAAATTGTTTGCTTAGTTTAATGTCTCTTTTATGTAGTTTTGGTTTTTGGTAAATTTCCCCAAATATTTAAATTGAAAGTATGTGAAAATAAAGCCAATATATGAATGAGTTTGTATTTTTTGATATGCAGAAAAATTCAATGAAATATGTAGATTATGTAAAATCCATTAAATCAAACAGAAGTTGTTAAACAAAACGTTTGCACAATTGGCAGTTTTCCTATACGTGTGCACACATATACACACACATTGAACTGCGTGCATATTGTATGAGCCGCAAGTTTTAGTGTACATATGTCCACTAGATGGCGCTATAGTTTGCGTATTATCGACTGCTCTATTGGCCAAAAATTTAAAATAATTTTAATTTCAGTTTGTGTGCATTTATACTAGATGCAAACTCTGTAGTATCGTGAAGCACTCGGTTATTACAGACTTCAGTTTGTTTATGACAAATATGTTTTGTTTAAAAAGTAAACGAACACTCATAAGAACCATTATAAATACCTTTAAGACTGTAATAAACGTCTGATTTTTTGTGGTTTTTATTTTATAGTACGTAATGCATATAAGTATGTGCGATTGTATAACTATATGTGTAGGTAGAGAGTATTTATAAGAGGGATGTGTATTCCGCTTGATAAGTTAGATTATTTTACTACATTGAGCATTTTTCATTGAATACAATACTAAGAGGAAAGAGCGTGTTCAAACAATGAGCACATTTCAATACAAAAGTTAGGGTGAGTTGAAATATATTTTTCCCCATTGTTCATTAATGCGTTTTTATCTTTCAAAAACATGCCACTGTTGTCTGCATACTTATTTCAATGTGCTCTAGAGATGCTTTATTCTAAGGTAATCAGCACTCATGTTTAGGTGGGTAGACATTGTATGAAATTTCCAGATAATAAAACTCAAGGGTGACAATGCACAGTTCAAATATTTTTATTGTTATAACACGTCACACCCCATATCTATTGTTCGTAAAGTAATTGCTTAACCTAATGACAATTATATTATATTTAAAGTGTAAGGCTCTGCTATAGGCTTACTTACTTATATAGTAGAACATAAATATTGTCTTATCAATTAATTTCTTTTTCATCTTATATATTTTTTAATTTTACGAGCATTTGATTAATTGCTATGAGAAATATTTATGCCAAGTGGGGTAGTAACAAATCTCAAGTCTACAAAACTTATATATTTACGCCCACTAAGGGCTTGGCAAATCGGATATGCCTATTTATTATTTTGTACAAAATCTGCTATCCTTTCAGCATTATTAACTTAAAATTTTTTAATATAAACTTGTCAGCTGGGTTGCCAGCGCAAAATCAACAAAAATTGAAGACTCTAGCTTCAAAACTGTGTTAGATGAACATATATCATTTTAATCGATAACATTAAAACAGAAATAGATATATAGGTTCTAAGATCTACATACGTGTTAGACAGACAGACGGACAGTGCTATTTCACGCCTCTTTCCGCCTGATTTATACATTTTCAAAAAACATTATGACCTGATTTTCCATTATACGTATATTAATTTAGATTATAATAATTACAATAATAGGGCTCAATATGAACGATACCCAAAATAAAATAATTGTTATCAATACATTAAATTACTTACTTGTGTAGGCGTCAAATGTATAAGACTTGCTAAATGCTCCCGCTCGGGGGCTGACAAATATCGCTGTTGCTTAAATCTTCTCTCAAGCTCATAAACCTTGAAATACAATAATTCAAAATATAGTTCTTATAACTTTTTTGTTAATCTGCAGAAGATTAAATGTAAATAGAAAGATTGGTATAGAAAGATAAGTATGTAGGTATATAGAAAGATTAGTATGCTGATCCGCCTATCCGTATATAGCTGGAGAGTCAAGTCGACTCTGAAAGTTCAGTTGAAGTTTGGAGGACACTTGAACTGATATGTTGATATGCAACATAAAAATGGGTAATACTCAATATTCAATGGTTGCGCTTTGAGGTATTGATTACAAAGTCGAGGACAAAATATGATTCTTAACTTAAAGCCTCATAGAGGCTCTGAATCACCTGCCTGACCAACACGAAAGTACGCAATTTCGGTGTTTGTTAAATTTTGGGTGTCACGCCCCCCTCGCCTCAAATTTGTAAATTCCGTATTTAAAATACTAGAGACTTGTGCTTGGGCTGACATGATTAAACATTTAATTTCCCATAACATTGGCATAAATTTAGCAGCACAAGAACAGCTGACGTACTGACTTGTGCTTGTGTGTGCGTGCGCCTCCTTTATTGATTTGACAAAAGTATTTAATATTTTAGTAAAAACAATTAAGAAAACTCTAGTCGAGACCGCTCGACTAGGGGATACCCTGAACCTTGCGAAGAACCGCTATTCCGTGTATTCTCCGTTACTTTTATATAAATATGTATATGTATGTTAACGCACACACAAGCGCAATGATATGGGAAATGAAATGTTTAATAATTTTTTTCTAGACTAACGATTTTGATCAAACTTGTTGGGCGTGATCATGTCATCCATATGTATGTATGTGCCAAAGCACATGTCTCTAGTATTTGATATACGGGACTTACAAATTTAAGGAGGAAGGGGCGTGGCACCCAAAATTTAACAAAACCCGAAATTGCGTAAGGCCTACATAACACTAAATGCAAAATTTGGCGACTAGCTAGAAAGATGAATTAGATAGAATTTTATAGCTTTATTTAGATTTTCGTTTTTAGTCGATAACAATAAAACGATAACCGTTATCGAATTTCTGAAACAAGCTCCATATGCGCGCCCTATACAGGAACCTACATAAAAAATTTCAAGTCTATAGGTTCTGAGATCGACGCGTTCATACATACAGACAGACGGACATGGCTATATCAACTCGGCTTGTCATCCTGATCAAGAATATATATACTTTATGGGGTCTGCCACGCCTCCTTCTGCCTGTTACATACATACATATTTTAATAAAAACATTATACCCTGAATTCCCATTTTCAATGAGTTCAGGGTATAAAAACAAAGAGCGCCGAATCTACTCTGGAACCAACATGTATGTACATATGTATGTATATCAGATAAATACAATAAAGAACAAGTTAAATATGTATAACGGTTTAATGAAAACCGAATTTTATATTTGCGATACACTTCACTACTTTAGGCATCAACAAAAATAAATACCTTTTTGAAAGTATATTTGCTTTGTACAAATGTATGTTTGCATATGTAGCTCGACAAATACTACTGGTGTATATACTACATTCAAATATGCACACAATTTATGTGCGCATACGTATATGTATGTATATACATATGCAAGTATGTATGTGTAAACATAACCGTTATATTTTCATAAGAATACAATTTTGGGTTTATTATTTGGATAAAACACGTTGTAATTTTGCCAAATTTTTAATAAAACAAGTAAGGAAACTCTAGTCGAGACTACGGGATACCCTGAACCTTGCGAGGAACCTCTACTCAGAACATTGCCCGTTTATTATATATATATATATATATATATATATATATATATATATATATATATATATATATATATATATATATATATATATATATATACAAGCAACACATACACACGCATAAGCGCAAGTTGGCGTGTCAACTGCGATTGGGCTGCTATACATATGTCAATGTTATTGGAAATTAAATATTGACTAAATTTTTGCAGACGAAATGATTAAACTTTTAGAACGTGATTATGTCATTCAGATGTGTGTATTTGCCAAAGCACAAGTCTCTTGTATTTGAAATACGTGTTTTGAAAATTTGAAGCCAAGGGGGCGTGAAATCCAAAATTTAACGCAAATCGAAAGTGAATAAGGCTCACATGAAACTAAAAGCAAACTTTGAAGACCCTAGGAAAAATCGTGATAAAATTATTTACTTTATGTGGTCTGCTACGCCTACTTCTGCTTGTTACACACATTTGAACAAAACTATTATATCCTGATATTCCATTTTCAATGGGTTTAATTTAAAATAAGTAAGAAAACTGTAGTCGAGACCGCTCGATTCGCTAACCCTGAACCCTGCGAAGAACCGCTATTTCGTGTATGTAAGCGCACGCACACACAAACGCAAGTTGCTGCGTCAGATGTGCTTTGGCTGCTATTTAAATGCCAATGTTAAGGGTAATCGAATGTTTAATAATTTTTTTTCTAGATTAACGATTTTGATCAAACTTGTTGGGCGTGATCATGTCATCCATATGTGTGTATGTGCCAAAGCACACGTCTCTAGTACTTGAAGTACGTATTTTGAAAATTTGACAAAAACCGAAATTGTTCATATGATACTAAAAGCCAAATTTGAAGACTCTAGGTATAAAGGTGAATTATATAGAATTAACATTAAACTAACATTAAAATTAAGACAGTTATCGATTTTTTTAACAAACTCGATCTTGTTGTGCTTTACAGGAACCTACATAAAAATATCAAGTCTCTAGCTCTTATAGGCTCTAAGATCGACGCGTGAATACATACGGACGGACAGACGGACGGACGGAAGGGCGGACAGACGGACAGGGCTATGTCAACTCAGCTTGTCTCCCTGATCAAGAATATATATACTTAATGGGGTCAGCCATGCCTCCTTCTCCCTTTTACATACATTTCAACAAAACCAATATACCCTGATTTCCCATTCAATGGGTTCAGGGTATAAACAGTTCAGAGACGGACATAAGGACACTGAACAAATCCAATATACTCATTGCACTCCTGCATAAGCACGCGATCAAACTGCGAAGTTTACGGCGCGTTGTAAGGGCTATGCCACAAGAGAGTAGTTGTATATTAACTTTTCGTTTAGATAAACATATTTTCAGTGCTTGATAATGTTACTGATTTTGCGTATGAAATATGATGCGTCGGTTGAGTGGTAGCTATCTTAACGAAATTGTCAATTTTTATTGATAATAGGGCAATGAGATGGCATCTCTCAAAATGAGAGAGGTGGAAACTCTCAAAATGAGAGAGGTGGGAACTCAGAAAATGTGATATAAGTTCGTTGGCGAGCGTGGGCTCGAATCCCGGTGCGGTCATGTTGATATTTTTGTTACATTTTCTTTCTTTAGTTATTTTGTATTAATAAAATATTCTTTTCAATCATATATATATATATATATATATATATATATATATATATATATATATATATATATAATTTGACAAATCAAAAGACAAGGTCAAAGGTCACAAAGTCATTATGTGGCGCGGTATTGGCTCAGAAGCTGCAGATGTTTCAGTTTTGATTTGCCACGCCCCCAGTGGCCGTAGACAAATAATTTTTGGCATGTGCATAGAGTGGGCGTTCAGAAATATAACTGTAAAGTTTGGATACTTACATTCTAAAAATGCGCCCCTTTTGGGGCGTAAAAATAATTTTTGGGGAATCGGTAGAGGAGGCTCCCAGTAACTTAACATCTAATTTTGAAGCTTATAGCACTAAAACTGTGGGAGGTGGGAGATATAAGCTGACATTTGTTGCCACACCCCCTGAAGGCGTAGATATATCCGCCATACCTTTTCGATTGTGGGATGTCGACATGAGTGTTCAATTAAAATCTCAACTCTCCCTTCTAGAAGTATTGTTTCTGAGATACAGGAAAATGCATTTTTCGATTTGCCACGCCCCTAGTGGGCGTATCGGGAAAATCTTGACACTTTATCAGACGAGGGTATACACGAGTATATATTTCAAATTTCAAGTCTCTAGCTTCAATAGCGTGGAAATGGTTTGCGTTCATACGGACAGACGGACGGACAGCATGACGGACATTGCACAAAATCAATATACTATATCACTACGTGAAATAGTATAATGATAGACTCTTACGACGCCTGTATACAGCGATATATATTGTGTCTTAAGATGTTATTTCGTTCACACGGCCTGAACTAAAGACAAGAACTAATGATATAATTAATAGATCTGTTGAGTGAAAAGATTTTTAATGTTGAACAAACCTGTGCTTGTGTGAAAAGAACTCTTCTTTTTCGTCTTTGTGCCAATGGAAATTGAAGAGGTTTAGTATCACTTACGCTGCACGCAGCTAACCCAGTCATATTTCCCATGTGACCCATTGATCCACCAGCCGAAGAACTCATAAGTCGCGAAACTGTAATAAAATAATAAAAACCAAAAATGTACTGAATTTTTATAAATGAACATCGGAAATTTCTTTTCGATTTCGAGTATTCACAACCGAAAATACATCAAACTGAAATTTAAACTTTAAATTTGATGCTGGAATACATATTTGTTCATAATGATTATTTTCTAGGACTACATTTTTTCTTTATATCTAAGATGTATCATTGTTTACAGTCGGTAAACTTTAAAATGGTTACCTACAATATTCGCCTTATAGCTCCTTTCTACTATAAAATATCAGGAATGTAAATAAATATGGTATAAATGGCTTAGAAACGTCATATGTGTAAAATTGAAAATCATCTCTTCATTTCTTAAACAAACAATGACAACAAAATAATTTAAAATCAATTATTCTCACGGAAACCTTTTTCATTTTTAGAAAAGTGTACAGTGATTGGGTGACTCAGCACATATCATCATTTTAAATATCTACTGGTTGAGTAAAGCAAACATTTTCAAGTGCTTAGCATGAAAATTTTTCTGTTTTTGTTTGGAAGCGTTCCCAACCATTTCTTTAATATAAATATACCTACATATTTGCGTGTAAATATGTATGTACAAATTAAATAGAAAAAATAATATATTATCACAAAAAGCTCTAGTCGGAGTGCCATAACCTTAACATACTCTGTGATCTAACCTTTCTCCGATTTGAATATTTTCTTTAATAAAATATATGAAAAATCTACAACGTTCTTAATCGATTACATTACAACGAGCATTACCATTAATTATACTTAATTATTGGACTTACATTCATTTTTTTAAATATTGGACTTACATACATTTTGGACTTACATATATCTTATTATTATCAAATCAATAGAACAGGTCGACATTAAAAGTCAACATTTTGAGTTTCTAATTCTAAAATTCCAGAAGATACAGTTTTCCCGATTTCATTTTAATTTTTAAGTAAAGTTTTCAATTAATTTATTAACTTATTGGTTAAAAAGGGAATACGGATATTACGAGGATGCTTAGCTTTGTTTCTTATATTACATACTTGCAAATCTGGGGTCATTTGCCGTTGATCCATACCAGGAAGCTGAACCCCGCATATCAGTATAATGTCCCGCCAACGATAAATTATCTGTCGGTCCACAATAACTTTGTACTCCTGGACTATGATACAACGATCCCATAGCGTACGGATTTGCCATTGTAGAAGTGCTGACAGTTCCTGGTGAATTAATACTACTGCCGCTAGAATTAGATCTAGAGAAAGTGCAACTGGTTAACTTAGAATGATTGAAGTAATTGGAATGTACTATATTAAGTATCTTAGAGATATAATTTTAAAAGCGGTAGTGATTTGAAATTTGAAATATTTAGTTTCGTTGACAACATTATGTATTTGAAATTTCAAATATCTATAGGGCGTCTGCCAGCAGAGCACCATAGGTTTAGGTTTCTGAATAGAAAGCGCAGATCGTGCTGTTTAACAAAATCTATATTTCTTTCCGTCTTAATGTTGTCGATTAAAAACGAAATCGAAATTAAATATTAAAATTATAATTTATTACTTTTTAGCTACCGTCTCCAAATTTTGTTTTATTTGTATCTTGTCTTTTAATTTTGGAGAAAATCTGCCTTTTTTTTCAAAATACTGCGTAATTAGCATTTATGTAGTATAAACGCTCAAAAAATTCAATCAAAACCAATTTTAAAGTGTAATCCAATAGCGCCATCTATGTTTCGATTTAGAGTAGCTGATAATTCGCAAACCATAGCGCCATCTAGTAGACATATGTACACGTAATTTGCAAATTTGCTGATGCCCATAGTTTTATATGTATGTGTATGTATGCACACGTATGGGAAAACTGTCTCTGCTGAGCGTTGATGGTCACATGTGTTTTCCGATTGGCCAAACGTTTTGTTTAATAACTTATATTGATTTAATGGATTTTAATGCAGTTTTCAGCATGTGATCAATATAAGCACGAAGTTGCCTGCGAAAAAACTCAATAAAATCAGCTGATGTCATAAAACGAAATTACTTAACGACCCAATATTTTATTGAATTTTTCTCCATGTAGAAAATTGCAAACTCATTCATATTTTGGCTAACAAACAAAATTTTAAGACTCTAGCTGCAAAGATAATTTAGATAGAGTTTTATAACTGAATTTCGTTTTCATATATCAATATCGATTTGAGCGTGGTATACACGAAATTCAAACAAAAATTGCAAGTTTCTAGCTCTTATTTGTTCGATACACGAACCTTGAAAAAAAAAAAAAACAAGTAAGAAAACTCTAGTCGAGACCGCTCGACTAGGGTATACCCTGAACCCTGCGAAGAACCGCAATTCCAAGTAATCTCCGTTTTTTTAATATACATAAGTATATATATGTTCAATACAAGCAAAACATACACACACACATACACAGGCGCAAGCACACACAAGCTCAAGTCGATGCGTCAGCTGTTCTTTGGCTGCTTTGCATGGCAAAGTTATGGGAAATTAAATGTTTAATAACTTTTTTCTAGAGCAACGATTTTGATCAAACTGTTGGGCGTGATCATGTCATCCATATGTATGTATGTAAAAATTTAACAAAACCCGAAATCGCGTAAAGCCTACATAACACTAAATGCAAAATTTGAAGACTCTAGCCAGAAAGATGAATTAGATGAATTAATTAAGATTATCGTTTTTAATCGATAACAATAAAACGATAACAGTTATCGAATTTCCGAAACAAACTCCATATGCGCGCCCTATACAGGAACAGGACAAAATTTCAAGTCCATAGGTTCTGAGATCGACGCGTTCATACATACGGACAGACGGACAGACGGACATGGCTATATCAACTCGGCTTGTCATCCTGATCAAGAATATGTATACTTTATGGGGTCTGCCACGCCTCCTTCTGCCTGTTACATACATACGCCTTTCAACAAAAACATTATACCCTGAATTCCCATTTTCAATGGATTCAGGGTATAATAAAAATTATAAAAATAGCAACAAAAACATTAAAAATGATTCAAAACAAAACAAAAGACCAAAAATTTGCTGTCTATTAATTGTTTGCACAATGTAAACATTAGTTGTAAGAAGACGGGAGAAAAGCTAACGGGACATCAAAAACAACAAGTAAGAAAACTCTAGTCGAGACCGCTCGACTAAGAGATCCCCTGAACCCTGCGAAGAACCGCTATTCCAAGCATTATTTGTTTCTTTTATGTACACATGCATATGTACGTCCATTGCAAGCAAAGCATACACACACATACACAGGCGAACGCACACACACACGCCAGTCGATGCGTCAGCTGTTCTTTGGCTGCTTTGCATAGCAATGCTGTGGGAAATTAAATGTTTAATAACTTTTTTTCTAGAGTAACGATTTTGATCAAACTTGTTGGGCGTAATCATGTCATCCATATGTATGTATGTGCCAAAGCACAAGTCTCTAGTATTTGATATACGGGAGTTACAAATTTGAGGTGAGGGGGGCGTGGCACCCAAAATTGAATTAAAACCGAAATTGCGTAAGACCCAAATAACACTAAATGCAAAATTTGAAGACTCTAACTATAAAGATGAATTAAATAGAATTTTATAACTAAATGAAGAGATCGGTTTTTAGTCGATAACATTAAAACGATTATAATTATCGAATATTTGAAACAAACTCGATCGAATCGTGATATACACGAACTTCCAAACAAATTTGAAGTCTCTAGCTCTTATATCTTCTGAGATCGACGCGTTCAAACATACGGACAGACGGACAGGGCTAAATCGACTCGGCTTCTCTCCCTGATCAAGAATATATATACTTCATGGGGTCTGCCACGCCTCCTTCTGCCTTACATACTTTTTCACAAAACCATTATACCCTGAATTCCCATTTTCAATGGGTTCAGGGTATAAAAACGGCTTGTCGCGTCTTTTGTCGCCAGTCTTCCGTGAATTCATTTGTGTTGATAATTTCTTGGAATGTCAACTACTTAACATATAATTTGGAGTTTTTGCAATGCCTGGTAAACGCACCGACGACAATTTGATACAATTGGTGTATTTTATATATCAAAGGAAAGACCAGCAATGAGTTGGCTGAAATATTTAATATTAAGCTTAGAACAGTTTACAACATTATCAACCGGGTGGAAAAAGAAAATAAACTGGAATTAAAGAGCTCTAAAGGCAGACCAGCAAAGCTCTCTCGACGGGATTGTTCACAAATACTGAAGACCGTGGATAACAAACCACAAACAAGTCTCAGAGAGTTGGTTACTGACATTAAAATAAACCTTCAAAAGACAGTGTGTCCAGAGACTGAGAAAATTACTCAATTTCCACAAATACTCATCACATGTCGCAAGGAAGAAGCCGTTGTTGTCTGCTATAAATGTTGAGAAGCGATTAACCTTCGCAAGACTTAATGTTGACAATCCTTCAGACTACTGGAATAATGTAATTTTTTGAGACGAGACGAAGATAATGTTGTATTACAATGATGGCCCTGGAAGTGTTTGGCGGAAACCAAAAACAGCCCTTCAGGCCAAAAACATTGTGCCTACTGTTAAGTTTAGCAAGCTTTCAGTCATGGTGTGGGGCTGTATTTCTTCCAAAGGTGTAGGAGAACTGCGAATATTCAACGATATTATGACCAAAGAGTTTTATTTGGACATTTTAAAACACGAATTGACAGAAAGTGCGCAAAAATTTGGCTTCGTTGATCCGGAAAACACCAGAAAACTTAAATACAAGTATCAGGACAACGATCCGAAGCACAAATCACTGGTGTGTGTCGCACTTGGCTTCCTTACAACTGCGGGAAAGTTATTGACACCCCACCCCAGAGCCCAGATCTCAATCCTATTGGGAATTTGTGAGCATAATTGAAGAAAAAGGTGGCCAAAAATGATTTAATTCGTTGCATAAACAAGGAGTGGTGCAAAATACCGCAATACTACGATATTATGCCCTAATATTGTCGATGTCGCGACGCCTCAGACATGTAATGGAAGCTAATGGCGGGCATACCAAATATTAGTCAATGCCATTTTGATATTAAAGAAATATCGATCTCATAATATTTTGCAAACAATTAATGGGCAGCAAATTTCTGTTGTTTTGTTTTGAATAATTATTAAATTTTTTGTTGCTATTTTTATCATTTTTATGCCCTGAACCCATTGAAAATGGGAAATCAGGGTATAATGTTTTTGTTGAAATGTATGTAACAGGCAGAAGGAAGCGTGGCAGACCCCATAAGGTATATTCTTGATCAGGATGACAAGCCGAGTTGATATAGCCAAATCCGTCTGTCCGTCCGGCTGTCCGTATGTGTGAACGCGTCTTTCTCAGAACCTATAAGAGCTAGAGACTTGAAATTTGTATGTAGGATCCTATATATCACGAAAAGATCGAGTTTTTAAAGATTTTTTTTTTTTTTGTTTTTTTATCAATTTATTTGATCGAGTTTGTTTCAGAAATTAGATAACTGTTATCGTTTTATTGTTATCGATTAAAAACGATAATCTAAATTAAACTATAAAATTATATCTAATTCATCTTTATAGCTAGAGTTTTCAAATTTTGCATTTAGTGTTATGTAAGCCTTACACAATTTCGGTTTTTGTTTTTTTTTTTTTTTGTATTTTATTTAAGAATATAATAAGGAAAATATTCTGCAAAGAAACAAATATGAAACAAGTAAGAAAACTCTAGTCGAGACCGCTCGACTAGGGTATACCCTGAACCCTGCGAAGAACCGCAATTCCAAGCAATTTCCGTTTCTTTAATATACATAAGTATATATATGTTCATTACAAGCAACACATATACGCACCCATACACAGGCGCAAGCACACACAAGCGCCAGTCGGTGCGTCAGCTGTTCTTTGGCTGCTTTGCATGGCAATGCTATAGGAAATTAAATGTTTAATAACTTTTTCTAGAGCAACGATTTTGATCAAACTTGTTGGGCTTGATCATGTCATCCATATGTCTGTATGTGCCAAAGCACAAGTCTCTAGTATTTGATATACGGGAGTTACAAATTTGAGGCGAAGGGTGCATGGCATCAAAAATTTAACAAAAACCGAAATTGTGTAAGGCTTACATAACACTAAATGCAAAATTTGAAGACTATAGATAGAAAGATGAATTAGATAGAATTTTATAGCTCAATTTAGATTATCGTTTTTAATCGATGACAATGAAACGATAACAGTTATCGAATTTCTGAAACAAACTCGATCTTTTCGTGCTATACATGAACCTACATAAAAAATTTCAAGTCTCTAGATCTTATAGGTTCTGAGATCGACGCGTTCATACATACGGACAGACGGACATGGCTATATCAACTCGGCTTGTCATCCTGATCAAGAATATATATACTTTATGGGGTCTGCCACGCCTCCTTCTGCCTGTTACATACATACGCCTTCCAACAAAAACATTATACCCTGAATTCCCATTTTCAATGGGTTCAGGGTATAAAAATGTGTCTTTCCCAATAAATTTTGATGTTTAAGTTGAACTTCTATAATTTTTATACTATTTCACGTAGTGATATAGTATATTGGGTTTGTGCAATGTCCGTCATGCTGTCCGTCCGTCTGTCCGTCTGTCCGTGTGAACGCAAACCATTTCGACGCTATTGAATCTAGAGACTTGAAATTTGAAATATATACTCTGATAAAGTGTCAAGATTTTCCCGATACGCCCACTAGGGGCGTGGCAAATCGGAAAATGCATTTTCCTGTATCTCAGAAACACTACTTCTAGAAGGGCTAGAGAGTTGAGATTTTAACTGAACACTCATGTCGACATCCAAAAATCAAAAAGCTATGGTGGATATATCTACGCCTTCAGGGGGCGTCGCAACAAATATCAGCTTATATCTCCCACAGTTTTAGTGCTAGAAGCTTCAAAATTGGATGCTAGGTTACTGAGGGCCTCCTCTATCGATTCCCCAAAATTATTGTTACGCCCCAAAAGGGGCGTGCCATACAGAAAAATACCCTGTAATTTTCGCATTTTTCGAATGTAAGCATCCAAACTTTACAGTTATATTCTTAAACGCCCACTCTATGCACATGCCAAAAATTATTTGTCTACGGCCACTGGGGGCGTGGCAAATCAAAACTGAAACATCTGCAGCTTCTGAGCCAATAACGCGCCACATAATGACTTTGTGACCTTTGACCTTGTCTTTTGATTTGCCAAATTATATATATGTGTTAGAAAAGAATATTTTATTAACACAAAATAACTAAATAAAGAAAATGTAACAAAAATATCAACATGAGCGCACCGGGGTTCGAGCCCACACCTCGCCAACGAACTTATGTATATCACATTTTCTGAGTTGCCACCTCTCTCATTTTGAGAGTTGCCACCTCTCTTATTTGGAGAGATGCCACATCTCTCGATTTAGGTGCGTGTTCTTGCTATGGTAAGGCAATCGAGATAAATCGAGAGAGGTGGCATCTCTAAGCTACGATTCTAATTGAAACTGTCTGGCTACCTCCAATGAAAAGTTTTAATCTGTAGCTAATTTGAGCGGCGACAGTGGGGATTTAAGGTTAAATTTAAAAAAATGTAATGTGATAGATGCCCCTGTGTGCTGTTGGGGCGTGAAATAGTATTTCGCTGTCGGTTGCGTCCGACAGCAACGTTCTTACTTGTTTTTTTTCATTTTGCAACCAATTAATGGACAAACTGTTTATACACATACTTTATGGGGTCTGCCACGCATCATGCCTGTTACATACATTTTAACAAAAACATTATACCCTGACTTCCCATTTGCAATGGGTTCAGGGTATAAAAATTCAGAATTTGATTTACATAAAATCAAATTTTACAAAATTAGAAACTCTAATTTGATATGATATGAGATATACAAAGCTTAATATTTTAATTTCGAAACCATTTTTTTATCGACAATATTAAAACGATAACAGGTATTATTATAAAAACACGATCACATACAACTAGATTCTGACCTCGACAGGTTTATGGGGACGCCACGCCTTCTTCTTGTTATGGGCTAAGGTTTACGACATTGCATAATTTGTTTTAAGTTTCAGACTTACCGAAATGGAGAGGGCGGGTTTCCGTTTATTTCCAATTTGCGGTATGATTCCTCTATTGGACTTAAAATGTCAGTTACACTAAACGGTGTTGAGTGGTTATTGTTGAATATAGTATTTTGATGTTGAGTGTGTAAGTTCTGGAGGTGTTGAATACTAGATAGGCTATGGTGGTGATGTGCAACCGCGACAGCGGCTGCAGTAGAAACCGAGTTTTGTGTCGAGATGTCGTTCGTATTGGGCTTAGAAAGTGGTTCCAATTGATGCTGATGAGAAGCCGAAGTTGGTATAAATATTTCTTTTTGAGATAAACTCATAACCAAATCTGCTTCAATACCCAAACTGGTTTCCTCTTCAACAAGTATTGCTCGAAAGCATCGCCGCTCATTAAAATGCTCAATAATATTTGACGCTGACATACGAAAAACTTTGGTTTATTCATTACATTCTAAATTATTGTATCTAAAAACATTCAAAAATAAAAATAGAATGCTTAAAACATTTTAGATATAAAATTATTCATTCATTTAATATCAGACCTTATTACCATTTAAAAGTAAGCGAACTTAAGGCGGAAATGCCCGGTAAAGAGATTCCCTAAAACCGTCATATTTGCACTTTTATACCCTGAACTCATCAAAAATGGGAATGCAGGTAATAATGGTACATTCTTTTTATACTTTGCCATGCCCTTCGCCTCACATTTTCAAAATACGTATTTCAGATATTAGAAACTTGTTCTTTGAAAAATACACACATATGAATCGTCACGCTCTGAAAGTTTAAAAGTCCACATATAACAAGTAAGAAAACTCTACTCGGGGGTCCCGACTAGGAGATACCCTAAACTCCGCGCTATCTGCGTTAAAATACTGCATAATTAGCATTTCGTATAAACGCACAGAAAATTAAATTCAATTCATTTTCAATTGTTTAGCCAATAGCGCCATCTATGGTTCGATTGAATAGCGCCATCCAAGTTTCGATCCAACTGAGCAGCTGATAATTCGCAAATCATAGCGCCATCTATTGGAAATATGTACACTAAAACTTGCGGGTTTCAGAACTTGCTAGATGCACGCAGCTCAATGTGTATGTGTGTATGTGTGCACATGTATAGGAAAACAGTTTGCTTTGCTTTGCTGGTCACGTGTTCGGCCGATTGGCCAAACGTTTTGTTAATAACTTCTGCGCGAATTAATGGATTTGAATGAAATTTTCAGCTTATGTTCAACATATTTTATTACATTTTTTCCAATTTTAAAAAATGTAAACCCATTTATTTACTGGCTTTGAGTGCAACTAACCTCAATTTAAATATTTGGGGAAATTTGGAGCCGGTATCCAAAATTTAACAAAAAATCAAAATTAGAGAAAATAAATATAAAACTTAAAAAAAATTAAAAAATTTGGGGACTCAGCTATAAAGACGTGGGAGATATAATTTTATAACTAACATTCGATAATGTTTTTAATCGATAACAATAAAATTAAAATAGTTATCGACTTTTTCTAACAGATCGAGTGATCTTTTCGTGCTATTCACGGACCGACATACAAATTTCAAGTCTCTAGCTCTTATAGGTTCTGAGAACGACGCGTTCATACATACGGACAGACAGACGGACAGACGGACATGGCTATATCAACTCGGCTTGTCATCCTGATCAAGAATATATATACTTTATGGGGTCTGCCACGCCTCCTTCTGCCTGTTACATACATACGCCCTCCAACAAAAACATTATACCCTGATTTTCCCATTTTCAATGGGTTCAGGGTACAACAAGTAAGAAAACTCTAGTCGAGACCGCTCGACTAGGGTATACCCTGAACCCTGCGAAGAACCGCAATTCCAAGCAATCTTCGTTTTTTTAATATACATAAGTATATATATGTTCATTACAAACAAAACTTACACACACACACATACACAGGTGCAAGCACACACAAACGCCAGTCGCTGAGTCAGCTGTTCTTTGGCTGCTATTTGCATGGCAATGCTATGGGAAATTAAATTGATCAAACTTGTTGGGCGTGATCATGTCATCCATATGTATGTATGGGCCAAAGCACAAGTCTCTAGTATTTGATATACGGGAGTTACAAATTTGAGGCGAAGGGGGCGTGGCATCAAAAATTTAACAAAAACCGAAATTGTGTAAGGTATACATAACACTAATGCAAAATTTGAAGACTCTAGCTATAAATATGAATTAGATAGAATTTTATAGCTGAATTTAGATTTTCGTTTTTAATCGATAACAATAAAACGATAACAGTTATCGAATTTCTGAAACAAACTCGATATGCGCGCCCTATACAGGGACCTACAAAAAAAATTTGAAGTCTCTAGCTATTGTAAGTTCTGAGATCGACGCGTTCTTACATACGGACAGACGGACAGACGGACGGACGGACAGACGGACAGACGGACAGACAGACAGACAGACAGACGGACAGGGCTAAATCGACTCGGCTTGTCTCCCTGATCAAGAATATATGTACTTTATGGGGTCTGCCACGCCTCCTTCTGCCTGTTACATACATACGCCTTTCAACAAAAACATTATACCCTGATTTCCCATTTTCAATGGGTTCAGGGTATAAAAACAGTAATTTAATTTCCCATAACATATGCGTATTGCAGCACAAGCGTAGTCGCTGCTTATACTGCGCTTTTAGCAGAGTGTCTGCTTATGTGTGCATGCATGTGTGTGTGTGTGTGTGTGTGTGTGTGTGTGTGTGTGTGTGTGTGTGTGTGTGTGTGTGTGTGTGTGTGTGTGTGTGTGTGTGTGTGTGTGTGTGTGTGTGTGTTCGTGTGTGTGTGTGTGTGTGTGTGTGTGTGTGTGTGTGTGTGTGTGTGTGTGTGTGTGTGTGTGTGTGTGTGTGTGTGTGTGTGTGTGTGTGTGTGTGTGTGTTGCTTGCAATATATACGTAAATATGCATGTTTGACACATCGGCTCTTCGAAACGGTCAGAGACCAGTCTCTACCAAACCACTTTTGTTGAATATACTCCGTAATTTCTTGTTATCTGCTGTTATAAGCTTAAAAAATTAATTAAATAACATGTTTTAAAAAACTACCTTAAATAATTAGAAGAACATCAAAAAGTAAGTGCTAAGTTAATACTGCTAGGCAAGAAGATCTCTTGAGCCTTCGATGATGGTATCAAAGCACAAGTTTCAGGTATTTTAAATACGTTTTATCAAAATTTTAGGGGTATCCGAAAACCAAACATTACAAAAGCGTTGTTTTCATAGCACGGACGCAGTCGCTGAGTGAGCTGCGAAGTTGGCGCGTGCTTATGAGATCGAGTGTGTGTTGCTTGTAATATGTATATACAGTTTGTCCATTAATTGTTTGCAAAATGGAAAAAGTCATACAAGTTCAACTTTAACATCAAAATTTATTAGGAAATACACATTTTTTCATATTTGTTTCTTTGCAGAATATTTTCCCTATTATATTCTTAAATAAAATACATAACAAGTAAGAAAACTCTAGTCGAGACCGCTCGACTAGGGTATACCCTGAAGAACCGCCCTGCGAAGAACCGCTATTCCAAGCATTCTTCGTTTCTTTTATATTCATATGCATATGGACATATGTTCATTACAAAGCCAATACACACACACACACGCAGAGGCGCACACACACAAACGCCAGTCGGTGCGTCAGCTGTTCTTAGGCTGCTATTTGTATGCCAATATTATGGGAAATTAAATGTTTAATAACTTTTTTGTAGACGAACGTTTTTGATCAAACTTTCAGGGTGTGATTATGTCATTGCATGTATGTGCCAAAGCACAAGTTCTATAGTACTTGAAATATGTGTTTTTCAAATTTTAGGCAAAGGAGCATCCAATGTTAACAAAAACTTGAAATTGTTTAAGGATCACATAACACTTAAAGCAAAATTTAAATTCTAGCTAGTAAGATGATTTTTATAGAAATATATATCTGAGTTTCGATTTCGTTCTTAATCGATAACATTAAAATTAAGATAATTATCGATTTTTTTTAAGAAACTGGACCTTTTCGTGATATACAGGAATCTACATACAAATTTGAAGTCTCTAGCTCTTATAGGTTCTGAGAACGACGCGTTCACACATACGGACAGCCGGACTGACAGACGGACATGGCTATATCAACTCGGCTTGCCTCCCTGACGAAGAATATATATACTTAATGTGGTCTGCCACGCCTCCTTCTCCCTATTACATACATTTCAACAAAACCATTATAACCTGATTTCCCATTTTCAATGGGTTCAAGATATAACAAGTAAGAAAACTCTAGTCGAGACCGCTCGACTAGGGTATACCCTGAACCCTGCGAAGAACCGCAATTCCAAACAATCTCCGTTTCTTTAATATACATAAGTTTATATATATGTTCATTACAAACAACACATACACACACACATACACAGGCGCAAGCACTCACAAGCGCAAATCGTTGCGTCAGCAGTTCTTTGGCTGCTGTTTTGCATGGCAATGCTATGGGAAATTAAATGTTTAATAACTTTTTTCTAGAGTAACGATTTTGATCAAACTTGTTGGGCGTGATCACGTCATCCATATATATGTATGTGCCAAAGCACAAGTCTCTAGTATTTGATATACGGGAGTTACAAATTGGAGGCGAAGGGGGCGTGGCACCCAAAATTTAACAAAAACCGAAATTGCGTAAGACCCAAATAACACTAAATGCAAAATTTGAAGACTCTAGCTAGAAAGATGAAATAGATAGAATTTTTTTAGCTTAATTTAGATTTTCGTTTTTAATCGATAACAATAAAACGATAACAAGTTATCGAATTTCTGAAACAAACTCGATATGCGCGCCCTATACAGGGACCTACAAAAAAAATTTGAAGTCTCTAGCTATTGTAAGTTCTGAAATCGACGCGTTCATACATACGGACAGACGGACAGACGGACAGACAGACAGACAGACGGACAGGGCTAAATCGACTCGGCTTGTCTCCCTGATCAAGAATATATATACTTTATGGGGTCTGCCACGCCTCCTTCTGCCTGTTACATACATACGCCTTCCAACAAAAACATTATATCCCTGATTACCCATTTTCAATGGGTTCAGGGTATAAAAACCGACATTAATATTTTTCAAATTTTTTTGTTTAATGTTGGCCAGCAACTTAAGTCAGCTGTTTAAATGCAAGCGCCAGTTGTCGATATGCAACCGTAAATGTAATTAAACTTTACAATTATGTTATAGGTGATCGATCAGAGATAAAAAAATTTGTGAATATGGAATATGCAGAGATATTTAGAATCAGTGTTTAGCGAAAGTTTCTTTTGATGGTGAATATATTGTTGTGTACGTGCATATATTGTTGGTATCTTTTTTATCAGAAATTTAACAATCACACTCGTGTTTCGTGAAGTATTTCTTGTTTGGCTCGCGCAACTAAAAATGGTATGTTCTGTGTATAAATGTAGTGAAACGGATCTAATAAGTTTCCTTTGCTCGTTTCTGTTCCACTTCGAATAAACTTGCATGTTGCAGGCGGATATGAGTTTCGCCGTTTAGTGTTGCTGGGGGGACAACAACATGCGCTATGATTATGCTCTAATCAAGTGGAAATTAGAGAAGATAATAGAAATGATCTCACAGATTGATCGTTTAAATGAAAAAATTGAATTTTTCATCAAGCACATTAAAAAGTATATGCGAAAGTGCAATCGTAATTTGCAAAGAGCTAAAGTTTCTCACTCAAGGTGGCTCTCGCAGCCGCTTATTGCTAATTTGTAATAGCAGGTGACGAATCCAGATTCGTCTATAATGGACAGGCTTATTCCGTTGCCTAAATTTAATCGAAAATAAAAATAGTATCTTACCCTTCAACAGACATACAATTTTCCACGAAACATTTAATACATTCCGCATCACTTTCTGCGAAGAAAGCCACAAAGGATGAATTATTGAAGGTACTGAAAGTTGACAGGGAAGAAGAACCAGAAAACTTAGCGGGGCTTAGAAAATCAATGGTCCCCAAAAAGCTGATCCCTCTTACTCCTGAAGAAGCATTGCATTCATGTTGGGAAATGGTATAACAAAACAGCATTACATCAACATTCATAATATAAATTAATCACTATTTCTTTTCAGTATTCGGTTGATATTAAAAAATTTAATGAATTTGTAAAAAAAACACTTTGATTATAAATAAACATGTATCTAATGTCACCAACGGTCCAAAAAATATTAATTCACGACTGGAAAATAGTGAACGCGTCCTTAGATCCGATTGGAATAAAATACATAACAAGTAAGAAAACTCTAGTCGAGACCGCTCGACTAGGGTATACCCTGAAGAACCGCCCTGCGAAGAACCGCTATTCCAAGCATTCTTCGTTTCTTTTATATTCATATGCATATGGACATATGTTCATTACAAGCCAAACATACACACACACACGCAGAGGCGCACACACACAAACGCCAGTCGGTGCGTCAGCTGTTCTTAGGCTGCTATTTGTATGCCAATATTATGGGAAATTAAATGTTTAATAACTTTTTTTGTAGACGAACGTTTTTGATCAAACTTTCAGGGTGTGATTATGTCATTGCATGTATGTGCCAAAGCACAAGTCTATAGTACTTGAAATATGTGTTTTTCAAATTTTAGGCAAAGGAGCATCCAATGTTAACAAAAACTGAAATTGTTTAAGGATCACATAACACTTAAAGCAAAATTTAAATTCTAGCTAGTAAGATGATTTTTATAGAAATATATATCTGAGTTTCGATTTCGTTCTTAATCGATAACATTAAAATTAAGATAATTATCGATTTTTTTTAAGAAACTGGACCTTTTCGTGATATACAGGAATCTACATACAAATTTGAAGTCTCTAGCTCTTATAGGTTCTGAGAACGACGCGTTCACACATACGGACAGCCGGACTGACAGACGGACATGGCTATATCAACTCGGCTTGCCTCCCTGACGAAGAATATATATACTTAATGTGGTCTGCCACGCCTCCTTCTCCCTATTACATACATTTCAACAAAACCATTATAACCTGATTTCCCATTTTCAATGGGTTCAAGATATAACAAGTAAGAAAACTCTAGTCGAGACCGCTCGACTAGGGTATACCCTGAACCCTGCGAAGAACCGCAATTCCAAACAATCTCCGTTTCTTTAATATACATAAGTTTATATATATGTTCATTACAAACAACACATACACACACACATACACAGGCGCAAGCACTCACAAGCGCAAATCGTTGCGTCAGCAGTTCTTTGGCTGCTGTTTGCATGGCAATGCTATGGGAAATTAAATGTTTAATAACTTTTTTTCTAGAGTAACGATTTTGATCAAACTTGTTGGGCGTGATCACGTCATCCATATATATGTATGTGCCAAAGCACAAGTCTCTAGTATTTGATATACGGGAGTTACAAATTGGAGGCGAAGGGGGCGTGGCACCCAAAATTTAACAAAAACCGAAATTGCGTAAGACCCAAATAACACTAAATGCAAAATTTGAAGACTCTAGCTAGAAAGATGAAATAGATAGAATTTTTTAGCTTAATTTAGATTTTCGTTTTTAATCGATAACAATAAAACGATAACAGTTATCGAATTTCTGAAACAAACTCGATATGCGCGCCCTATACAGGGACCTACAAAAAAAATTTGAAGTCTCTAGCTATTGTAAGTTCTGAAATCGACGCGTTCATACATACGGACAGACGGACAGACGGACAGACAGACAGACAGACGGACAGGGCTAAATCGACTCGGCTTGTCTCCCTGATCAAGAATATATATACTTTATGGGGTCTGCCACGCCTCCTTCTGCCTGTTACATACATACGCCTTCCAACAAAAACATTATACCCTGATTACCCATTTTCAATGGGTTCAGGGTATAAAAACCGGCATTAATATTTTTAAAATTTTTTGTTTAATGTTGGCCAGCAACTTAAGTCAGCTGTTTAAATGCAAGCGCCAGTTGTCGATATGCAACCGTAAATGTAATTAAACTTTACAATTATGTTATAGGTGATCGATCAGAGATAAAAAATTTGTGAATATGGAATATGCAGAGATATTTAGAATCAGTGTTTAGCGAAAGTTTCTTTTGATGGTGAATATATTGTTGTGTACGTGCATATATTGTTGGTATCTTTTTTATCAGAAATTTAACAATCACACTCGTGTTTCGTGAAGTATTTCTTGTTTGGCTCGCGCAACTAAAAATGGTATGTTCTGTGTATAAATGTAGTGAAACGGATCTAATAAGTTTCCTTTGCTCGTTTCTGTTCCACTTCGAATAAACTTGCATGTTGCAGGTGGATATGAGTTTCGCCGTTTAGTGTTGCTGGGGGGACAACAACATGCGCTATGATTATGCTCTAATCAAGTGGAAATTAGAGAAGATAATAGAAATGATCTCACAGATTGATCGTTTAAATGAAAAAATTGAATTTTTCATCAAGCACATTAAAAAGTATATGCGAAAGTGCAATCGTAATTTGCAAAGAGCTAAAGTTTCTCACTCAAGGTGGCTCTCGCAGCCGCTTATTGCTAATTTGTAATAGCAGGTGACGAATCCAGATTCGTCTATAATGGACAGGCTTATTCCGTTGCCTAAATTTAATCGAAAATAAAAATAGTATCTTACCCTTCAACAGACATACAATTTTCCACGAAACATTTAATACATTCCGCATCACTTTCTGCGAAGAAAGCCACAAAGGATGAATTATTGAAGGTACTGAAAGTTGACAGGGAAGAAGAACCAGAAAACTTAGCGGGGCTTAGAAAATCAATGGTCCCCAAAAAGCTGATCCCTCTTACTCCTGAAGAAGCATTGCATTCATGTTGGGAAATGGTATAACAAAACAGCATTACATCAACATTCATAATATAAATTAATCACTATTTCTTTTCAGTATTCGGTTGATATTAAAAAATTTAATGAATTTGTAAAAAAAACACTTTGATTATAAATAAACATGTATCTAATGTCACCAACGGTCCAAAAAATATTAATTCACGACTGGAAAATAGTGAACGCGTCCTTAGATCCGATTGGATGTCTGGGAGGAAGTGCTTCATTAGCGTGGAACAAGCTCTATAAAAACTATAGAAAATTTCAACAAACAAATTATTGAAAAATATGACGTCTTTTATAGGGCCTGCTATTCTTCAGATTCACTTTTATCAAGTATATATTTAAGTAAAAGGTGGAAAAAAGTATAAAAAAAACCTTCCACCATCTCCGCCAAACCACCAACATATAATTTCAGAATTGGAGAATATAGATTTCGCTTCTTCTGGCGAGTCTAATTATGATGAACTATTTGATTTTGTTTTAGCCGGCGAAGAAGAATAAAATTTAATTAAATTTTATGTTTATGAAAGGAGGTGTGTGAAGGCATGGCACAAATTCTATATTAAATTCTATATTAATATAGACAAGTAAGAAAACTCTAGTCAAGACCGCTCGACTATGGTATACCCTGAAAACTGCGAAGAACCGCTATTCCGTGCAATCTCCGTTTCTTTTATAAAATATATGTATATGTATGTTCATTACAAGCAACACATACACATACACACACAAGTGGAAGTCGGTGCGTCAGCTGTTCTTTGGCATGCAATGTTATGGGTAATTAAATATTTAATAACTTTTTTTTAAGACGAACGATTGGGCGTCATGTCATCCATATGTATGTATGTGCCAAAGCACAAGTCTCTAGTATTTGATATACTGGACTTACAAATTTGAGACGAAATTGCGTAAGGCCCAAATAACAGTAAATAGAATTTTATAACTAAATGAAGATATCGGTTTTAATCGATAACATTAAAACTATGATAGTTATCGATTATTTGGAATAAACTCGATCTTTTCGTGCTATACAGGAACCTCTAGCTCTTATAGGTTCTGAGAACGACGCGTTCATACATACGGACAGACGGACGGACGGACGGACAGACGGACATGGCTATATCAACTCGGCTTGTCTTCCTGATCAAGAATATACATACTTTATGGAGTCTGCCACGCCTACTTTTGCCTGTTACATACATTTCAACAAAAACATTATACCCTGATTTCCCATCATTAATGGGTTTAGGGTATAAAAATAGATGTGCAAAATTTGAGGGCGCTAACTTGAAAACTAGACTTTATGTTTCTTATGTTATGTTGTTTCACTGCTCGGCCCTCAAATTTAGGCTTATTTTCCATCCACCTTATTTTTAAACTTATTTAAACGTATAGATTGAACTGCGGAACGACAGCACATATAATATTTTCTATTTTCGTATTGGATTTGTGCTGCCTAACATGTATATTTCAAATTAGTAGGCGCTCCTTAATGGTTAAATTCCGCGCATTGTTAATTAATTTATGTCCACTTAAAAACTCAATTTGAAAAAAATTTTTGCCTATATATGGATTTCAAAACAACAAGCAGCTAAAAATGATGCCGTTTCAAAAATTATTAGTTGTATAACTAATCAACATATTATATATATATATATATATATATATATATATATATATATATATATATATATATATATATATATATATATATATATACATATTTTTTTCTTTTTTTTTTTGTAAAATGAAGTAAATGCATTAGATAATAATACAGTATTGAAATTTTTGTACTCGTTCCAAAAGAAACAAGTAAGAGTGCTCTAGTCGAGACTGCTCGACAAAGAGATCTCCTGAACCCTGCGAAGAACTGCGATTCCTAAGAGCCGCTAACATTCTCCGTTACTTTTATATGTATGTACATATGTAGCAAGCAATACATACATACACACACACAGACGCACGCACAAGAACACACACACAGACGCACGCACCAACACACAATCTGCTAACTGTGCATTATGACTCATCAGCTTCGCTGCTGCTGCAAGACGCCGATAATATGAGATATTAAATGTTTAATAACTTTTTTCTAGTCGAACGATTTTGATCAAATTTGTGGGGCGTGATCATGACATTCATATGTGTGTATGTGTATGTCTAGTACTTGAAATACGTGATTTAGCAATTTGAGGCGAAGGGGCAATTTGAGGGCGTGGCATCCAAAATTTAACAAAAACCGAAATTGCAGAAGGCTCAAATAACACTCATTGCAAAATTTGAAGACTCTAGCTAGAAAGATGAATTAAATAGAATTTTATAACTAAATGAAGATATCGGTTTTTAATCGATAACATTAAAACGATTATAGTTATCGAATATTTGAAACAAACTCGATCGAATCGTACAATACACGGACTTCCAAAAAAATTTGAAGTCTCTAGCTCTTATATCTTCTGAGATCGACGCGTTCAAACATACGGACAGACGGACAGACAGACAGACGGACAGGGCTAAATCGACTCGGCTTCTCTCCCTGATCAAGAATATATATACTTTATGGGGTCTGCCACGCCTCCTTCTGCCTGTTACATACATTTTCACAAAACCATTATACCCTTTTTTCCCATTTTCAATGGGTTCAGTGTATAAAAATATACATAATCTATTGGGTACACATTTTATACTACACCTAAGTATATATCGGAAACCATATTTATGCCGAAGCTCATTTAGACCGTTTTTTGTTAAATCATTTAATCTGTAAATATTTGTTTAACAACATTAACATTTTATAAAGCAGATAAAATATATTAAAATAAAAAAGAGGATTGTCCATTCCACCATTTATTTTTGTGATTCATCCAACATTATTCTTACTTTATTCATTGATAAACACTTCGTTGAGCTTAGCGTTCCTTTAAATATATATATATATATATATATATATATATATATATATATATATATATATATATATAATTTCACAGCTCAATATTATAAATTAATAAATTACTGATGATAATAATACTTTTATAAAGTATGTTGATATTTTATCATCAGATTTAGCATTGCTCTAGTCAATTGTTTAGACCCATTATCTTATTTTGATAAAGCACTAGAAAATGTAACACTGAAAATTTGTATTTCTCCTGCACAATATCTGTGTAGTATGTAAATTTAAAGACATATAAGCCCACGTCAGTGAATTTATTATGAATATCCACTCGACACGATTCCGTCAAATGAAATAAGAGGTCTGAACAGTACTGACGAGTACTCCTCAGATGGCTTCTGGATAGCCCTCGAATAAGTTTTTCCTATTAACGATAACTCAGTACTGCTGGTACTGGCTGCACACTTCGTTGAACAAAACAAACATCAAAATATTGCTTATTCATTTTAATGATACCAACCAATAAGAGAGCAGAGAGAACGGCCATGGGCTGGAATTCAGAGCTAACTGGCTTTGGGCAGCTCCAAATAATGCCTGCCCACCTTTAGATATATCTGTTCCACTCACACTTTGAAATTTCGTGTATATTCGTATTGGTTAAAAAGAGATGATTGCAGTCACACCAGTATTCACTGCAGCGTCAGTTTTTTTTATGCTCACCAATGGGAAACGGCTATGTTTCAACCCTCCTACTGCTTGAGGTCGCATTTTTGTGAATTAGTTTAGTAATGTTAAATGCATTCTTAAATTGTTAAATTTCCCCTTACTGTTATTCCAACAATAGAAATGCATGCTAAGCTTGTATTTTCACACAACGCAATAATGCTTCTACGTACTTTTTAAAAGTGCCAACTCGAAATCGTGTAAGAATTTGGGACTGGTCTGAGTGGACAATGCTTACATAATGCCACTGATTCAAAGAAAAACTGAAGTATATTATATCGGGCGCACCGACTAGGAGATCCCCTGAGCCCCGTGCGATCTGCGTTTTTCAACGGACAAAAAATTATTTACTTGAATTTTTAATTTTTAGCCAATAGCGGCATCTATGTTTCGATTCGATAGAGTAGCAGATAATTCGCAAACTATAGCGCCATCTAGTAGGCATACTAAAACTTGCGGCTCATAGAATCTGTTAGATGTACGCAATTCAATGTGTTTGTGCACACGTATATCATTTTTTACCCCTTAATTCCAAATATACAAAACTTTCTCTCATCCGAAAATATGACCTTGTTCCAGAACCTCTCCGACTTGGAAATGTGCTCATTGGCGAAGTCCATACGTTTATTTTTGTATACCTTTGAAATATGGGCCTTCCTACCAATTCTTCCATTATACCCCGCCTCCGTCCAATTGCGCCGAATAGTTTGATCGGACACTGTTTTTTTTTAAATGTTCGCCGACTTCAAGACTCGCTTTTTCTCCCCGTCGACCAGATAGGGGCTTCGATCATATGGAGCCTGTTGAAATATAGTTGTCGTACACTCTCTGACATGAGGAATGTGTTTTGCCAACCAATCGACCGATTTCTCGCCAGATTTTCCCTCCAAACAAAAATTTCAAATTAATCTGCTCTCTTCAATGTAGATTTCTTTTCCCTTGGTCTCCATGGTACAATGCATGACGAAAATTCCGAAAAAAAACTAATAACAAAAAGAAGCTGAACAAGTTAACGATAATCGCGAATTTCCTCATTGTACGCAGAATTCGAGGCATGAACGCAGGCTTTTGATAGTTCTTTTTATACCCTGAACCCATTGAAAATGGGAAATCATTTGTTGAAATGTATGTAACAGGTAGACGGAGGCATGTCAGAACCCATGAAGTATATATATTCTTGATCAGGGAGAGAAGCCGAGTTGAATTAGTCCTGTCCGTCTGTCTCTCTGTCCGTATGTATGAACGCGTCGATCTCAGAACGTACAATAGATAGAGACTTCAAATTTTTTTTGTAGGTCCCTGTAAAAGGCATACAGAGTTTGTTTCAGAAATTCGATAACTATTATCGTTTTAATGTTATTGGTTAAATTCACTTATAAAATTCCAGCTAATTCATCTTTCTATCTAGATTCTTCACTTTCGGGTTTTGTTAAATTTTAGATGGCACGCCCCCTTCGCCACAAATCGCTTAATCACGCATTTCAAGTACTAGAGACTTGTGCTTTGGCACACACATACATATGGATGACATGCTCACGCCCAACAAGATTGATCCAAATCGTTGGTCTAGAATAAAAGTTATTAAACATTTAATTTCCCATAATATTGGCATGCAAATAGCAGCCAAAGAATAGCTGACGCACCGACTTGCGTTTGTGTGTGCGTGTGTGTGTATGTTTTGCTTGTAATGAACATACATATACATGCGTATATAAAAGAAACGGAGATTGCTTGGAATTGCGGCTCTTCGCAGGGTTCATGGTATCTGCTAGTCGAGCAATCTCGACCAGAGTTTTCTTACTTGTTATACCCTGAACCCATTGAAAATGGGAATTCAGGGTATAATGTTTTTGTTGACAGGCGTATGCATGTAACAGGCAGAAGGAGGCGTGGCAGACCCCATAAAGTACATATATTCTTGATCAGGATGACAAGCCGAGCTGATATAGCCATGTCCGTCTGTCCGTCCGTCTGTCCGTCTGTCCGTATGTATGAACGCGTCGTTCTCAGAACCTAGAAGAGCAAGAGACTTCAATTTTTTATGTAGGTTCCTGTATAGCACGAAAAGATCGAGTTTGTTACAAAAAATCGATAACTGTCTTAATTTTAATATTATCGATTAGAAACGAAATCGATGCTCCGTTATATAATTCTATATAATTCATCTTTATAGCTAGAGTCTTCAAATTTTGCACTTAGTGTTATGTGAGCCTTACACAATTTCGGATTTTGTTAAATTTTTGGTGCCACGCCCCCTTCGCCTCCAATTTGTAACTCCCGTATATTAAATACTAGAGACTTGTGCGTTGGCACATACATACATATGGATGACATAATTACGCCCAACAAGTTTGATCAAAATCGTTACTCTAGAAAAAAAGTTATTTCACATTTAATTTCCCATAGCATTGCCATGCAAAGCAGCCAAAGAGCAGCTGACGTACCGACTGGCGTTTGTATGTGCTTGCGCCTGTGTATGTGTGTGTGTACGTGTTGCTTGTAATGAACATATATATACTTATGTATATTAAAGAAACGGAGATTGCTTGGAATAGCGGTTCTTCGCAGGGTTCAGGGTATACCCTAGTCGAGCGGACTCGACTAGAGTTTTCTTACTTGTTATACCCTGAACCCATTGAAAATGGGAATTCAGGGTATAATGTTTTTGTTGACAGGCGTATGCATGTAACAGGCAGAAGGAGGCGTGGCAGACCTTATAAAGTACATATATTCTTGATCAGGATGACAAGCCGAGTTGATGTAGCCATGTCCGTCTGTCCGTCCGTCTGTCCGTATGTCCGTCTGTCCGTATGTATGAACGCGTCGTTCTCAGAACCTATAAGAGCTAGAGACTTCAATTTTTTTCATGTAGGTTCCTGTATATCACGAAAAGATCGAGTTTGTTTCAGAAATTTGATAACTGTTATCGTTTTATTGTTATCGATTAAAAACGAAAATCTAAATTAAGCTATAAAATTCTCTCTAATTCATCTTTCTAACTAGAGTCTTTTAATGTTGCATTTAGTGTTATTTGGACCTTACGCAATTTCGGTTTTTGTTAAATTCTGGATGCCACGCCCCTTCGCCTCAAATTTGTAACTCCCGTATATCAACTACTAGAGACTTGTGCCTTGGCACATACATACATATGGATGACATGATCACATGATCACCCTACAAGTTTGATAAAACCGTTGCTCTAGAAAAAAAGTTATTAAACATTTGATTTCCCATAACATTGCTATGCAAAGCAGCCAAAGAACAGCTGACTCAGCGACTGGCGTTAGTGTGTGTGTGCGCCTGTGCGTGTGTGTATATTAAAGAAACGGAGAATGCACGGACAAGCAGTTCTTAGCAGGGTTCAGGGTATACCCTAGTCGAGCGGTCTCGACTGGAGTTTTCTTACTCGTTTTGTTATGTGTTTGTTTTAATAGTTATATTATGCTTAAGTTTTTATTTTTAATGAATGAAATTAATTTAATAAATTCTGTGACTTAATGGATTTTAATTATATTTTCCTCATATGATTTACCTATTTTAATGAAATAGACAAAACTAATACAAAGAAGTAAGAAAACTTTAGTCGAGAACGCTCGACTAGGGTATACCCTGAACCCTGCGAAGTACCGTTATTCCGTGAATGCTCCGTTTCTTTTATAAATCATATGTATATGTATGTTCATTACAAGCAACACATACACACACATATACACAAGCACACACAAACGCCAGTCGGTGCGTCAGCTGTTCTTTGGCTGCTACATATTTGCATGGCAATGTTATGGGAAATTAAATGTTTATTAACTTTTTTCTAGAGCAACGATTTTGATCAAACATGTTGGGCGTGATCATGTCATCCATATGTATGTATGTGCCAAAGCACAAGTCTCTAGTATTTGATATACGGGACTTACAAATTTGAGGTGAAGTGGGCGTGGAACCCAAAATTTAACAAAAACCGAAACTGCGTTAGGCTTACATAACACTAAATGCAAAATTTGAAAACTCTAGCTGTAAAGATGAATTAGATAGAATTTTAAAAATAAAAAAAATTGAAGTCTCTAGCTCTTATAGGTTCTGAGATCGACGCGTTCATATATACGGAAAGACGGACAGACGGACGGACAGTCGGACATGGTTATATCAACTCGGCTTTTCATCCTGATCAAGAATATATATACTTTATGGGGTCTGCCACGACTCCTTCTCCCTGTTACATACATTTCAACAAAAACATTATACCCTGATTTCCCATTTTCAATGGGTTCAGTGTATAAAAATGTAAAGTCTCTCGTTCTCGTTCTCGTCGGACAACAGACAGAAAGACATTTCAGCTCGTCGAGCTGCTCAAGAATATATATATTTTATGGGGACTGCCTCCTTCTGTCTGTTACATACATTGTAACAAAACCAGTATACCCTAATTCTCATATTCAATGGGTTCAGGGTATAAAATAAACATTGTACTTTAAAAATTGAACGATATTGACAATCAGTATACGCATACATTATTATATTTGAAATTATATGATAACCAAAACATTTAGAAACTTTCAGGCTTCATTAATAAAACTTAAATTAGCTTCATTATTGTTTGTTTATAGTATGTAGGATAGGCTGATAAATAGGATGCACTTTCATATAGATATCCTTTAAAAATTAACTAAATAGATATAAAAAGAATTACTTTAATACCACTTTATTTTCTCAAATATATAATTATGCTCCTATTATTGTATTTATTTTTATACCCATTGAAAATGGGAAAAATGGTATAATGTTTTTGTGAAAATGTATGTAGCAGGCAGAAGGAGGCGTGACAGACCCCATAAACTATATATGTATATTCTTGATCATGGAGAGAAGCCGAGTCGATTAAGCCCTGACCGTCTGTCTGTCTGTCCGTATGTTTGAACGCGTTGATCCCAGAAGATATAAGAGCTAGAGTCTTCAAATTTTGTTGGACGTTCGTGTATAGCACGAAAAGATCGAGTTTTTTTTTTCAAAGAATCGATAACTATCATCGTTTTAAAGTTATCGATTCAAACCCGATATCTTCCTTCATTTATAACATTTTATTTTATTCATCTTTATGGCTCGAGCCTTCAAAGTTTGCAGTCAGTGTTACTTCGGGCTTTGATAAATTTCGCCTCGAATTGCTAAATCACGTATTTCAAGTACTAGACACTTGTGCTTTGGCACATACACACATATGGATGACATGATGACACCCAACAAATTTGATAAAAATCGTTTGTCTACAAAAAAAAGTTATTAAACGTTAAATTTCCTATAACATTGGCATACATTTAGCAGCCAAAGAACAGCTGTCGCACCGAATTGCGCGTGTGTGTGCGTGCGCCTGTGTGTGTATGTGTGCTTGTAATGAACATACTTATACATATTTATATAAAAGAAACGGAACATTCACGGAATAACGGTACTTCGCAGGGTTCAGGGTATATCCTAGTCGAGCGGTTTCGACTAGAGTTTCATACTTGTTAATTGGATGGATTTGAGCATACGTGCGCCTGTGTGCATGTGTTGCTGGTATTGTACATAAATAAACATACATATGTGTGTAAAATAAACGGAGAATGTTCGGAATTGCGGCTCTTCGCAGTGTTCAGGGTATACCCTAGCGAGTGGTCTCGACTAGAGTTTTCTTGCTTGTTTTGCATGGAAACATGGACTTTATTAATAAAGCTTTCAGAGCGTAATTATGTCATTCATATGTGTGTTTTTGCCAAAGGGCAAGTCTCTAGTAATTGGAAAACACGGCTTACAAATTTGAGTCGATGGTGGGTTGGCATCCAAAATTTAAGTAAAATAAAATTAAGTAAAGTACACTTGAAACAAAGATGAATTAGAGTTTCATAGATGAACATCAAAACCGAAATAGTTATAGTCTTTTGAAGCAAATTCGAGCTGAGCGTGCTATATATGAACCTCCAAAAAAATTAAGTCTCTGATTCGTATAGGCTTTGAGATCAACGCGTTCAAACATTCGGACAGATGGACAGGACTTAATTTACTTGTAATGTTATGTTAATGTGTTACTGATCACAAATATAAATACTTTATTGGGTCACGCCTCATTTTACCCGTTACTTTCTCAAAAACATTTTACAATTTTTTTCCCCCATTTTCAATGGGTTTAGGGTTTAAACATTATACACTGAATTTCCTTTGTCAATATATTGAGACAATAATAAGATAAACTTTTAGTATCGTAGTATAAGTTTTCATAATTTGCGATATCGGCACATTCATAAAAATTAACTTGGCAAAATGTGTTCGGAGTATACCAAATTTTTATTTAGGGGTGAATGGTACGCTTTTGATTGCTCTTTTAATTTGTCTGAAGATCGTAGCGAACATAATCATTCAACTGAAAAATCATGTCGTGCTGAGTTCTTGAATTTAAATTCATCCGTTCGACTGGATGGGAATATTTTTATAACTCAAATAATTGGTGAATTGGAATATTTTTTATATGAATGATATATTTTTATGTGGCTATTACTATAGCCGAAACAATTTAATTTTTATACCTATTAACGAAGTGAAATAAGTATATTAGTTGTGGACAATGTCCGTCATGCTGTGTGTCCGTACGAAAGCAACCCATTTCTATGCTTTCGAAGTCTTTTAGGAATTTAGAATGTATACACATGTATACCCTCGTCAGTTAAACTGTGTCGATCCCCTGAGCCCTGCAAAGAACCACTAACATACTCCGTTTCTACATATATACACACATGCACAAGCAAATGGTCTGCTAACAACGCAGACTGAGCTTGAGATGCAAGGCACCTAAGCTATGAGAAATTAAAGGCCTTATAACTTTGTTGTAGGCAAACGTTTTTTCTGAGCGTGATTGTGATTGTACACATATGTGTGTATTTACTAAATCACAAGTCTCCTGTATTTGAAAGACGTGTTTTGCAAATTTGAGGCGAAAGGGACATCCAAAGTTTAACAAGTAAGAAGACCGCTCGACTAGGATATACCCTGAACCCTGCGAAGAACCGCAATTCCAAGCAATCTCCGTTTCTTTCATTACAAGCAACACATACACACACACATACACAGGCGCAAGCACACACAAACGCCAGTCGCTGAGTCAGCTGTTCTTTGGCTGCTATTTGCATGGCAATGCTATGGGAAATTAAATGTTTAATAACTTTTTTTCTAGAGCAACGATTTTGATCAAACTTGTTGAGCGTGATCATGTCATCCATATTTATGTATGTGCCAAAGCACATTTGATATACGGGAGTTACAAATTTGAAGCGAAGGGGGCGTGGCATCCAAAATTTAACCAAAACCGAAATTACGTAAAACTTACATAACACTAAATGCAAAATTTGAAGACTAGCTAGAAAGATGAATTAGATAGAATTTTATAGCTTAATTTAGATTTTCGTTTTTAATCGATAACAATAAAACGATAACAGTTATCGAATTTCTAAAACAAACTCGATCTTTTCGTGATATACAGGAACCTACATAAAAAATTTGAAGTCTCTAGCTATTGTAGGTTCTGAGAACGACGCTTTCATACATACGGACAGACGGACAGACGGACGGACAGACGGACAGACGGACAGACGGACGGACAGACGGACATGGCTATATCAACTCGGCTTGTCTCCCTGATCAAGAATATATATACTTTATGGGGTCTGCCACGCCTCCTTCTGCCTGTTACATACATACGCCTTTCAACAAAAACATTATACCCTGAATTCCCATTTTCAATGGGTTCAGGGTATAAAATAGAATTATACAACTGAGTATCGATTACGTTTTTAATCTGTACGAATAAAATTAAAATATTTATCGATTTTTTTAAACAAATTCGATATGCGCACTCTATACAAGACACACTTTACGGACTGCTGCTGCTGACAACTTAATGACTTTGTAACCTTTTATATTCTATATTCATTTGTCAAATATTACATATGTAAATAAAATAATATTTTGACAATACTACCATTTGTCTACAAAAATAAATAAGTAAATATCTCGCAAACCCCTCAAAAGAAAATATACATAAGATAATAAAGTTCCTTAATAATAGTAAAATGTACAAATTAATATAAATATATAAATATAAGTATATAAATATGTAAACAAGCCGAAGGCCCCAGCAGCCAGTGCTTTTAAAAAAAACAAGTAAGAGTGCTCTAGTCGAGACTGCTCGACAAAGAGATCCCCTGAACCCTGCGAAGAACTGCGATTCCTAAGAGCCGCTAACATTCTTCGTTACTTTTATATGTATGTACATATGTAGTAAGCAATACATACACACACACAGACGCACGCACCAACACACAATCTGCTAACTGTGCATTATGACTCATCAGCTTTGCTGCTGCTGCAGACGCCGATAATATGAGATATTAAATGTTTAATAACTTTTTTTCTAGTCGAACGATTTTGATCAAATTTGTGGGGCGTGATCATGACATTCATATGTGTGTATGTGCCAAAGCACAAGTCTCTAGTGATTTACGTGATTTAGCAATTTGAGGCGAAGGGGCAATTTGAGGGCGTGGCATCCAAAATTTAACAATAACCGAAATTGCAGAAGACTCAAATAACACTATATGCAAAATTTGAAGACTCTAGCTAGAGAGATGAATTAAATAGAATTTTATAACTAAATGAAGATATCGGTTTTTAATCGATAACATTAAAACGATTATAGTTATCGAATATTTGAAACAAACTCGATCGAATCGTACTATACACGAAGTCTCTAGCTCTTATATCTTCTGAGATCGACGCGTTCAAACATACGGACAGACGGACAGACGGACAGGGCTAAATCGACTCGGCTTCTCTCTCTGATCAAGAATATATATACTTTGTGGGATCTGCCACGCCTCCTTCTGCCTGTTACATACATTTTCACAAAACCATTATACCCTTTTTTCCCATTTTCAATGGGTTCAGGGTATAAACAAGTAAGAAAACTCTAGTCGGCGGTCCCGACTAGGAGATACCCTAAACCCCGCGCAATCTGCGTTTTTTAAAATACTGCATAATTAGCATTTCGTATAAACGCACAGAAAACTAAATTCAATTCATTTCAATTGTTTAGCTAATAGCGTCATCTATGGTTCGATTGAATAGCGCCATCCAAGTTTTGAACCAACTGAGCAGCTGATAATTCGCAAATCATAGCGCCATCTATTGGAAATATGTACACTAAAACTTGCGGGTTTTAGAAGTTGCTAGATGCACGCAGCTCAATGTGTATGTGTGTATGTGTGCACATGTATAGGAAAACAGTTTGCTTTGAGTTGCTGGTCACGTGTTTGGCCGATTGGCCAAACGTTTTGTTTAATAACTTCTGCGCGAATTATTGGATTTGAATGAAATTTTCAGCTTATGTTCAACATATTTTATTACATTTTTTCCAATTTTTAAAAATGTAAACCCATTCATTTACTGGCTTTGAGTGCAACTAACCTCAATTTAAATATTTGGGGAAATTTGGAGCCGGTATCCAAAATTTAACAAAAATCAAAATTAGAGAAAATAAATATAAAACTTACAAAAAAAATTGGGGACTCTAGCTATAAAGACGTGGGAGATATAATTTTATAACTAACATTCGATAATGTTTTTAATCGATAACAATAAAATTAAAATAGTTATCGACTTTTTTAACAAACTCGATCTTTTCGTGCTACTCACGGACCTACATAAAAAATTTCAAGTCTCTAGCTCTTATAGGTTCTGAGAACGACGCGTTCATACATACGGACAGACAGACGGACAGACGGACAGACGGACAGACGGACAGACGGACAGACGGACATGGCTATATCAACTTGGCTTGTCATCCTGATCAAGAATATATATATTTTATGGGGTCTGCCACGCCTCCTTCTGCCTGTTACATACATACGCCCTCCAACAAAAACATTATACCCTGATTTTCCCATTTTCAATGGGTTCAGGGTATAAAAATTAAGTTAGCTGTAATTTTAATTACTGCTAAACATTACAAATAAATAAATAAATAAGTAAATATAAAATCCAAAGTCTCCTGAATTCGAACCTAGGGTGACTATGATGGACGCTTGTTGTTTCTACTTACACCGCTACTGCACTTCGAAGCAAGCTGAATACTTAATTAACACCTAACTGTCCATGAAGATTTCAATTGAATTTTTGATTTTTTTAGAGCATAGTAACATGTTCGCACTGCTTGTCACTGACCTTTAATTTGAACAAGAAGAAAATTCTGGTCGGGCGTTCCGACTCGGAGATCCCCTGATCCCCATGTGATCTGCGATTTTCAGAATACTGCACAGTTTGCATTTAGTATAAGCGGACTCAAAATTAAATTCTATTCAATTTAAATTTTAGCCATTGGCGCCAACTATGTTTTATTTTAATAGAGGAGCTGATAATTCGCAGACCAATCATATATTGGCTTTATTTTGGACTGCCTTCAATTTAAAAAGTTAGCTAAATTTGGAGCCGCTTTTCAAAATAGAACGTAATTCAAAATTGCGTAAAATAGATATAAAACTAACGGAAAGGACTCTAGCTCCAAAGACGTGGGATATATATGTAATTTAATAGCTGAATTTCGATAACGTTTTTAATCGATAACATTAAAATATGAATAGATATAGATTTTTTAAACAAACTCGATCTTTTCGTTCTATAAAGGGATCTACATAAAAACAATTAACAGTCCTCTAATCGACACTGCTCGACTACGAGATCTCCTGAACCCAGCGAAGAACCGAGATTCCTAAGAACCGTTAACATTCTCTGTTACTTTTATATGTATGGAGCACACAGGCGCACGCAAGCACACAGTCTGCTAACTGTGCAGCAACTGCGCTCAGTCTGCAAGTCGCCGATAATATGAGATATTAAATGCTTAATAACTTTTTTTGTAGACGAACGATTTTGATCAAACGTGCAGAGTGTCATTCATATGCGTATTTGACAAAGCACAAGGCTGTAGTATTTGAAATAGTATTTGAGGCGAAAGGGCCGTGAGAAAATTTAGCAAAACAAATTGCTTAAGGCTCAAATAACACTAAATGCAAATTTTGAAGACTTTGGCTAGAAAGATGAACTAGAATTTAATTTTATTATCGAATTTCTGTGTTCGTTTATAATCGACAACATTAAAATGAAAATAGTCGTCGATTTTCTGAAACAAACTCGATATGTGCGCTATATACTGGGACCTACATGTAAAATTTCAAGTCTAGCTCTAGTAGGTTCTGAGATATATTTCAACAAAACCTTTATACCCTGATTTCCCAATTTCAATGGGTTCAGGGAATAAAAATAAAGAAATAGTTTTGGCTCTGATTATATGAAATTGTATATAATATATCTAGCTCTTTTAGTTTCCATTATCGATTGCTCTTACACAAAAACCATATATATTAGCTTTAATAATTTTTCTAAACTTGTGTCCCAGTGTATTAAATATACATAGATAGTTAAGCATACTGTATGTATATAGTTAGGTTACGTATATGGTATTATAAAAATTAACAAAATATTTCCTATATAAATATTTTTCACAAACATTATTATATAATGTACGGACTTATTAGTTTTGCTGGATTCTAGAGACGATGCATGTTTAATCTTTTTTTCTTTGTATTTGCTTGCAAGTATTTTATTTAATAAATATTTACGTGCCATATAATATTACATGGGCGGTTTCTCAAACGTATATAGGGGAGGAGCATAAACGAAAAACAGTGGTTGAGCGCTGCGATTGGCCAGTTTTAAGTTACGCCTCCTTGGTAACTCACAAGGTTTGAAACAAACATGATAGTATGAAATAGAAATATTATGCGTGAGCACACAAGATGAAAAATGTGTGCATCTATGCAAACATATATTTCTTTAAAAAATTCTTACAACTTTGAATCACAGCCAAAAATTTAAACGTAACATACTTAAAAATTATAAAGTGAAAAATTAAAGTAATTATAGATAACAAAATGAAACATTGGAAATGTGGAACTGAATATGTTCTGTTCTGTATAGGCTTACAGATTTTTACTTTTATTACCTTGAACCCACCGGAAATGTATTTAACAGGCAGAAGTAGGCGGGGCATACCCTACAAAGTATGTATATCGGTATAGCCATGTCCGTCCGTCCGAGCGTATGAACGCGTCGAACCTATAAAAGCTAGAGACTTCAATTTTTGTTGTAGGTTCCTATATGTAACGCACATTATTTAAATTAAAGTTAAGTTCAACAAATATCCATATGTATCTAAATGATTTGCATTTTTTCTATTTATTTTTTCCTATATTGGCCAATTATTTAACAGAATATGAAAATTTATTAAATTAAATTATTAAAATACATAAAGTAAACCAAGCAGTTATAAATAAAACATTTGAACAAATATCATAAGCATGTGACATCAACGCCAAGCAGTACAACGCGAAAATGTGGTATATTAGAAACATGCAATTGCAATTTGATTGTGAAAGTGCAGTGCATTTAAAAGTGGAGTATATAAACAAGTAAGAAAACTCTAGTCGGGGGTCCCGACTAGGAGATACCCTAAACTCCGCGCTATCTGCGTTTTTTAAAATACTGCATAATTAGCATTTCGTATCAACGCACAGAAAATTAAATTCAATTCATTTTCAATTGTTTAGCCAATAGCGCCATCTATGGTTCGATTGAATAGCGCCATCCAAGTTTCGATCCAACTGAGCAGCTGATAATTCGCAAATCATAGCGCCATCTATTGGAAATATGTACACTAAAACTTGCGGGTTTTAGAAGTTGCTAGATGCACGCAGCTCAATGTGTATGTGTGTATGTGTGCACATGTATAGGAAAACAGTTTGCTTTGAGTTGCTGGTCACGTGTTTGGCCGATTGGACAAATGTTTTGTTTAATAACTTCTGCGCGAATTAATGGATTTGAATGAAATTTTCAGCTTATGTTCAACATATTTTATTACATTTTTTCCAATTTTAAAAAATGTAAACCCATTTATTTACTGGCTTTGAGTGCAACTAACCTCAATTTAAATATTTGGGAAAATTTGGAGCCGGTATCCAAAATTTAACAAAAATCAAAATTAGAGAAAATAAATATAAAACTTACAAAAAAAATTGGGGACTCTAGCTATAAAGACGTGGGAGATATAATTTTATAACTAACATTCGATAATGTTTTTAATCGATAACAATAAAATTAAAATAGTTATCGACTTTTTTTAACAACAGGCAAAAGGAGGCGTGGCAGACTCCATAAAGTATATATTCTTGATCAGGGAGAGAAGACGAGTCGATTTAACCCCGTCCGTCTGCCCATATGTCCGCCAGTCCGTCTGGTCGTATGTTTGAACGCGTCGATCTCAAAACATATAAGAACTAGACTTCAAATTTTTTTTGAGATTCGTGAATAGCACAAATAGATCGAGTTTGTTTAAAATAACGGATAACTATCATCGTTTGAATGTTATCGATTAAACCCGTTATCTTCATTTAGTTATAAAACTCTATATAATTCATCTTTATGGCTATAGTGTTCAAAGTTTGCATTTTGTGTTATTTAATCCTTACACAATTTCGGGCTTTGTTAAATTTTGCATGCCACGCCCCCTTCGCCTCAAATTTATAAAACACATATTTTAAGTACTAGAGACTTGTGATTTGGCACATACATACATTTGATTGACATAATCACGCCCCACAAATCAAAATCGTTCGTCTAGAAAAAAAGTTATTAAAGATTTAATATCTCATATTATTGGCGCCTTGCAGACTGACCTCAGTTTCTAAGTAAAAATGCACATTTAGCAGACTAGTGCGTGTTCGTGTGTGTACTTGTGCGTACGTCTGTGTGTGTGTATGTGTTTTTTTGCTACATACAAATAAAAGTAACGGAGAGTTTTAGCGGTTCTTAGGAATCGCGGTTCTTTGCAGGGTTCAGGGGATCTCTTAGTCGAGCAGTCTCGACTAGAACACTCTTGTTTTATTTTAAAGAGATGTTAAAAATTTTCAGCATGTTATTTTTGACAAATTTTTAAAAATATAAAAAAACATACTCGCAATTTAACCTAAAAATGTTATTGGATAAACAAGTATGAGTGCTCTAGTCGATACTTCTCGATTAGGAGATCTCTTGAGCTCTGCGAAGACCCGATATTCCAATAATTCCATGCTTATTTTACATGTACATTGCAAGCAACACATATACAAATACGCACGCGCACATGCATACGCTGTGCAGATTACGTAGCAGCTAAGCTCTAGCTGTTATATCGCTATGATATGAGAAATTAAATGGTTAACAATTTTATTCATACCCTGAACTCATTAAAAATAGGAAAACATGGTATAAAATAGTTTTGATTAAGTTTATGTGACAGGCAGAAGGATGACAGACCCCATAAGGTATACACTCTGCGAAATTAGATTAAAGGCAGTTGCATTTTGCAGATACAACTGGACAAAAACAAAAAAACTTTGAATATTGGTACCTTCTTATATTTTATTTAGCTTTTCTAGACCTTCATCTTCTATTTTTAGTATACACAAAAAATGTATAGTTAGTTTTGTAGCTACCATAAATATATTTCGTGCACACTACGAATTTTTGGCGCTATTTTGTGCGAAATTCAATTAAAGGCACTTCTTATTAAGTCCGGGAAAGATATCAGTGAAGGATTTGAGTTGTGTTTTTTGTTATTACATTTATTTAACACACTTTTTTTGTAAGTTTAAGCTAGTTTTAGCCGGTGTTTTCATAATTTATATAGAAATGGGAAGAGAATAGACGCGGACAAGCAAAGAAATCGATAAAGTCCTTGTATACAAGGATGTGGGGTGATCTAACCGAAAATATGCACTCAGATGAAAGCTCTCGCCTACTGCTGTAAATAATATTGTAAATCTGAATAAAAATTGCAAAAAAAAAACAGAAAATATTCGAAAAATCACTAGGTATCACCACGAGGACAGCCGCTATTATACGCGCAGGACCTCAAAAAAATGCCGTGAACGACGTGTTCAGCAAATTTTGGGAACTAGTAGCCGGCTAAAATGGCAGAAAATTAAACCTTAGCCGGCTCTAACTAACGGACAAAAAGTGGCTCGGCTAGATTTGACAAAGCAGCACATGTCCTGGGCGGAAAATTGGAAAATGGTGGTTTGCTTAGATGAGAAAAAGTTAAATTTAGATGGCCTTGATGGTTTTAATTATAACTGGCATGATATTCGTCAGCCCGAACGATAATCCACAAAGTGAAACTTTGGTAGTGGATCCTTAATGGTATTAGCTTCCTTTACCTACCACTATCGAGCCCCAGGATGCAAAGTTTTCGGCTGTTTAAGTTTTCAAGGTTGCACAAACTTATTGGAGAATGTTTTTGTGGACTTTTTCGATAAAGAACCGTCGAGTGACCCAATTTTCCAATAGGATAATGCGAATATGCACATTTCACGGGCTAGTCGAATCTGGTTCCAGGATAAGCAAATCACCACCCTGTCATGGCGTGGCCAATCTTCGAACTTAAATCATATCAAAAACATGTGGGGAACCTTGCCAATCGTTTTTATGCCGGCGGAAGAAAATTTAAATCAGTAGAAGAGCTTAGAAGAACTGTTTCTCAGGTATGGGCTTACCACAAGATGAGTATAAAAAACGGATGATTCGATGTCCAATTGGATTTTTTGAGTAATCAATAATGTGTCCATCATTAATAACCAATTATAAGTTTTTATAAATTTCGTTTTCAATTTTTTGATATTTTAGAACATAGTGCCTTTATTCAAATTTCGGCCATTTTTTTGGTATTTTTTTGTTTTTCTTACATAAAAAGTTTGTTATTTGACAAAAATTAAAAAAAATTGGTGTGTTTAACATAAAACGACTAGAAATATGTTATATAATAAATAAAACTATACCAACATGCATAAGATTAAAAATAAGCTAAAAAATGTGAGTGCCTTTAATCTAATTTCGCAGAGTGTATATATTCTTCGTCTTCAGGGCACTAGCTCTTATATGATCTGAGATCGACGCGGTCTTACATACGGACAGACGTTTGAATTTTATAGACGCTCAAAGAACTTCTTAAACAATAAGTATATCATTAACACTTTATGGAGTCTGTCATCGCTTATTGTCTTGTTACGTTAACATTTTAACAACAAAAAAAAAATGCGTTCAGCGGTACTTAATACGAAATACTAATTTTAGTACAAATTTATGACATTGAATAGCAAATAACCAATATACATATTTATTTTTCGGATTTATCACCGATTAAAGTTCAAGCTGACTCACCTTTACTTAAATATTACTTCACGTGCACGTGTGTTTCCCGGCTTTTCATTGTTCCTAATCTGGACGGTGAATCAAATTATTAAACAAATATTTTTCACACATTAACATCCCTTAAAATACAATTTATTTCCAACTTCTGGTAGTGTCGTTAAGTAAAATGATTGGCAAACAACAATGGCAGCATAAAAATCAGAATCGCTAGCAACGTGCTTGAAACATATATATACTTACCCTCGAAATGCGCACGTGGCTTACGACACGTGTTCACAATTCAGGTTGAATCCACGATTAAATTAATCGCTGATTAGTAACGGACGACTTTACTGAGAAATTCATTTAAACATACATAGCACTATGGTCAGAAATCCCGATTTTTTGGCATAAAGTCTAGTTTTCAAGCTAGCGCCTTAACATTTTGCACATCTCTTTTATATTAATATAGAATTTCGGATTTTTTATTTTTTATTTGGGCCACGCCTTTACACACCTCCTCCAGAAACCACTGAAAAAACAAACATATTCACAAGTCTAAAATTTAATTGCATTTTATTCTTCTTCGCCGGCTAAAACAAAATCAAATAGCTCAACATAGTTAGACTCTGTAGAAGATGCGAAATATATACATATTGTCCAATTCTGAAATTATATGTTGGTGGTTTGGCGGAGATTGTATCTTCAGAAGGTTTATAACTTCTTGTGGAAGGTTTTTTTTATACTTTTTTCCACCTTTTACTTAAATATATACTTGATAAAAGTGAATCTGAAGAATAGCAGGCCCTATAAAAGACGTCATATTTTTATACCCTGAACCCATTGAAAATGGGAAAATCAGGGTATAATGTTTTTGTTGGAGGGCGTATGTATGTAACAGGCAGAAGGAGGCGTGGCAGACCCCATAAAGTATATATATTCTTGATCAGGATGACAAGCCGAGTTGATATAGCCATGTCCGTCTGTCCGTCTGTCCGTCTGTCCGTCTGTCTGTCCGTATGTATGAACGCGTCGTTCTCAGAACCTATAAGAGCTAGAGACTTGAAATTTTTTATGTAGGTCCGTGAATAGCACGAAAAGATCGAGTTTGTTAAAAAAAGTCGATAACTATTTGAATTTAATTGTTATCGATTAAAAACATTATCGAATGTTAGTTATAAAATTATATCTCCCACGTCTTTATAGCTAGAGACCCCAAATTTTTTTGTAAGTTTTATATTTATTTTCTCTAATTTTGATTTTTGTTAAATTTTGGATACCGGCTCCAAATTTCCCCAAATATTTAAATTGAGGTTAGGTGCACTCAACGCCAATAAATGAATGCGTTTGCATTTTTAAAAATTGGAAAAAATGTAATAAAATATGTTGAACATAAGCTGAAAATTTCATTCAAATCCATTAATTCGCGCAGAAGTTATTAAACAAAACGTTTGGCCAATCGGCCAAACACGTGACCAACAAAACAAAGCAAACTGTTTTCCTATACATGTGCACACATACACACATACACATTGAGCTGCGTGCATCTAGCAAGTTCTAAAACCCGCAAGTTTTAGTGTACATATTTCCAATAGATGGCGCTATGATTTGCGAATTATCAGCTGCTCAGTTGGTTCGAAACTTGGATGGCGCTATTCAATCGAACCATAGATGACGCTATTAGCTAAACAATTGAAATGAATTGAATTTAGTTTTCTGTGCGTTTATACGAAATGCTAATTATGCAGTATTTTAACGCAGATAGCGCGGGGTTTAGGGTATCTCCTAGTCGGGACCGCCGACTAGAGTTTTCTTACTTGTTCAATAATTTTTTTGTTGAGATTTTCTATAGTTTTTATAGAGCTTGTTCCACGCTTCCAGCACTTCCTCCCAGATATCTAAAGACGCGTTCAATATTTGCCAGCCGTGAATTAATATTTTTTGGACCGTTGGTGACATTGGATACCTGGAATACATGTTTATTTATAATCAAAGTGTTTTTTTTTACAAATTCATTAAATTTTTTAATATCAACCGAATACTGAAAAGAAATAGTGATTTATTTATATTATGAATGTTGATGTAATGCTGTTTTGTTATACAATTTCCCAACATGAATGCAATGCTTCTACAGGAGTAAGAGGGATCAGCTTTTTGGGGACCATTGATTTTCTAAGCACAGCTAAGTTTTCTGGTTCTTCTTCCCTGTCAACTTTCAGTACCTTCAATAATTCATCCTTTGTGGTAAGATACTATTTTTATTTTCGATCAAATTTGGGCAACGGAATAGGTCAGTATTGGCCTATTCATTATAGATGAATCTGGATACGTACCTGCTCATACAAATTAACAATAAGCGGCTGCGAAAGCCACCTTGAGTGAGAAACTTTAGCTCTTTGCAAATTACGATTGCACTTTCGCATATACTTTTTAATGTGCTTGATGAAAAATTCAATTTTTTCATTTAAACGATCAATCTGTGAGATCATTTCTATTATCTTCTCTAATTTCCACTTGATTAGAGCATAATCATAGCGCATGTTGTTGTCCCCCCAGCAACACTAAACGGCGAAACTCATATCCGCCTGCAACATGCAAGTTTATTCGAAGTGGAACAGAAACGAGCAAAGGAAACTTATTAGATCCGTTTCACTCCATTTATACACAGAACCCACCATGTTTAGTTGCGCGCGCCAAACAAGAAATACTTACGAAACACGAGTGTGATTGTTAAATTTCTGATAAAAAACAAGTAAGAAAACTCTAGTCGAGACCGCTCGACTAGGGTATACCCTGAACCCTGCGAAGAACCGCAATTCCAACCAATCTCCGTTTCTTTAATATACATAAGTATATATATGTTCATTACAAGCAACACATACACACACATACACAGGCGCAAGCACACACAAACGCAAGTCGGTGCGTCAGCTGTTCTTTGGCTGCTATTTGCATGGCAATGCTATGGGAAATTAAATATTTAATAACTTTTTTCTAGAGTAACGATTTTGATCAAACTTGTTGGGCGTGATCATGTCATCCATATGTATGTATGTGCCAAAGCACAAGTCTCTAGTATTTGATATACGGGAGTTACATATTTGAGGCGAAGGGGAGTGGCATCAAAAATTTAACAAAACCCGAAATCGCGTAAAGCCTACATAACACTAAATGCAAAATTTGAAGACTCTAGGGAGAAAGATGAATTAGATAGAATTTTATAGCTTAATTTAGATTTTCATTTTTAATCGATAACAATAAAACGAGAACAGTTATCGAATTTGTGAAACAATCTCGATCTTTTCGTGATATACAGGAACCTAGATCTTATAGGTTCTGAGAACGACGCGTTCATACATACGGACAGACGGACATACGGACATACGGACAGACGGACAGACGGACGGACAAACGGACAGACGGACATGGCTATATCAACTAGGTTTGTCATCCTGATCAAGAATATATATACTTTATGGAGTCTGCCACGCCTCCTTCTGCCTGTTACATGCATACGCCTTCCAACAAAAACATTATACCCTGATTTCCCATTTTCAATGGGTTCAGGGTATAAAAAGATACCAACAATATATGCACGTACACAACAATATATTCACCATCAAAAGAAACTTTCGCTAAACGCTGATTCTAAATATCTCTGCATATTCCATATTCACAAATTTTTTTAAATTAAATATTTAATAACTTTTTTTCTAGATCAACGATTTTGATCAAACTTGTTGGGCGTGATCATGTCATACATATGTATGTATGTGCCAAAGCACAAGTCTCTAGTATTTGATATACGGGAGTTACAAATTCAGGCGAAGGGGCGTGACACCCAAAATCTGACGATAATCGAAATTGCGTAAGGCCCAAAAAACACTAAATGCAAAATTTGAAAATTTTAGCTAGAAAGATGAATTAGATAGAATTTTACAGCTGAATTTAGATTTACGCTTTTAATCGATAACAATAAAACGATGAAACAAACTAGATATGCGCGCCCTATACAGGGCCCTCTAGCTATTGTAGGTTCTGAGATCGACGCGTTTATACATACGGACAGACAGACGGACAGACAGACTGACGGACTCGGCTTGTCTACCTGATCAAGAATATATATACTTAATGGGGTCTGCCACGCCTCCTTCTGCCTGTTACATACATACACATTTCAACAAAAACATTATACCCTGATTTCCCATTTTCAGTGGGTTCAGGGTATAAAAATGTAAAGTTGATGTTATTATTTTTTCAAATAACTTCGGAATGGCTGATACTTCCGCAATACCCCTGTAATTAGAAATGTGAGATTTTTTATACTCTGAATCCATTGAAAATAGGAAAAAAGGGTATAATGCTTTTGTGAAAATGTGTGTAACAGGTAGAAGGAGGCGTGTCAGCCCCCATAAAGTATATATATTCTTGATCAGGGAGAGAAGCCAAGCCGATTTAGCCCTGTCCATCTATCCGTTTGGGTTTTATTAAATTTTGGATGCCACGCCCCTTTCGCCTCAAATTTGTAAAACACATATTTTAAGTACTAGAGACTTGTGCTTTGGCACATACATACATGATCACGCCCCACAAAAATCAAAATCGTTCGTCCAGAAAAAAAGTTATTAAACATATATTATCTCATATTATCGGCGCCCTGCAAACTGAACTGAACATTTTTTACAGTTAGCAGGCGAGTGCGTGTTCGTGTGTGTGCTTGTGCATGCAGCTGTGTGCAGCATGTATTGCTTGCTACATACACATAAAAGTAACGGAGAATGTAAAAATGTAAAAATTGTGTAAGGCTCAAAAAAATGCAAAATTTAAAGACTCTAGCTGTAACAAGTAAAAAAACTCTAGTCGAGACCGTTCGACTAGGGGTTACCCTGAACCCTGCGAAGAACCGCAATTCCAAGCAATCTCCGTTTCTTTAATATACATAAGAATATACAAATATGTTCATTACAAGCCAAACATACACACACACGTACAGGCGCACGCACACACACACGCCAGTCGGTGCGTCAGCTGTTCTTTGGCTGCTGTTTGCATGGCAATGCTATGGGAAATTTAATGTTTAATAACTTTTTTTCTAGAGTAACGATTTTGATCAAACTTGTTGGGCGTGATCATGTCATCTATATGTAAGTATGTGCCAAAGCACAAGTCTCTAGTATTTGATATACGGGAGTTACAAATTGGAGGCGAAGGGGGCGTGGCACCCAAAATTTAACAAAAACCGAAATTGCGTAAGATCCAAATAACACTAAATGCAAAATTTGAAGACTCTAGCTAGAAAGATGAATTAGATAGAATTTTTAGCTTAATTTAGATTTTCGTTTTTAATCGATAACAATAAAACGATAACAGTTATCGAATTTCTGAAACAAACTTGATATGCGCGCCCTATACAGGGACCTACAAAAAAAATTTGAAGTCTCTAGCTATTGTAAGTTCTGAGATCGACGCGTTCATACATACGGACAGACGGACAGACGGACAGACAGACGGACAGACAGACAGACAGACGGACAGGGCTAAATCGACTCGGCTTGTCTCCCTGATCAAGAATATATATACTTTATGGGGTCTGCCACGCCTCCTTCTCCCTGTTACATACATACGCCTTCCAACAAAAACATTATACCCTGATTTCCCATTTTCAATGGGTTCAGGGTATAAAAATGACGCACAGAAAACTAAATTCAATACATTTTCAATTGTTTAGCCAATAGCGCCATCTATGGTTCGAAAGCATAGCGCCATCAATGTTTCAATTTATTGCACAGCTGATAATTAGCAAATCATAGCGCCATCTATTGGAAAAATGTATACTAAAACTTGCGGGTCTTAGAATTATGCACGCAGCTCAATGTGTATATGTGTGCACATGTATAGAAAAACAATGTGCTTTGCGCTGCTGATCACGTGTTTGCCCGATTGGCCAAATTTTCAATGAAATTTTCAGCTTATGATCAACATATTTTATTAAATTTTGTCCAATTTTAAAAAATGAAAACGCATTCATTTATTGGCTTTGAGTGCACCTAACCTCAATTTGAATATTTGGGGAAATTTGGAGCCGGTATCCAAAATTCAACAAAAATCAAAATTACATAAAAGAAATATATAACTAGCTAGACGTGGGAGATATAGTTTTATAACGAATATTCGATAATGTTATTAATAGATAACATTAAAATTAAAATAGTTATCGACTATTCACGGACCTACATAAAAAATTTCAAGTCTCAAGTCAGACGGACAGACGGGCAGGGCTATATCAACTCGGCTTGTCATCCTGATCAAGAATGTATATACTTTATGGGGTCTGCCCATTTTCAATGGGTTCAGGGTATAAAAACAGATAAGCTACACAATTTTCTTTTCGAATTAAAGAGGGTATTCTTTGGGTCCCGAGCAAAATGTTTTTTACAACGCAAAAGGACTTAAGGTTTCTCAGATTGGAAAGCGTCTGAGTAAACCTCGGAGGTTTATTAGAAAAAGACACAGGGAGACACATAGGAACACACTCATCAATAAGAGAGTTTAAAGTGTTATAGAAAATAGTTGTTCCACACTTAACATCAACGGTTCATATAACGTCGAAAAATCTGCTGCACTAATAAATTAGTTGAACAAAACAAAATTGCACCTATTATAACAACGACATTGTTTTGATAGTATAGGTTTGTAAATAGGAAGAGTAATTATAGATAAAGATATCTCCAATGTGGGGTGATGTATATCCTTAGGTATACAAAAATGGCATTACCTAGAAACATTTATGCATGTGTCATCATTACTAGATCACGCAAACGATTCAGATGATTTGAAATTTTATTCATCAGGAACATGGAAAACTAGAATAAATCATAAACAAAATGATCAAGAGTAGGAATCAGGGAACTTTAATTAGGATTAGAGATCCAAAAAGTGTTTGCCTCACCTTTAATGTCAGTTACATGTTGAGCATAAAGATGATCATCAGAATAGGGATGGGGGGCGGGGGAGATATATGAACATGTAATAAAAAGGGAGCAAGATTTAAGAGCTAGTTTAACAGCAACTATCTCGACATCATGTGATGCTGAAAAAATGAATGGCTCGGAGAAAATATTAAATTTAACACCTAATAAGACACCACCTTGAACTGTTGAACTGTTATTAGTTTTTTGGCACAATATTAGATGAAGATTGTACCGAGGAAGGGTTCAGCAAAACCGGAGACAGCCTATTTCGACTCTTATGCTTAAATTCATGCACAACTACATGAGGAGGCCAAAATTTGGCACGTTGATTTTAAAAGAAGCAATTTCACGAGGGGTCGCAAAATTGAGCTTCTATATAGAGACTTTTGCTTTTGATTTAAGCAGAAACAGCTTCACATGTCGTGTCAGATGTTGTTTGCATGGCAATGCTATGGGAAATTAAATGCTTAATAACTTTTTTTCCAGACGAACGATTTTGATCAAACTTGTTGGGCGTAATCATGTCATCCATATGTATGTATGTGCCAAAGCACAAGTCTCTAGTATTTGATATACGGGAGTTACAAATTTGAGGCGAAGGGGGCGTGGCATCCAAAATTCAACAAAAACCGAAATTGCAGAATGCAAATAACACTAAATGCAAAATTTGAAGACTCTAACTATAAAGATGAATTAAATAGAATTTTATAACTAAATGAAGATATCGGTTTTTAATCGATAACATTAAAACGATGATAGTTATCGAATATTTGAAACAAACTCGATCGAATCGTACTATACACGAACTTCCAAAAAAAATTTGAAGTCTCTAGCTCTTATATCTTCTGAGATCGACGCGTTCAAACATACGGACAGACGGACAGACGGACAGGGCTAAATCGACTCGGCTTCTCTCCCTGATCAAGAATATATATACTTTATGGGGTCTGCCACGCCTCCTTCTGCCTGTTACATACGTTTTCACAAAACCATTATACCCTTTTTTTCCCATTTTCAATGGGTTCAGGGTATAACAAGTAAGAAAACTCTAGTCGAGACCGCTCGACTAGGGTATACCCTGAACCCTGCGAAGAAACGCTATTCCGTGCATTCTCCGTTTCTTTTATAAAACATATGTATATGTACGTTCATTACAAGCAACACATAAACACACACACATACATAGGCGAACGCACACACAAACGCCAGTCGGTGCTGACGCACAAACAAAACCGAAATTGCGTAAGGCCAAAATAACACTAAATGCACAATACGAAGACTATTGCTAGAAAGATGCATTAAATAGAATTTTATAACTAAATGAAGATATCGGCTTTTAATCGATAACAATAAAACGATGATAGTTATCGAATTTCTGAAACAAACTCGATATGCGCGCCCTATACAGGGATCTACAAAAAAAATTTGAAGTCTCTAGCTATTGTAAGTTCTGAGATCGACGCGTTCATACATACGGACAGACGGACAGACAGACGGACAGACAGACAGACGGACAGGGCTAAATCGACTCGGCTTGTCTCCCTGATCAAGAATATATATACTTTATGGGTCTGCCACGCCTCCTTCTGCCTGTTACATACATACGCCTTTCAACAAAAACATTATACCCTGATTTCCCATTTTCAATGGGTTCAGGGTGTAAAAAAAAGAGCAAGGCATAGACAGTATTAGTGCGTTGAAAGAGAGGCACGCAACAACAAAATGGGATATTAGATAAAAACAGATCCCCTGAACCCTGCGAATAACCGCTATTCCCAGCATTCTCTGTTTCTTTTATATACATATTGTATATGTACGTTCATTACAAGCAACACATGCACACACACGCACAGGCGCACACACACAAGCGCAAGTCGTTGCGTCAGCTGTTCTTTGGCTGCTATTTGCATGACAATGCTTTGGGAAATTAAATGTTTAATAACTTTTTATCTAGAGTAACGATTTTAATCAAACTTGTTGGGCGTGATCATGTCATCTATATGTATGTATGTGCCAAAGCACAAGTCTTTAGAGTTTGATATACAGGAGTTACAAATTTGAGGCGAAAGGGGCGTGGCAGCCAAAATTTAACAAAAACTGAAATTGTGTAAGGCTCAAATAACACTAAATGCAAAATTTGAAGACTCTTACTATAAAGATGAATTAAATAGAATTTTATAACTAAATGAAGATATCGGTTTTTAATCGATAACATTAAAACGGTGATAGTTATCGATTATTTGAAACAAACTCGATCGAATGCGTGACTATACTCGAACTTCCAAAAAAATTTAAAGTCTCTAGCTCTTATATCTTCTGAGATCGACGCGTTCAAACATACGGACAGACGGACAGACGGACGGACAGACGGATAGACGGACAGACAGACGGATAGGGCTAAATCGACTCGGCTTCTCTCCCTGATCAAGAATATATATACTTTATGGGGTCTGCCACGCCTCCTTCTGCATTTTTTCCCATTTGCAATGGGTTCAGGGTATAATAAAGAACAAGCGCAAAGCAAAGAGAGGATTGTGTTGAGAGAATTAACTCACGGCAACAAATCAGCTGATATAGAGCACGAGCGAAAAATCAAACGCCAATCACCCACGCCAACAAATGAAAGGAGAATAAAAGACAGAGAAGAGCAGTGAAAGATAAAAAGCAGGATGAAAGTAAAAATTAAATTACCGACGCTGCATAAATCACTAGCACCTATCAAAAGCAAATACAAATCACCGCGGATTACACCACGCCACAAAAGCACAACAGTGATAAATGGCAACAATAACCAAAATCAACAGTGAGAAATAAAAATATTAATGTTTAACCAAAAATAAAAGACAAAAGACACGGAGAGAAAAAATACGTCTACAACTTTCGAACTAAGACTGCATTAAATCGAGGACCAGGTTACAAGTTTGCAAATCTTAAGCATTTTTTGTTAGTATGCGCAATCCTGTGATCCGTTACATGGAGTGCTAGTGACGAATTTGCTACTACTATTCACATGCTTTCGGGATGAATCACTCGTTTTTCAGGCGCAACTGTACTGCTTTCTAAATTTGCAATGATGAATATACTGTAGGACTGCAAGCATTGAATGAGCTCTCTTAAGTTTTCTTCTCTTTTCATATTGTCAATCTTATAACATAAGCAAGCTTAATATACACACATAAGTAAATTCCGACTGCGCTGCCACCTTGTATTTTTTTTCGATTTTTATACTGAAATAAGTATATTGGTTTTGTGCAATGTCCGTCATGCTGTCCGTCCGTCTGTCCGTATGAACGCAAACCATTTCCACGCTATTGAAGCTAGAGACTTGAAATTTGAATTATATACTCGTGTATACCCTTTTCTGTTAAATTGTCAAGATTAGAGAGTTGACATTTGTAATGGACACTCACGCCGACATCCCAAGATAAAAAACTATAGCGCATATATCTACACCCATTGGGGGCGTGGCAAATCGGGCCAAACTTCTATCTTGTACAGTTTTAAATCTATAACGTCCAAATTTGGCACTGTTATATCCACGCCTACTAGGGGCGTGCCAAATAGGATCTGAATATATAGTATTTTACTAATTCTGTTATATTTTGAGCACTATTGAAGCTAAAGACTTGAGGCATGGTATATATACTCGGGTTAACATCCCACAATCTAAAAGTTATGGCATATATGTCTACGCCCTCAGGGGGTGTGGCAACTAATATCAGCTTATACCTCCCACAGTTTTAGTGCTAGAAGCTTCAAAATTGGATACTATGTTAGTGGGGGCCTCCTCTATCGGCGTGACTTACAGAAAAATACACTGTAATTTTCACATTTTTTGAATGTAAGCATCCAAACTTTACAGTTATATTCCTGAACGCCCACTCTATGAACATGCCAAAATTATGTGTCTACGACCACTGGGGGCGTGGCCAATCAAAACTGAAAAATCTACAGCTTTGACCTTGTCTTTTGATTTGCCAAATTATATATATGTATGTATTGAAAAGAATATTTTATTAACACAAAATAACTAAATAAACAAAAAAATACAAAAATATCAAGATGACCGCACCGGGGTTCGAGCCCACACCTCTACAGTGGGGATTAAAGATTAATTAAAAAAAAAAATAATGTGATAGATGTCCCCCTTGTGGGCTGCTGGGACGTGAAAAAGTATTTCGTAGTCGGTTGCGTCCGACTGCAACGTTCTACTTGTTTAATTTAGAACTGTTTTAACTTCAAGTGCGCAACATCTTTGTAATCTCATTCGTGTAAAATTTAACTTTTGGTCTACAATAACGCTACAAACTTTTTCTTATATTAACAAATAATAATTAAAACTATTATAAACAATACTTCGTAGATGATTAGGAGTTCAGAGTGAAAAACAGTGGCAGCTGCCAACATTTTCGTGACCCCGAAGTGATTACATACAGTCCGTGGTGTTTTTCGTAATGCCTTTAAAAGTTAATCAATTTCGTTGTTACACAGCGATGCTAAACATTCCCATTCATAACCAATTTGATGTGCAAATGCGTTAAAATGGCAAGCGCGCGTGCATTATCTCGAGCTATTATATTCTCTTTTGCTTCGGTCGTAAAAGTCGCACACATACATACTTGTTTACTAATATGTTTGTACATTACATATTAAAAGTACCGTTTAATAGAAAATGTATAAGTGAAATCATTAGTTTTGACACCAACTTTGTAATTGCATGTGATTTTGGAGAGTGAACTAAAATGAATAGACCAAATCTAATGCTGATCATGGCCCTGCGGCTCAGATTCCATAGGTGAAGCTTAAGACTTAAGATATTTTCAATAGACTTGAAAACATATGTGCTGAATTGTATGTTGTCAAACTAACTCAGATGGATGAATTAAATTTTGATGCAGCCCACACTGGTTTAGAGGATGCAGACTTAGATTCCTTATCAAGTGATTTACGGGCAAATTCGAAACATATTGAAAGTAAAAACCTTGCTTCTACTCTATGTTTAAAACAATCATCGATACGGATCCCAATTGAGAAGTTACAGCATCTTCGTTGCTGTTTAAGTGATGCTGCGTCGATCTTGATATTTAAAACGTTGCTTTGGTAATAATATTTTGATAATCATCATCAGATCAAATTGTCGGCTTTCCTTCAAGAACGATGTCAAATGCTTGAAAACGTGAATCAAGTGCTGTGAGATGGTCAGGTTGGCAATTCAGGGAAAATCCTGAGTACACAAATTAGAAAATCTTTTGTAGCTTCAAAAACTCCTGGTCAGAACACAATGTTCTCTGCGAAGACACAGACCATATGATTTTCCATTGTAAATGCTTTGAAAAATTATCGCCAATTTCAAGACACATGGAGGCGATGAGACTTACTCTATGTCTTAATTGCCTAGGAAAGGAGCATCAGAGATTGCATGTCTGGCAATCGAAGAACCAAACTCTATTGCATAACAATCCGTCATCAATAGAGACCTCTACAGATGTTTCGAATCATGACGATCAACTTTAAAGGCCAGTACAGCCCACTGTCATGGTTGAAAAGTCACCTTCTCTGCCTCAAGCCCAGATAACTGTATCCTGGTTCGCCTGATGCTGTGCTTCTCGCCACACCTATAATAACTTGCAAGAATCGAGCTAGAACCTTCGTCCCATGGCGTTCACTCTTGGACTCGGGATATCAACTTCATTTCGTTACCAGTCGTTTCGCTAATCAACTTCAGCTTCATAAAAATACCACCTTCTCACGGAGGTTACTCCGTTTATCTCGTTATGCAAGCGTGGAAGTGCATGAAATTAATTAGGGCACTATAAAGAGCAGCACAAGAGTGGGATCGAGCTGGCTGTTCGGGCTCCTGTGCTGGCTCTCTGGCCGCTAGCTTAAGTTTTTAGCTTGTAATAAATCAGTACACAAATAAATTCATTGTCGGCCAACCTGCTGTTCGAAGACCACATAAGTTGCTTTATTTGAAAGTGTACTATACCAAGCGCTTTTGTCAGGACATTTTTGGCGCCTCCGGGTGGACTCTTCAACAGTAGAAGATGTCGGTGGAACAGGAACAGGAGGATTACATGGATCGCTACAATAATCAGGGAAGTACATATATTCTTATATGTACATATATACCGAGTATTGTAAATTTAATAAAGTGCACTTGAAACCTGCAGATTGAAACTGCAGGTAAACCTATGTACATATGTATATGCCTATCAATAAATGCTTAATTTGGTTGTTAATACATACATATATTGTCAAAATATTTAAACATAGACAACATAGAGTCAAAACGGAGACAGAGAGTTCAACCTCTGTGTAAAGAAATAAATGAAAAGAAAAAACCGTTTCACACAGCTTTGCCGCCTTTTGTGCTTAAGTCGATCTCTTAAAATCTTCGCTAGTTGCATATTATTGTTCGCGCAATCGATGTTGAGTGCGCACTCGTTTACGAAGATAGAGCGCTGATAAATTATTGTTGCTATCCGCTCTTCGTCATCACTGCTCTCTCAATTTACGCACTTGTAGTTCGGCAAAATTAATAAGTGTGCTCATGCAGCCGTCGCTGTTGTGAAGTTCAGTTGTGCATTGGCGCTCTCACTTGCGCTGATCGTTGTGCGCATCAAACGTGTATGAGTGCATGCTCGGCACTCACCAGCTCTTGTTGTCGTACCCACTTGCGTGATACGTTGTGCACATCAAACGTGTATGAGTGCAGGTTCGGCACTCACGATCAAACAGTGGGTGGTTGTCTTAGCTAAATAATTTACAGGTGTCTGTTACAATCGTTAGTACCAGCTCATTTACAACTAGTTAACATATAAAAACTATATTATCGAACGAACGCAGTGGACAGTGTTCTTCAATTCCTTAGCTTACATTATAATTCGAGTTTAGTTGAAAATGGTTTCAATTGAATAACATTTTTGAGAATCATGACTGGCAAGCGAGGAAAGAATCGGTCTGTGGACGAGTCCTCATCAGCGCGGATTGAAAGCCTGCTGAATGCGCAGAAAAACGTTACAAACGATATAAAGCGTATCAACAAATCGTTGAAAGATTACACAATATCGGTAGAGACTTTTGAAATCGAATGTCGTTTGGAAATATTAAAGCGATATATAGGAAACGCGTTTAAAATACAACAAGAGCTGGACGACATTAATTCAGATTTAGTACCTCGAACATCATTAGAGGAATTGTGTGTGTCAACCAAGGCCCTACTAATGAAGCGAGGCAGTGACAGTCAACCAAAACCGGAAAGTCGACCATGATTAGCTCCGTGTCACGTACAAGAAATCTACCTAACCAAGATTTAGTGGAGAGTATTGCGAATACAAGAACTTTATAGGTCTGTTCGAGAATTTAGTTGACAATAATCCAGCTCTGTCAAACATAGAAAAGTTCAATCATTTGTTGTCGTGCCTAGATCGAGAGGCACTGCACAGTGGTTGGGTTTGTATGGAGCGCGCGGCCAAAAGTACTTCTAGAGGAGATAAAAATCTGAAACTTTTTCCGAAATTCAATAAAAATAATATAAATAAAAAACATAAAAAAAATTGATCATATTCAATCTCCTTCAAAAGTTACACCCACTACAGTGGTCGTGCTTGTATAGAGCGAGTGACAAAAAATTTTTGTTATGGAGATATCATTTTGAAATGTTGTCGAGGGTTCTTCCAAATTAATTTCCGCTTTTTAGGATCATCATTATTAACTGCAGTGGTACATAAGAAGTTACAAATAAACTCGAATCGTCCATATTTATCCCGGTTTTTGCTTATATTCGGAATGTCCAGAGCTGCCGTCAAAGCCCCACTTCCCAATTGACATTAAATTATAATCACCAACGGATTGAAGAACTTCTGCTTGAAGTTGCACAATTCTCGAGCCCGTATGATCTACCACGCTCTGTAGTTCAACTTCAGCTTGCGATTCGCTGACACTGATGTTCTCAGGATAGCTTGATGCTTTGGCTGGCAGAAGCTTTTCGTAGCTAGGTAATAAGTTAAACGACATTTTAATATTTATAAATGTGCGTATAGTCAAATATTGATGTTTGCTCAAATTACTCTCCACGAGAATAGATAAAACTTCATCCGCACTAAATTCTGAAAACGCTGGGTGGGATGAGTTGCAGGAGCGTAGAGCAGAAGCTATAGATTCGAAGGTTTTTCCTATCTCAGCAATTCTACGACGTTTTGTTCTATTTCCGGCCGACCAGTTTCTTTGGGTGTTGAATGGGACATCTTGTGGGCACAGCGCAAAGAAATCCTCTCCTTTTCATTCAGCCAAACAGCTTGATATTTAATCACTGAACATTTCTTGCGATCGTACTTTCCCCAAAAAGTTGCAATTTTTTACATATGTACGTAATTCGTATCGACACATCATCCAGGTCCGTAACGTAGCCTTTTATTTCAATTCTTTGTTTACCATTTCAATGATTATCTTTACTTTTTCAGCATTCGTTCCATTTTCTTTGCACCAACGATCGAAGATAAACATGCGTACAAAAACACACTTATAAAAATTGTCTGCCAAATTTAAAGTAAATATAGTTAATAAATGAATTCGCAAACTGAAACATAACAACAAACAACGAAGACAGAACGAAAAACAACAGCACAGTTCGTCCAACAGATGTTTTGCAGCGCAAAACTGACCTTAAATAATGTAAGACGTCGTTGGTTTTTTTACGCTAGTTCAGACATCCGCAAGCTAAACTAAACGTATTTATTACCGGAAAAGTCAGACAATTACAATGACATATAACTCCGTTGTGGAATTTTGTGGGATCACAACTAAAAGTCTAACTAAACATAAAAAAGACATTCACAAAACACTTAAAAAAGATTAAAACAAATAAATAGATTACACAACAACATTTTAATTAGACAACCAATGTCTCATATTTTTTAATAGCATTTCCAAGCTGTTTGAACTACCCAGTATGTCTGCACCATCAGCATCATCTTTGCGCAAGATGGTTGATTCGGTGCGTGCCATTTATGACTCACTATTATCGCTAGGATCTGATAAACAGATTTCCAATGCCATGTTAATACATTTAGTAATGAGCAAGGTAGACACTGTCACACGCTCAAGATAGGAAGAGAACTTAGACTACAACAAACTTGCATTGTGGAATGATTGTGAAGTTGCTTTATATATACGCTATCAACATTTGACAGCTGAAGAAGCCTCTTCTGCATGACCATTATATTCAGTCTTGTTCTTCATTCGCAGCCATACCTTGCCACAATCAATTCAAATTCGCAAAGGGTTATCCGCTTTGTATAAACTGCTTGCGAACAGGACATTTGGTAGGCGCTTGTAAATTCAGCTCACTTCCGTGTTTGTTCCAAGCCCCATTATTCCATGCTACATAGATACACTTCGGAGGCTCTTCAGGCTGCCTCACCGGCTATCCCAGTAGTTCCGAGGCCCATTGCGTCATAGTTTTCGGCTGTGAACAACGCGAGTAGCGCCTCTGACCAAGTTCTCCTGGCAACGGCTGTCGTCAGAGTAAAAGATCAATCAGGATCGTATCGGTTATCTAGAGCCCTCTTAGATTCCGGCTCTCAGTTAAACTTTATCACTAAGGAGTTAGCTAAGCAATTACAATTGAAGAGGCAAAAAAGGGTTATTCAATCATAAAGTATTGCTAACTGTCAGTCAGTTGTTATTCACAGTGTTCAAACATTAATAGTCTCACGAACGGACGACACACAAATCATGACTGATTTTAGTATCCTACGGTCCATATCGTCATACCAACCTGAGCAACTTACTGAGAAGATTACTGTGCCTGATAGCGCGCAGTTATTTGATCCTCAGTTCCACAAGCCACAGCTCATTGACAACGATTGTCAGTGCCGATATCATATTTGTGGTATCAAGATGAAGATGACCTTCGGCCCATGTATATCGACTTTATGAAGGAGTACTCATGGTGGGTCCGACCAATCAGCCTCAGTTGTGGGAAACATTGCTACGCTTTCGACTCCGCCCTTGGGCTGCAACCGCAGACATAGCTAAAATGTACTGTCAAATAGAATTAGATGAGTCCCAGTGCACCTTTGAACTTGTTGTGTGGAGAGAAAAGCTCAGTGATCCGTTACAAATTTTTCGTTGAAATACAGTAACGTATGGGACAACTACTGCGCAATTCTTAGCAGTTCGTTGCCTAAAGTATCTGAGCGAATTACACGCTCACCCAGCTGCTGCTTGGTCCTTAGCTCACGAATTTTATGTCGATGTTTTGTTGACAGGATCAGACAACGCTGAGGAGTTATGCTTGTTGCACCACGATTTAATCGCAATTCTTCAAGGGTTCGGCTTCCATCTTACAAAATGGTCGTCCAGCGGCAAGCAACTTGCAGCTCAATCAGCAGAGGACAATATTGTCATTGATCATCAAGAAGACACAAAGACCTTAGGATTAATTTGGAATCCGAAGGCTGACGCGTTCAGATACGCAATGGAACCTCCAAGAGAACCCACTAAGCGGTCCGTTTTATCGTTTGTGGCACGATTATACGATCCCTTGGGTTGCTAAGTCCGATCGTAACTCGTGCAAAGGTCCTGATACAGGAGATGTGGTTGAATAAGCTTGGATGGATGACAAATTACTTGCCCAAATGAAACAAGAGTTGGAAGCAGTGATCAACTGTTTTTCAGAATTAAGTGCTTTGTGCATACCTCGTTGCGTAAGCACGCTTAAAGCAAGAGGCTACCAAGTCCATGGCTTTGCTGATGCTTCAATAAGGGCCTACTGTTATTGTCTATACGGACGAGTGCAAACAGCTAATGGTATCACTATCAGGTTGCTAAGCGCCAAGTCCAAAATAGCCCCACAGAAAACGAAGCCAGGGCCGCGGCTTGAACTGTGTGCTGAGTTATTAGCTACAATGTGGGACGCGGTAAAGTAATTACTCGACTATCCATTAGACAAAGTTGTATTTTGGACAGACTTCGAAGTTGTTCTTCATTGGCTGCAAATGCACTCATCAAATTTGAACACATTTGTTTCCAATCGAGTAGAAGGAGTTGGCAGCCAATGTCTCCTGGCATCATATCCCAACAAAAGACAACCCGGCAAACATAGTGTCTCGGGGATGTTCAGTTGAGGAACTTCGATCTTCAATCTGGTTTGGCGGACCATCATTTTTACAACATTCAGAAAAATTGTGGCCAGCAAAGGAATTGGAGTCGTTAGAGAGGCGTAGATCTGCCTTTACTACGGTTTCGGTTGAGGATATCGTGAATTCCATCACGCCAATAATAGAATATACATCTTCATTTACAAGGCTAATCCGCATAATCTGTTACAAGTTCCGCTTCATCAGCTTCTGAATTAAGATCCGCCTTTCTTGCAGTTCGCCATAATCACTCAAAGTGAACGGTCGTGTTTCTGATTCTGCGATCTACCGTTTGTCTATCGTTGTCAAAACGTAAAAAGCTGCTGAGCTTATCAGCAGAAATCTATTTTTAGACGCCGTCGAGCGCGGTGTCTGTGCAAACGGAGTAAACAACAATAACTACTTCGAATTTGATAAACAACACGTACGCTTACCCACTGGGCAAGCGGCTTTGTCTTCTTCTCGTTTTATTATTTTTTCTTTTGCTTACAATTTGCATATTTAACTAATAAATATAAAAAATTGTAATTATGAATAGAACTCCATCGACTCACTCACTACCTAGTGATAGGTGTGAAAGGATAGAGGAGATAAAGAAAGTTGCTGGTGCTGACCCGGTAACCATGCGATCCCAAATGTTAGTCAGCGGTTCAACAACAAAAATCCAACCACTGAGACTTGTAAGACTTGTACCATCGGTAACTAGCAGCGTTACCAATGTTACCTACACCGTATCAATATCCCAGGCAAATTGTTCATCCACCTCTACGTATACTGTAGCAGCCGCTGCTGGGACCAAAATTTCCTCAGCTTCGACGACTGACAACCGTTCGCTGAGCGAAACAATGACCCAACTGGCACAAAAGGCAGCTTGTAAGAACAAGTGCCCGTTTAAATCACCTGAACTAATGGCAGAAAAAAACGTAATGGGGCTGATGACGCATCTCAATCCATGCGAAAAGCTAAGCTGCAGCCCAGCGACCTTCTCAAGGTGCCACCCAAGGTTTTGGCATCCTCCTCAACTGTAACGCCGCTAAGCAACAACCGCTTTGCCGATTTGGCCGATGAAGCGGACGATATTATGGAGCAAGAAATTTACTCCAATGTAGATGAGGAACCACAGAGTGGCAATGGACAAGCTTCAAAACGACTCGCAAAGCCTCCAGCTATATGCGTCCCAGAAGTCAATAATCCCGATTCTCTAGAGCAGGCGCTTAATCTGTGCGTTGGTGACAACAATTACAGCATTCGCACATCCAAGTTTGGAGTCTCACGCATCTACACCACCAACTCCAATGCGTTCCGTGCAGTGGTTCAACATCTAACGACATTAAACTGCAAATTTTGGCATCATCAGCTCAGAGAAGATAAGCCATTCACTGTAGTTCTAAAGGGAATCAATGCAAATGTCCCCAAGGTACAAATCGAAAATAACTTTGCTGATCACGGATATGAAGTTCTCAACATATATTGCCCGAGAAAAGCAGATTGGCGGAATGCGCAACTCAGTGCCGATGATGATGAAGCGACGATCAACTACAAAACTTGGCAAAATCTGTTTTTTGTCAATATCAAGCAAGTCCCGAATGTTACTAATTACACAACTGGGCAGATACAGAGTCACCGTGGAGCGTGCTCCTCGAAGAAAAGAAGTTCTACAGTGCCTGAGATGTCACATCTCTGGGCATTCCAAAAATTATTGTGTCCGAGATCCAATTTGTGCAAAGTGTGCCGGTCCACACTTGACTGGATCTGCACTTTGCACCAGTGAAAACTGTGTGTGCATCAACTGCGGTGGTGATCATTCCGCAACTGACAAAGACTGCCCAGTCAGAATAGAAAAATTAAAAAAAATAAAGCAGAGACCAAGGCTTTCTGCTGCTGGAAATGCTGTCAACTTCAGACATAATCAGGCCTCATCCTCTAGTGGCTTTATCTCAGCTGAAACTTTAAATGGCAATATTTCATATGCCGACGTTGCCCGTCATAATGGTCTTCAATTCAAACATACCACGGTTATGCAGTCCCATCGAGAGTTGAAATCACCGCATATCTCAAGCTCCGACAATAAATTTCTGGGTTTGAAAAACTCCATTCGTGAGATCAGCAATAGAATGGACCAACTCTTTAATCTGGTGCAGGAGACTGTGGAGGCAAACAAGGCCTTCCGAGAAATAGTCCAGGTACTCATCTCACGTATCCCGAAATGAATCAACCGATATTAAAAAAAGGATTGTGGAACGCACGAGGACTAGCTAGGGGCTCTGAGGAGCTCCGGTTATTCCTCGCTGCACATAATATTGATGTAATGCTCGTCACCGAGACCCACATGCGAGAATGACAACGTTTATTCCTAACTGGATACTCTTCTTACCACGCCTACCACCCCAGTGGCAACAGCAGAGGTGGCTCTACTGTCATTGTGCGCTCTAGCATTAGCCACAGTCCACAGCCCTCCATCACTAGCTACAAAAGACAGATAGCCATCGTGCAAATGCAGACATCTGAGTGATCTGTTGCAATAGCGGCTGTGTATCTCCCACCTGGAGAGCGATGGATAAAGGAGGGACTAGAGTCCATTTTTGCCATGCTAGGCAACAAGTTCATTGCAGGCGGTGATTACAATGCCAAGCATGCATGGTGGGGAAACGCAAGATCGTGCGCAAGAGGCAGAACACTGCAGGAAGTCATTGCAAACGGCCAGTACCAAATTCTCGCAACTGGAGAGCCGACGTTCTATTCATACAACTCTCGGGTAGCTCCATCGGCACTAGACTTCTTATGAGCTTTCATCGGACCATATTCCTCTCCTGGCTGATTTACACACAATGCCACTTAAAAAGCCACAACGGTCCAGTTTACTAGCTCGTGGTGCTGATGTAGAGGTATTTAAGGCTCATCTGACGCAACTTACCGACCTAAACATTGTTATTGAAGGAGCTGACGATATAGACATCGCCATAAACAGCTTTATGGAGCACATAAGGCAAGCAGCAATAAGAGTAGCACCAAGAAACACTCAACGCACTGGAGATACTAGAGGCGTTCAGCTTCCTCCCACAATTACTAACCTTGTGAGTCTCAAACGCAAAGTCAGAAAGGAATATGCGAGAACAGGCGCTGCTCGGATTCAACAAATCTATAGAAGACTAGCCAACCGTCTACATAAAGTGCTGACATGCAGAAAGCAACAATAAATTGATGATTTATTGGAAAACATGGGTTCAGATGCCTCTATAAATTTCTCACTTTGGCGGATGACTAAACGGTACAAATCACAGGCCTCGCCAAAATCGGCCATAAGGAACCCGGCAGGAGGATGGTGCCGCACAGCTTTGGAGAAAGCAGAAGTGTTCGCCAATAGCCTAGAACCGCGCTGTAGACCCCTTGAATTTGCACCTGAGAGTCATAGCCGTTTGGTTGAGCAAACACTTGAAACCCCGTTTCAAATGACTTTGCCTGCTGATCCTGTCACGCTTGAAGAAGTGAAGCTGCTTGTGTCTAAGTTGAAGCCCAAGAAAGCTCCTGGCGCAGATCTTCTTGACAACAGAATAATACGTTTACTGTTCCTGGTGCTAATATTCAACAGTATACTAAGCGTCGGATACTTTCCGAAAGCCTGGAAGTCAGCGAGCATCATCATGATACCTAAACCAGGAAAGCAGCCAACTGAGGTGGAATCTTATAGGCCGATTAGCCTTCTTCCCTCACTGGGCAAAATGATGAAGAGGCTGATCCTCAACAGACTTCTCAATATTGAGGCAGTTACTCTTGCGATCCCCAAGTTACAATTTGGTTTCCGGCTGCAGCATGGCACCCCAGAGCAACTGCACAGAGTTGTGAACTTTGCGTTAGAGGCTCTAGAAAATAAGGAGTATGCAGTTGCTGCTTTCCTAGATATTCAGCAAGCCTTTGATAGAGTGTGGCATCCGGGACTTCTATGCAAAGCCAGGAGTCTACTATCTCCACAGCTCTTCCAGCTTATAAAAAGTTTCTTGGCAGGGCACACGTTTTCCGTGACGGCTGATGGTTACAACTCTTCAGTCAAAACGATTGAAGCCGGAGTTCCCCAAGGCAGCGTTCTTGGCCCCACCTTATATACACTCTTCACTGCGGATATGCCAAGACACACTTCAATCAGTGGACTTGGAGCTAGAGATGTGCTAATCGCAACCTACGTTGATGATACTGCAGTGCTCACAATAAGCTCCTGCATTTTCCAGGCTACTAGAGCACTCCAGCAATACATAGATGCATTTCAGGTTTGGGCTGGAAAGTGGAACGTGAGCATCAATGCTGGTAAATGTGCAAACATGACATTCGCAAACAGGATAAGTAACTGTCCTGGCGTTACACTTAATGGCCAAGTACTACACCATTCCTCGGCATACAAGTACCTCGGTGTCACCTTGGACAGAAGATTGACATTTCAAAGACATGTCACGTCGCTGCAGCACGCCTTTCGGAGTAAAATGACAAAAATGTCTTGGCTGCTTGCACCACGATACAAGCTCTCACTGGACAACAAGGTGAAAATTTATAAGTGCATTCTAGCCCCACACTATTTTATGCTATCCAGGTGTTTGGCATTACTGCTAAGACGCATCTTAACAAACTGCGAGTTCTCCAGGCGAAAACGCTGAGAAAGATCACTGGTACATGAGAACCAGGGACATCGAGCGCGACCTCAGGGTGCCAAAAATAGGAGACAGGATTCAGGAGGCCGCCAAAAAATACCTCAACAGACTCGAATCCCACCCAAACGTTCTGGCCAGGCGACTTGGCATTGCAGCCCAAAGATCGGCAAGGCCCCGCATAAGAAGAAGATTAAAGCGCCACCACCCTCATGACCTGCTGATACGGGTCCTGACTTGATTTAAATCAATAGTCCAGAATCTCTAGTTGTGGTAATCCCAACAAAAATGTATTTGTAATTTCCCTCTTTATAAACCTACGATCTCTCCAATAGTCTCCATAGTATTACGAATCAATAAAGCAAACTCCTATTAGATTAAGTTGCCTTACTGGTAATGGAGCGCTGATAATTTGTATATTTCGTCAAATAAAGATGATGTTCTTATTATGAAAATAAAAAAAGAAATTGCAGCAATATCTGTGATTCAAGATATTGACAAATTAAACAAGTAAGAAAACTCTAGTCGGGGGTCCCGACTAGGAGATACCCTAAACCCCACGCTATCTGCGTTTTTTTTAAATACTGCATAATTAGCATTTCGTATAAACGCGCAGAAAACTAAATTCAATTCATTTTCAATTGTTTAGCCAATGGCGCCATCTATGGTTCGATTGAATAGCGCCATCCATGTTTCGATCCAACTGAGCAGCTGATAATTCGCAAATCATAGCGCCATCTATTGGAAATATGTACACTAAAACTTGCGGGTTTTAGAAGTTGCTAGATGCACGCAGCTCAATGGGTATGTGTGGAAAACATGTATAGAAAAATAGTTTGCTTTGCTTTGCTGGTCACGTGTTTGGCCGATTGGCCAAACGTTTTGTTTAATAACTTCTGCGCGATTTAATGGATTTGAATGAAATTTTCAGCTTATGTTCAACATATTTTATTACATTTTTTCCAATTTTTAAAAATGTAAACCCATTCATTTACTGGCTTTGAGTGCAACTAACCTCAATTTAAATATTTGGGGAAATTTGAAGCCGGTATCCAAAATTTAACAAAAATCAAAATTAGAGAAAATAAATATAAAACTTACAAAAAAAAATTGGGGACTCTAGCTATAAAGACGTGGGAGATATAATTTTATAACTAACAATCGATAATGTTTTTAATCGATAACAATGAAATTAAAATAGTTATCGACTTTTTTTAACAAACTCGATCTTTTCGTACTATTCACGGACCTACATAGCTCTTATAGGTTCTGAGAACGACGCGTTCATACATACGGACAGACAGACGGACAGACAGACGGACAGACAGACGGACAGACGGACATGGCTATATCAACTCGGCTTGTGATCCTGATCAAGAATATATATACTTTATGGGGTCTGCCACGCCTCCTTCTGCCTGTTACATACATACGCCCTCCAACAAAAACATTATACCCTGATTTTCCCATTTTCAATGGGTTCAGGGTATAAAAAGTCCACAGTTTTGCAACCAGCTCTTTTAAAACTGACACCATTCCTGCACTCTCATCAGCATGTCACGCGGGTCTTGTGGTTGGTGTGGGTTGGAGGTCGTTTGATGAAAGGGCCATTGGTGTATAATGCTGAGTTCCCCTTGCTGTTACCTTAGAAATGTCGATTTGTCACGCTTTATTTAGAGCATTCGCTCTCACTGTCATGCCAATCCAATGGTCCTGATGGGATTACTCTGGCAACAGATTTGGGTGATCAATGCTCGAGAGGTGTGCAGTGCAGTGGTCGGAAAATGCGTGAATTGATTTCGATATAAGCCGAATCTTTTGTCACAAATAATGGGCAACATTCCCGCCGATCGTTTACACGGGAACAGACCCTTTGAGATTGGCGGAGTGGACTTTTGTAATCCAATTTTAGTTTGGGAATTCGGGACAAAGAGCCCGTTTAAATGTATATTGCCGTATACGTCTTATCCAGGTGCATAATGTAAAGTAAGAAATATAGTTGTAAGTGCATGAAATTAATTAGGGCACTGTAAAGAGCAGCACAAAAGCGACGAAGCGGGATCGAGTGCTCTCGATAGCTTTTCGGGCTCCTGTGCTGGCTCGCTGGCCGCTAGCTTAAGTTTTTAGCTTGTAATAAATCAGTACAAAAATAAATTCGTTGTCGGCCAACCTGCTGTTCGAAGACCACATAAGTTGCTTTTTTAAACGGTATATAGTACCGAGCCCTTTTGTCAGGACACTTTTCATATTGTTATTCTTATCTTTTCTTAATACAGTCATGCACATAAGCAAACTTACAATTTTTTATTCTTACAGTAACGCAACAGGCTTGTTCTTATAATAACAAATAATAATTGGAACTAATATAAACAAGTAAGAGCGCTCTAGTCGAGACTGCTCGACAAAGAGATCCCCTGAACCCTGCGAAGAACTGCGATTCCTAAGAGCCTATAACATTCTCCGTTACTTTTATATGTATGTACATATGTAGTAAGCAATACATACACACACAGACGCAGGCACAAGCACACAATCTGCTAACTGTGCATTATGACTCATCAGCTTCGCTGCTGCTGCAAGACGCCGATAATATGAGATATTAAATGTTTAATAACTTTTTTTCTAGTCAAACGAAACAAAAACCGAAATTGCAGAAGGCTCAAATAACACTAAATGCTAAATTTAAAGACTCTAACTATAAAGATGAATTAAATAGAATTTTATTACTAAATGAAGACATCGGTTTTTAATCGATAACATTAAAACGATGATAGTTATCGAATATTTGAAACAAACTCGATCGAATCGTGATATACACAAACTTCCAAAAAAAATTTGAAGTCTCTAGCTCTTATATCTTCTGAGATCGACGCGTTCAAACATACGGACAGACGGACGGACGGACGGACGGACAGACGGACAGACGGACAAGAATATATATACTTTATGGGGTCTGCCACGCCTCCTTCTGCCTGTTACATACATTTTCACAAAACCATTATACCCTTTTTCCCATTTTCAATGGGTTCAAGCATTCGTAATTTATTGGAGTTCAGAGTTGCTGAAAAAGCTCGGCAGCTTCCAACACTATCAAATTCATATTTGCTGCTAAAGTGTGATTTATACAATTTTGATTTTTGTTGAGGTTTGGATGCCACTCCTTCGTCGCCTCAAATTTGCAAAACACATTCAAGTTAATAGAGAATTGTGCTTTGGAAAATACACACAAAATATGAATGACATAATCATGCTCCGAGATTTTGATCAAGAAAGTTCGTCCATAAAAAAGAATTAGCGGGTGTTCACACCACAGGGTGATCAGGGGGATCCAACGGCTGAGCCTTTTTTATTGTGGCAGAAGGCGGGCACACTGGAATGTGTGACTGGCACTTCTATGCAAATCGCCATTAATATATATATATATATTTGTGCTTCAACTTGCTTGTAACGCAACAAAAGGTTGCGCCTCCCTTCAAAAAAGTTATCTTTGAATCACCATTAAAATCGCGCTTTGTCTTTGTTACCGCGATCCACCCAGAGTGTAAGAAGATATTGGCAGCCGCCAACGCTTATTCAGGCCAGTCCGCCCTCCTACTTATATTGGTCCTTCGAGCCGGATCACTTCCGCTCCTCCAGCTTGCATCGGTGGAAAGAACCTGATAAGTACAGATCTTCTTAATCTCTTTTAAGTTACATATACATATGTACATATATACTTATACCTACGGCTAAAGGAAATAACTGCAAGTGATTCTTAAAACACCTTTTTATACCCTGAACCCATTGAAAATGGGAAAATCAGGGCATAATGTTTTTGTTGAAATGTATGTAACAGGCAGAAGGAGGCGTGGCAGACCCCATAAAGTGTATATATTCTTGATCAGGGAGACAAGCCGAGTCGATTTAGCCCTGTCCGTCTGTCCGTCCGTCCGTCCGTCCGTCCGTCCGTCCGTCCGTCCGTCCGTCCGTCCGTCTGTCCGTATGTATGAACGCGTCGTTCTCAGAACCTATAAGAGCTAGAGACTTGAAATTTGTATGTAGGTCCGTGAATAGTACGAAAAGATCGTGTTTGTTAAAAAAAATCGATAACTGTCTTAATTTTAATGTTATCGATTAAAAACGAAATCGATGCTATTTTATTTAATTATATATAATTCATCTTTATAGCTAGAGTCTTCAAATTTTGCATTTAGTGTTATGTGATCATTGCACAATTTCGATTTTTGTTAAATTTTGGATGCCACGCCCCCTTCGCCTCAAATTTTTAAGTCCCGTATTTCAAATACTACAGACTTGTGCTTTGGCACATATATACATATGGATGACATAATCACGCCCAGCAAGTTTGATCAAAATCATTAGTCTAGAAAAAAAGTTATTAAACATTTAATTTCCCATAGCATTGCCATGCAAAGCAGCCAAAGAACAGCTGACGCACCGACTGGCGTTTGTGTGTGCGCGCCTGTGCGTGTGTGTGTAAGTTTGGCATGTAATGAACGTACATATGCATGTGTATATAAAAGAAACAAAGAATGCTTGGAAAAACGGTTCTTCATAAGGTTTAGGGTATACCCTTGTCGAGCGGTCTCGACTAGATTTTTCTTACTTGTTTTTTTTTTTTTTTTCATAAGAATATCATCTTTATTTGAGGAAATATACAAATTATCAGTAAGGCAACTTAATCTAATAGGAGTTTGGTTTAATGATTCGTAATACTATGGAGACTATTGGAGAGATCGTAGGTTTATAAAGAGGGAAATTACAAATACATTTTTGTTGGGATTACCACAACTAGAGATTCTGGACTATTGATTTAAATCAAATCAGGACCCGTATCAGCAGGTCATGAGGGTGGTGGCGCTTTAATCTTCTTCTTATGCGGGGCCTTGCCGATCTTTGGGCTGCAATGCCAAGTCGCCTGGCCAGAACGTTTGGGTGGGATTCGAGTCTGTTGAGGTATTTTTTGGCGGCCTCCTGAATCCTGTCTCCTATTTTTGGCACCCTGAGGTCGCGCTCGATGTCCCTGGTTCTCATGTACCAGTGATCTTTCTCAGCGTTTTCGCCTGGAGAACTCGCAGTTTGTTAAGATGCGTCTTAGCAGTAATGCCAAACACCTGGATAGCATAAAATAGTGTGGCAGAACGCACTTATAAATTTTCACCTTGTTGTCCAGTGAGAGCTTGTATCGTGGTGCAAGCAGCCAAGACATTTTTGTCATTTTACTCCGAAAGGCGTGCTGCAGCGACGTGACATGTCTTTGAAATGTCAATCTTCTGTCCAAGGTGACACCGAGGTACTTGTATGCCGAGGAATGGTGTAGTACTTGGCCATTAAGTGTAACGCCAGGACAGTTACTTATCCTGTTTGCGAATGTCATGTTTGCACATTTACCAGCATTGATGCTAACGTTCCACTTTCCAGCCAAAACCTGAAATGCATCTATGTATTGCTGGAGTGCTCTAGTAGCCTGGAAAATGCAGGAGCTTATTGTGAGCACTGCAGTATCATCAGCGTAGGTTGCGATTAGCACATCTCTAGCTCCAAGTCCACTGATTGAAGTGTGTGTTGGCATATCCGCAGTGAAGAGTGTATATAAGGTGGGGCCAAGAACGCTGCCTTGGGGAACTCCGGCTTCAATCGTTTTGACTGAAGAGTTGTAACCATCAGCCGTCACGGAAAACGTGTGCCCTGCCAAGAAACTTTTTATAAGCTGGAAGAGCTGTGGAGATAGTAGACTCCTGGCTTTGCATAGAAGTCCCGGATGCCACACTCTATCAAAGGCTTGCTGAATATCTAGAAAAGCAGCAACTGCATACTCCTTATTTTCTAGAGCCTCTAACGCAAAGTTCACAACTCTGTGCAGTTGCTCTGGGGTGCCATGCTGCAGCCGGAAACCAAATTGTAACTTGGGGATCGCACGAGTAACTGCCTCAATATTGAGAAGTCTGTTGAGGATCAGCCTCTTCATCATTTTGCCCAGTGAGGGAAGAAGGCTAATCGGCCTATAAGATTCCACCTCAGTTGGCTGCTTTCCTGGTTTAGGTATCATGATGATGCTCGCTGACTTCCAGGCTTTCGGAAAGTATCCGACGCTTATTATACTGTTGAATATTAGCACCAGGAACAGTAAACGTATTATTCTGTTGTCAAGAAGATCTGCGCCAGGAGCTTTCTTGGGCTTCAACTTAGACACAAGCAGCTTCACTTCTTCAAGCGTGACAGGATCAGCAGGCAAAGTCATTTGAAACGGGGTTTCAAGTGTTTGCTCAACCAAACGGCTATGACTCTCAGGTGCAAAGTCAAGGGGTTTACAGCGCGGTTCTAGGCTATTGGCGAACACTTCTGCTTTCTCCAAAGCTGTGCGGCACCATCCTCCTGCCGGGTTCCTTATGGCCGATTTTGGCGAGGCCTGTGATTTGTACCGTTTAGTCATCCGCCAAAGTGAGAAATTTATAGAGGCATCTGAACCCATGTTTTCCAATAAATCATCAATTTATTGTTGCTTTCTGCATGTCAGCACTTTATGTAGACGGTTGGCTAGTCTTCTATAGATTTGTTGAATCCGAGCATCGCCTGTTCTCGCATATTCCTTTCTGACTTTGCGTTTGAGACTCACAAGGTTAGTAATTGTGGGAGGAAGCTGAACGCCTCTAGTATATCCAGTGCGTTGAGTGTTTCTTGGTGCTACTCTTATTGCTGCTTGCCTTATGTGCTCCATAAAGCTGTTTATGGCGATGTCTATATCGTCAGCTCCTTCAATAACAATGTTTAGGTCGGTAAGTTGCGTCAGATGAGCCTTAAATACCTCTACATCAGCACCACGAGCTAGTAAACTGGACCGTTATGGCTTTTTAAGTGGCATTGTGTGTAAATCAGCCAGAAGAGGAATATGGTCCGATGAAAGCTCATAAAGCGTTCTGATATTAAGCCTTGCCATGCTGAATCCTTTTACAACGAAGAAGTCTAGTGCCGATGGAGCTACCCGAGAGTTGTATGAATAGAACGTCGGCTCTCCAGTTGCGAGAATTTGGTACTGGCCGTTTGCAATGACTTCCTGCAGTGTTCTGCCTCTTGCGCACGATCTTGCGTTTCCCCACCATGCATGCTTGGCATTGTAATCACCGCCTGCAATGAACTTGTTACCTAGCATGGCAAAAATGGACTCTAGTCCCTCCTTTATCCATCGCTCTCCAGGTGGGAGATACACAGCCGCTATTGCAACAGATCCCTCAGATGTCTGCATTTGCACGATAGCTATCTGTCTTTTGTAGCTAGTGATTGAGGGCTGTGGACTGTGGCTAATGCTAGAGCGCACAATGACAGTAGAGCCACCTCTGCTGTTGCCACTGGGGTGGTAGGCGTGGTAAGAAGAGTATCCAGTTAGGAATAAACGTTGTCCTTCTCGCATGTGGGTCTCGGTGACGAGCATTACATCAATATTATGTGCAGCGAGGAATAACCGGAGCTCCTCAGAGCCCCTAGCTAGTCCTCGTGCGTTCCACAATCCTTTTTTTAATATCGGTTGATTCATTTCGGGATACGTGAGATGAGTACCTGGACTATTTCTCGGAAGGCCTTGTTTGCCTCCACAGTCTCCTGCACCAGATTAAAGAGTTGGTCCATTCTATTGCTGATCTCACGAATGGAGTTTTTCAAACCCAGAAATTTATTGTCGGAGCTTGAGATATGCGGTGATTTCAACTCTCGATGGGACTGCATAACCGTGGTATGTTTGAATTGACGACCATTATGACGGGCAACGTCGGCATATGAAATATTGCCATTTAAAGTTTCAGCTGAGATAAAGCCACTAGAGGATGAGGCCTGATTATGTCTGAAGTTGACAGCATTTCCAGCAGCAGAAAGCCTTGGTCTCTGCTTTATTTTTTTTAATTTTTCTATTCTGACTGGGCAGTCTTTGTCAGTTGCGGAATGATCACCACCGCAGTTGATGCACACACAGTTTTCACTGGTGCAAAGTGCAGATCCAGTCAAGTGTGGACCGGCACACTTTGCACAAATTGGATCTCGGACACAATAATTTTTGGAATGCCCAGAGATGTGACATCTCAGGCACTGTAGAACTTCTTTTCTTCGAGGAGCACGCTCCACGGTGACTCTGTATCTGCCCAGTTGTGTAATTAGTAACATTCGGGACTTGCTTGATATTGACAAAAAACAGATTTTGCCAAGTTTTGTAGTTGATCGTCGCTTCATCATCATCGGCACTGAGTTGCGCATTCCGCCAATCTGCTTTTCTCGGGCAATATATGTTGAGAACTTCATATCCGTGATCAGCAAAGTTATTTTCGATTTGTACCTTGGGGACATTTGCATGGATTCCCTTTAGAACTACAGTGAATGGCTTATCTTCTCTGAGCTGATGATGCCAAAATTTGCAGTTTAATGTCGTTAGATGTTGAACCACTGCACGGAACGCATTGGAGTTGGCGGTGTAGATGCGTGAGACTCCAAAATTGGATGTGCGAATGCTGTAATTGTTGTCACCAACGCACAGATTAAGCGCCTGCTCTAGAGAATCGGGATTATTGACTTCTGGGACGCATATAGCTGGAGGCTTTGCGAGTCGTTTTGAAGCTTGTCCATTGCCACTCTGTGGTTCCTCATCTACATTAGAGCAAATTTCTTGCTCCATAATATCGTCCGCTTCATCGGCCAAATCGGCAAAGCGGTTGTTGCTTAGCGGCGTTACAGTTGAGGAGGATGCCAAAACCTTATGTGGCACCTTGAGAAGGTCGCTGGGCTGCAGCTTAGCTTTTCGCATGGATTGAGATGCGTCATCAGCCCCATTACGTTTTTTTCTGCCTATTAGTTCAGGTGATTGAAACGGGCACTTGTTCTTACAAGCTGCCTTTTGTGCCAGTTGGGTCATTGTTTCGCTCAGCGAACGGTTGTCAGTCGTCGAAGCTGAGGAAATTTTGGTCCCAGCAGCGGCTGCTACAGTATACGTAGAGGTGGATGAACAATTTGCCTGGGATATTGATACGGTGTAGGTAACATTGGTAACGCTGCTAGTTACCGATGGTACAAGTCTTACAAGTCTCAGTGGTTGGATTTTTGTTGTTGAACCGCTGGCTAAGATTTGGGATCGCATGGTTACCGGGTCAGCACCAGCAACTTTCTTTATCTCCTCTATCCTTTCACACCTATCACTAGGTAGTGAGTGAGTCGATGGAGTTCCATTCATAAATAAAATTTTTTATACCCTGAACCCATTGAAAATGGGAATTCAGGGTATAATGGTTTTGTTGAAATGTATGTAACAGGCAGAAGGAGGCGTGGCAGACACCATAAAGTATATATATTCTTGATCAGGATGACAAGCCGAGTTGATATAACCATGTCCGTCCGTCTGTCCGTATGTATGAGCGCGTCGTTCTCAGAACCTATAAGAGCTAGAGACTTTTTGGAAGTTCCTGTATACGTCGATTCGATCGAGTTTGTTTCAAATAATCGATAACTGTTATCGTTTTAATATAATCTATTAAACCTCGATATCTTCATTTAGTTATAAAATTCTATTCAATTCATCTTTATAGTTAGAGTCTGCAAATTTTGCATTTTGTGTTATTTGAGCCTTCTGCAATTTCGGTTTTTGTTAAATTTTGGATGCCACGCCCTCAAATTGCCCCTTCGCCTCAAATTGGTAAATCACGTATTTCATTTAATATCTCATATTATCGGCGTCTTGCAGCAGCAGCGAAGCTGATGAGTCATAATGCACAGTTAGCAGATTTTGTGCTTGTGCGTGCGTCTGTGTATGTTCTTGTGCGTGCGTCTATGTGTGTGTATATATTGCTTTCAACATATGTACATATATATAAAATTAACGGAGAATGTTAGTGGCTCTTAAGAATCCTAGTTCTTCGCAGGGTTCAGGGGATCTCTTTGTCGAGTAGTCTCGACTAGAGCACTCTTACTTGTTATATTTATTAGCTAAATATGCAAATTGTAAGCAAAAGAAAAAAAATAATAAAACGAGAAGACAAAAGCCGCTTGCCCAGTGGGTAAGCGTACGTGTTGTTTATCAAATTCGAAGTAGTTATTGTTGTTTACTCCGTTTGCACAGACACCGCGCTCGACGGCGTCTAAAAATAGATTTCTGCTGATAAGCTCAGCAGCTTTTTACGTTTTGACAACGATAGACAAACGGTAGATCGCAGAATCAGAAACACGACCGATCACTTTGAGTGATTGTGGCGAACTCTTAAAACACCAAACACCGCGATACTGTGTAATTTAAAAACAAAAGGAAGAGTGCCATTGGTTTAAGACAACGCCCGCGTATAAACCCAAACAAAGAAATAATTAAATAAAACACACACACTTTCATATTTTTCAAAACCTACCACCGGCAAAACAGCTGTTGCGCGATCAGTGTCGACACTCGAGTTCCAAGCCGTGACTTAGTCACGTTTTCAGTCACTTTTGTCAATCCGCGCAAAATACTGCAATTATCGACTGGAGGCTATCGACTGGAGGCTATCGACTGCCTCCATGTGAAGTCGAGATTTTTGAAGGCGACAGCCTTGCGTGGCCAACATTCCGCGATTTTTTCTCTGCGATATACATTCGCAATCCGTGTCTGGCAGAATTTGAGAAACTCTACCACCTTAACTCTAAAACCCGCGGGGAAGCCAGAACTATCGTCTCAAAGTTAGCGAATGAGGGCTTCCAATCCGCGTGAGACAATCTCACTGCGCTGTATGAGAATGATCGACTGTTGCTTTTCAAGGATGCTTGACTGCCTTAGAGCGCTCTGGAGCTAGTACAGAGAATTGGGATATTCTTCTTATAGCAATTTACCAAATCAACTACCCTGTTGTGGGAGCAATCTGTCCCGAATAAGACTGCAGTTTCAGCTTGGGATGACCTGAACCGTTTCCTGACGGATCGCTATCGCGTGCTCGAGGCAACTGAGGATCATAAGTCGATTCCAGGTGCTCAGGTCGTACCGTCTGTGTCCCGAAAGCCCGCCGCCACCGTGAGAGTCCAGGCATATCCAACGAAAACTCACGTTAAAACGACGTCTTGTAGGCTTTGTAACAAAGAGAATCATCCGATCCGTGTCTGCGCCAATTTTCTTGATATGTCCGTCACAAATAGAGCCAAGAAATAAGGCTTCAGAGCTTGTGCTTGAACTGCTTCGCTCGGGATCATCAAGCTCGGGACTGCTCCAGTGCGCATAATTGCCATATCTGCAAGGAGCACCATCACACTCTGTTGTACTCCGGCAACGAGTCCGCCACCTTGAATTCAATGTCGCAGCCATCCAACTCGCACGAACGTCCATCGACGTCTAATCCACCTCCGAATGCGCAAAGCTACTTTGCGGCCACTCCAGGTCGGGGTCTCCTAGGCACCGCGATCGTAACGCTCAACTATTGCGGTGAAGAATTTTATGTCCGAGCATTGATCGATTCCGGAGCCGACTCAACCTTCCAGTCCGAGAGGGTTTTCAATTTGGTCCAACCTCCGTTCTGTCATACCAACGCAGCAGTTTCTGGCATGGGACACAGCGACGGGGGTAGTGTAAAAAAGGAGTGTCTTTTGAAACTGTCCCCCCCTCTGGTAACAGTAAAATTCAGGTGGAGGCTCTGGCCTTGGTCGTCCCCAAGCTGACAGGGGCGATCCCAGCGTGCCCTTTCCCAGACAAGGTGCAATACCAGTGCTTAGACCGTCCACTGGCTGATCCGCACTACAATAGGCCAGCTCCAATTGAGATGGTAATTGGGGTGGATCTCTTTCCGCATATTCTGCTCACCAAGTTTTGGGAGGTGGAAGATCTTCCAGCAAAGCCGAAAAAAGGAGCAGACGTCCTTTGTGAAGAGGTTTTCCAGGAGACGACCAGAAGGAGGAAAGATGGTCGATACGTAGTTTCTCTACCATTCAAAGATCCGAATAGTGTAGACTTGGCTAACTCCAGACCTATCGCTTTAGCTCAATTCATGAGGAATGAGGCGCTTCTGCAAAGGAACCCGCCTTTAAATGCCCGTTATGACGCTGTGTTGCAGGAATACGTCGAATTGGGCCACATGATTCGGGTAACTCCACCCACGGACGGGAATCATTTCTACCTCCCTCATCACGCTGTCTTCAAACCTGACAGCACTACTACCAAAGTCCGCGTCGTCTTTAACGCCTCTAGTCCTTCCACTAAAGGAGTCAGCTTAAATGATGTCTTGCATACCGGCCCCACTCTTCAATCCGACCTCACACTGCAGATACTCAAATGGCGCTTCTTCCAATTCGTCTTTAACGCTGACATTATGCAGATGTATCGACAGATTTTTGTTAACCCCAAGCACACCCCGTTCCAGCATATTCTCTACCGAGATCGTAGCGGAAATCTGCAGGACTACGAGCTTCAAACGGTCACTTTCGGCGTCAATTGCGCACTCTTCCTAGCCATCAGAGTCCTGCTACAGCTAGCACATGACGTGCAACACTTGCATCCAAAGGCAAGTGAGATCCTTCGTCACAACATGTACGTAGACGCCCACGACGCTGTCCAGGAGCTCAACGCTGCGCTACTCTCGACTGGATTCCCGCTGAGGAAGTGGACTTCTAATAAAATGCAGATACTCCATGCTCTTCCAAGAGAGCATTAGCTGTATGAGGACTTCCTCGAGCTAGAAGACGCTAGTACTGCCAAGACATTGGGCATCCGCTGGCAAGCCACGAGAGACTGCTTCTTCTTCTCCATTGCCGACCCACAACCAAAGAATCCGGTCTTCAAGAGAGAGGTCCTATCCCACATAGCGAAGCTCTTCGATCCAGCAGGGTGGCTGGCTCGCTTCGTGATTCGAGCTAAGGTGTTCATGCAGCAAATCTGGCTAACGGAACTTTGATGGGACGACGCATTTACCCCGTCCCTATTACTTCAGTGGCATGAGTTCCTACAGGATTATCCGGGTCTCAGCCGGCTACGCATCCCCAGATGGTTAGAGATCCGACCTGACCTAAAATGGGACCTACATGCTTCTCAGAAAGCCTACAGAGCACCTCTCTAAGCGCGGGTCTAGCATTAGGACCATGTGAGTGTCCATCTCTTGACCGCTAAAACGAGAGTGGCCCAAGTCAAAACTGTTTCGTTGCCACGACAGGAGCTCTGCGGCGCGGTGTTGTTAGCCGACTTGTATGCGACAGTGATTCCGGAGCTCCCAATACAGCCGACATCTTCCCAATTCTGGACTGATTCCACCATCATGTTGGCCTGGCTTTGTAAGCCTCCATGCAGCTGGGCTACGTTCGTGGCAAACCGCGTGTCCAGCATCTCCCAGAGTACCAGCGGCCACAGTTGGTCTCATGTTCGGTCCGAGGACAATACAGCGGATTTTGCGAGTCGAGGCGACTCTGCTTGGCGGTCAGTACGCTATGATGGCATAGACCGGAATGGCTTCGGCAAACCCACGAATGTGGGCCTGCTTCTCTCTGCGATGTCCCGGACACGCAACTGGAGCAGCGGGTCCACTGTCACACCGTCACATCCGCGCCGAAAAACGACTTCAGCGGACGGTTTTCAGACTACGGGCGAGCCTTAAGGGTCACAGCATATATCCGGCGGCTCGTCGCTCCAAAGGCTACGAGGCCTTCCACGGTGCAACTCAGCAAGGACGAGTTGCTTTCCTCAGAACAGGTTCTGGTACGGCTCGCTCAGAAGCAGAAATACGCTGCTGAAATCCGAGCACTCTCCGAAAAACGGACTATTCTGGCTTCAAGCTCCTTGTTAAAATTAAACCCCTATCTCGATCAATACGGTGTCCTTCGCTCATGCGGGCGACTACGAGCGGCAGAGTCCCTGAGCTACGACGAACGTCACCCCATCCTGCTCCCATACGCCCATTTTACGTGTTTGCTGATGGTGCGCTATTTGCGTACGAAGTTCTGGATTCCGAGGATCAAGAACTTGATCAAAGCCCATTTGCAGGGATGCAAGACTTGCGTAATTTTCCGGCGCCGTAAACATACGCAAATTATGGGAGACCTTCCTCGAGAGCGAATCACATTTTCCAGGACCTTTCGAAATTAAAAAATGTACCGGGCAAGCTTGTTTCATCACCAAGGGGTACGTCTGCGTCTTCGTGTGTTTCAGTACCAGGGCGATTCACTTGGAGGCAACATCCGATCTCACTACGGAGAAGTTTCTGTCGGCTTTCTCACGGTTTGTGGCCAGAAGACGATGCCCACAGCTCATCTATTCCGATAACGGAAAAACCTTCGTTGGAGCATCCAAGGCGCTAGAAAGAGACTTTCTAGCTGCCACCAAGCAATGCGTCGTGCAGACTTTTCCATCCCCCCAGTGCTCCCCACATGGGCGGGTTATGGGAGGCGGGAGTCAAGAGCTTTAAGGCCTTATTCTACAAGGCCACGTCTACCATCAAGTACACGTTCGAGGAAGCTTGTCCACTCTGCTCTGTCGAATAGAAGCGTACCTCAACTCTCGTCCCATCTCCCCTATGATTGAGGATCCAACGGACCTCATAGCATTAAGCCCCGGGCACTTCCTGGTCGGAAACCCCCTCGTATCTATTGCAGAGCCTGAGATCCGTGCCGAGCCCATGTCCTTGATCAACCGGTGGCAGCATTTGTAGGCAATCCATCACAGCTTTTGCCGCCGCTGGAAGGACGAATACTTAAAAGAGCTCCACAAGCGAAATAAATGGAAAACGCCAACTAGCTGCCTTCAAATGGGTGACTCAGGTGGCGACGGCATGGTTCGCGTCGTCGATGTTCAAACCTCGCGCGGGACCATCCGACGACCTGCGTGCCGGAGCTCGGAGGGATGTCGTCGGTGTGGTCAACCACACACTTCTCCACATGGCGGCTCGACCTGCTCGACGCGGATCGCCAGTCCCACACTGTGATCACCGCCGTGCTAGATCTCCTAGGCGGCGATCGGTTGAATCCTCCGATCACCCGGCGGCAGGCACAGCATTGCAGGCGCCCACACTAGCGTCACTCCTCCAATCCAGGACGACGACACTGATGCCCACCGCGATGATCCGGATCGGTGACGGGGCGAAGCAATTCGAGACTCGAGCGCTGTTGAACGCTTGCGCCCCCGTGAGCCTAATCAATGGCTCGTTTGCCAAGGCCCTCGGACTGGCTGTGACTCGGGTCGGGGACGACAAAGCTTGCTCGGCTGTAATTGAGTCCAAGAGCGACTCGGCTCTTCGGAAGGCGCTCATGCTCAAGGTGGAGCCCGATCTGTGCATCCGCACGCCCAACCGCGAGGTTCCCGAGACGGTGCGAGGGAAGTTCTCCACACTCGTCCTGGCGGATCCGACCTTCTACCGGCCTGGGTCTATCTCCGTGGTTCTGGGTGCAGACTCTATGCTGAGGTCATCCAACCGGGTTGTGTGCCTGCCCACCACGGCACACCCGCCGCCCAAAGCACGCTATTCGCTTGGGTAATTTCCGGCTCGTGCGTTTAGGTGCTCCAGAACGCTGCCGTTCCCTATCCTATCATATGCCTAGTGTGGCAATTGCAACTTGTTGCAAGGGAGGCGGCATGTTGACACCACAGGGTGATCAGGGGAGCCAACGGCTGAGCCTTTTTTATTGTGGCAGAAGGCGGGCACACTGGAATGTGTGACTGGCACTTCTATGCAAATCGCCATTAATATACATATATACATTTTTGTGCTTCAACTTGCTTGTAACGCAACAAAAGGTTGCGCATCCCTTCAATAAAGTTATCTTTGAATCACCATTAAAATCGCGCTTTGTCTTTGTTACCGCGATCCACCGTCCAGAGTGTAAGAAGATATTGGCAGCCGCCAACGCTTATTCAGGCCAGTCTGCCCTCCTACATACAGCGGGCATTAAGACGACTGCTATACATACAGTGGTTCACAGCTTATTTCATTTCCCGCACAAATCGGTATATAATACTTTGAATTGTAGAATCACTTAATCCAATCATCTCCGCAATTTTTCAACGGGAATGACCATTTTTTAAATGTTTGAGAACAAGTTCCCGTGCAAAACGAAACTAAAAGCTGCATTAGTTAAAGAACGGGAAAAAATTACTCTAGTTAGCAGAACATATCCCAAAAAGGCTTAAAATGGAAGTCAACCAAAAGGGTGGTCACCTGAAGTATTAATTTTTTTTATTTAAAAAACACTTATTTTTTTAAATTTTATATCACAAGTGGTTGAAATAAGCTGTGAAACTTTTTTGAGCTCATTTTTTAGTTTTTCAACATTATTAAATATTTAAAAAATATTTTAAAAACAAGTAAGAAAACTCTAGTCGAGACCGCTCGACTAGGGTATACCCTGCAACCCTGCAAAGAACCACTATTCCAAGCATTCTTTGTTCCTGTGGATAGTGTTTTAGCCGGTCTCGGCTAGAGTTTTCTTACTTGTTATACCCTGAACCCATTGAAAATGGGAATTCAGGGTATAATGGTTTTGTTGAAATGTATGTAACAGGCAGAAGGAGGCGTGGCAGACACCATAAAGTATACATATTCTTGATCAGGATGACAAGCCGAGTTGGTATAGCCATGCCCGTCCGTCTGTCCGTATGTATGAACGCGTCGTTCTCAAAACCTATAAGAGCTAGAGACTTTTTGGAAGTTCGTGTATATCACGATTCGATCGAGTTTGTTTCAAATAATCGATAACTGTTATCGTTTTAATGTAATCGATTAAACCCCGATATCTTCATTTAGTTATAAAATTCTATTCAATTCACCTTTATAGTTAGAGTCTTCAAATTTTTCATTTAGTGTTATTTAAGCATTACACAATTTCGGTTTTTGTTAAATTTTGGATGCCATGCTCTCAAATTGCCCCTTCGCCTCAAATTTCTAAATCACGTATTTCAAGTACTAGAGACTTGTGCTTTGGCACATACACACATATGAATGTCATGATCACGCGCAACAAATTTGACCCAAAACGTTGATCTAGAAAAAAAGTTATTAAACATTTAATATCTCAGATTATCGGCGTCTTGCAGCAGTACCGAAGCTGCAGATTGTGTGCTTGTGAGTGCGTCTGTGTTCTTGTGCGTGCGTCTGTGTGTGATTAATTCTAATATTTGTGTCATTATCGATTAGTTGAATTTATTATTTTGGTTTTACTGAATTAGTTTCTTCTTGTCATATTATTTCATTATTTTTAATGGTTGCTTTGTTAAATTTTAATACTTAAAATGTTCGATTTTTGCAATCCTGGAACCTATCTCCGATCTTTACATGGTTTGCTATAGAAAATGTGAATTCACTTTGCGTCGTTTAGATTTGCGTAGTATTTTTTTGGAACGTATCCCCGACGCAAAGCGAGGTCAAGATGTATTAGGCTTTAGCAAAATTTTAGATCCTATTTTTTTAAATCTTTATTTTTATTGGATATATTTTTATAGATACACCATTTTTTTTGATTAAAATTATAGATCTAAAATATCAATTATTTTATTGAGTTTAAGTTGTTTTCACAAGAACTATAGGCCACTCCAAATCCAAAGCCAGCACCTAACCATGCAGGCCACAAACGTCTCTTAAAAAATAAAAATGACACAACTGATCCAATAATAATACCGCCACCTGTAAATAAAACATATTCTTATTAATTTTGGAAGATTTTTGTTTAAAAATTCGATAGCAAATCCCATTATAATGTTTTCGATTTATAATGAAAATTGAAATATAGTTATTAGTTTTCAATTTCTTGTTTTTTTTTTTACATACCCTGAACCCTATGAAAATGGGAATTCAGGGTATAAAGTTTTTTTGTTGAAATGTGAATGTATGTTACAGGCAGAAGGAGGCGTGGCAGACCCCATTAAGTATATATATTCTTGATCAGGGTGACAAGCCGAGTTGATATAGCCATGTCCGTCTGTCCGTCTGTCTGTCCGTATGTATGAACGCGTCGTTCTCAGAACCTATAAGAGCTAGAGACTTGAAATTTGTTACGTAGGTCCGTGAATACCACGAAAAGATCGAGTTTGTTAAAAAAGTCGATAACTATTTTAATTTTAATGTTATTGATTGAAAACATCGAATGTTAGTTATAAAATTATATCTCCCGCGTCTTTATAGCTAAAGTCCCCAAATTTTTCTGTTAGTTTTATGTAATTTTGATTTTTGTTAAATTTTGGATACCGGCTCCAAATTTCCCCAAATATTTAAATTGAGATTAGTTGCACTCAAAGCCAGTAAATGAATGCGTTTGCATTTTTTAAAATTGGAAAAAAAATTAGATAGAATTTTATAGCTTAATTTAGATTTTCGTTTTTAATCGATAACAATAAAACGATGATAGTTATCGAATTTCTGAATTAAACTCGATCTTTTCGTGATATACAGGAACCTACATAAAAAATTGAAGTCTCTAGCTATTGTAGGTTCTGAGAACGACGCGTTCATACATACGGACAGACGGACGGACAGACGGACATGGCTATATCAACTCGGCTTGTCTTCCTGATCAAGAATATATATACTTTATGGGGTCTGCCACGCCTCCTTCTGCCTGTTACATACATACGCCTTTCAACAAAACCATTATATCCTGAATTCCCATTTTCAATGCTTAGTTGCTATGGTATTTATGTGTTAAATTATATATATTCGGGCTTATGCCCCACAATCGAACAGTTATGGCGGATATATCTCCGCCCACAGGAAGCGTGGCAACTTATATCAACTTATATCTCCCAATACTAATGTGTATTAAAAAGAATATTTTATTATCACAAAATACCTAAAATCAAAAATCAATAACAACTCTCATTTTCAGAGATGCCACCTCTCATTTTGAGAGATGCTCAGGTAAGGTTCTAAACTTTGATCCAAATTGAAGCTGACATGGCCACCTCCGATGAAAATTTTTAATTGGCAGCTAATTTGAGCCGTGACAGTGGGGATTTAAGGCTGACGGCAGAGTGCCGGCGAGAAGCGATGCGATAATATAAAGCTATAATGAGTAAGAAAGCTCTGCGCGCATATTTCTATGTAATCGCTTATCTCATGTCAAAAGTACGGGCGAAGCGCGAAGCGAGTCAAAGCGAAAAATTAAGAGAGTTGAGAGATGAGTTGAGAAACTGTCAATTCTACATATTTTTATGCATTTTTTGTCAATGCAATGTGCGTTCGCCTGTGTATGTGTGTGTATGTTTTGCTTGCAATGAACGTACATAATTTTGATTTTTGTTAAATTTTGGATACCGGCTCCAAATTTCCCTAAATATTTAAATTGAGGTTAGTTGCACTCAAAGCCAGTAAATGAATGGGTTTACATTTTTAAAAATTGGAAAAAATGTAATAAAATATGTTGAACATAAGCTGAAAATTTCATTCAAATCCATTAATTCGCGCAGAAGTTATTAAACAAAACATTTGGCCAATCGGCCAAACACGTGACCAACAACGCAAAGCAAACAGTCTTCCTATACATGTGCACATATACACACATACACATTGAGCGGCGTGCATATAGCAAATTCTAAGACCCTCAAGTTTTAATGTACAGTGGCTCACAGCTTATTTCGTGAGGGTGAATAAACTTTGAAGGTTATTAATATTGAAGATGTCAAAAAAATTTAAATGTAGTATTATTTAGTAGTATTTATATATATTTAGGACTTATTGTTTTTCTTACTTATAAATAATTATTAAAACTAAAAATTAAACATAGTGCTTTTATGTCACAGCTTATTTCGTGCACTGCATTTTATGTCTTTATTGCAAAATTTCGGTGTTTTTGTAGGTTTTGAGTTCTATTATTAAATACATGTTTATTAGAGTTTTTTGATATAGTGGATTGGTAATTGAGTACATTGTTTAATTGGGAATTACAAAAATGAGTCACGAAATGTTGAGATGGAGATAGTTAATATTTAAAAATGGAAATTAGGAAATATTGGAAATGTTAGGAGTCCAGTAAGTGAATAATATAAGGTTTGTTGAATGGGTGGAGATGGCGAAAAGAGAAAAAATTTTATGACGCCGAGGAGAGACTTATTGTGGAAAATTAAGAATAAAATTATGGACAAAATTGGATCGATGTTGAGAAGAGGGGAAAAATGTTCGGAGAGACAGTTCGTCGTGTGTTGGGGATAGGATTTAATGGCCGGGTTGAGAAAAGATTATAAATGGAAAACTGAAGTGCGTTTTATTGAAGGATATGTTTCGCATTGAGAAGTATTAGGATGAGAAATTAATATTTGGGTCGGATGGGATGAATATGTTTGGAACCATACGAGTATAATAAGATAAGACCATATGAAGATGGGGTGGAGTGTATGGTTTGGGATGATGGGGCGGGAGTTGGAAATGGTTTTTATGAAGGAAAATGGACAGAAATGTAATTTTGTTTTAAGGAGATTATTCAAAGTGCGGAGAAATTGGGTTTAGAGGGTCGATTCGTTTACAAGACAATGACAAAAACAAGTCGGGTTGTCAGTCTGGTTGATTGATTGCACATGTGGTCAATCCTCTGCCATCTCCTGATATGTGATAGAAATATGGGCATATTGGAATGGCCATCCGGAAAAGGTCAATTTAATAAAATGACCTTAAAATGCCTGGAAGATGGGAAATATTTGAGTCACAAATTAGTTTCTTCAATGGAAACACGCATTAAAGAGGTCAATAAACAGGAGGCCGCATCAAATACTAGTTTATTTTAGATTTAAGTTGCACAATAAGCTGACTAGGAGGATGTTATTTTTTTAGACTGAGTTTTTTATCTTTCTCTTAATTTTTTTGATATCTTCAATATCTAAGGGGTACACCTGTTAAGTTTTATTCACCCCTGCACGAAATAAGGACCATGTACATATTTCCAATAGATGGCGCTATGATTTGCTAATTATCAGCTGTTCAATAAATCATAACATTGATGGCGTTATTCTATCGAATCATAGATGGCGCTATTGGCTAAACAATTGAAAATGAATTGAATTTAGTTTTCTGTGCATTTATACGAAATGGTAATTATGCAGTATTTTAAAAAACGCAGATAGCGCGGGGTTTAGGGTATCTCCTCGTCGGGACCCCCGAATAGAGTTTTCTTACTTGTTTTTGTACAATCTCCTTTCCCACATACGTGCAAAGAAAAGTATTTCAAATGCTAGACTTGTTTTGGTAAATAAACACACAGTGTGCAACTAAAATTACCGTACCCTTGACATATTTTCACAAAATACGTTGCAAAAATGTTCCATACATATTTTCAAGTTAATTTTAAGAACGTTGGCGAGAGTGTGCGAAACAGTAAAAGTACGTACTTTTGTAACCGTTAATTGTTGAGTTCGTTTAGTGTTTTTATACCCTGAAACCATTAAAAATGGGAAATCAGTGTATAATGGTATTGTTGAAATGTTGTAACATGCAGATGGAGGCGTGGCTAACCTCATATATATTCTTGATCAGGGAATCAAGCCGAGTTGATATAGTTGTTGAATGCGTCGTTCACAGAACCTAAAAGAGCTAGAGACTTGGAATTTTTTGGTAGGTTCCTGTATAGCACGAAAAGGTCGAGTTTGTTACAAAAATCGAGAACTATTTTAGTTTTAATGTTATCGACTAAAAACGAAATCGAAATCGTTATATAATTCTCTCTAATTCATCTTCCTAGCTAGTCTTCAAATTTTGCTTTTAGTGTTGTGTGTTTTACACAATTTCGATTTTTGTAAAATTTTGGATGCCACGCCCCCAAATTTTCAAAACACGTATTTCAAGTACTAGACTTATTCTTTGGCACATATGGATGACATGATGACGCCCAAGTTTGATCAAAAGAGTTCGTTTAGGATTAAAGTTATTAAACATTTAATTTCCCATACCATTGGCATACATTTAGAAGCCCAAGCATATCTGACGCAGCGACTTGCACTTGTGTGTACGTGCGCCTGTGTGTGTATGTGTTGCTTGTAATGTACATACATATACATATGTATATAAAAGAAACGGAAAATGCACGGAAAGCCGTTCCTCGCAGGGTATCCCCTAGTCTAGCGGTCTCGGCTAGAGTTTTCTTGCTTGTTATACCCTGAACCCATTGAAAATGGGAATTCAAGGTATAATGGTTTTGTTGAAATGTATGTAACAGGCAGAAGGAGGCGTGGCAGACACCATAAAGTATACATATTCTTGATCAGGATGACAAGCCGAGTTGGTATAGCCATGTCCGTCCGTCTGTCCGTATGTATGAACGCGTCGTTCTCAGAACCTATAAGAGCTAGAGACTTTTTGGAAGTTCGTGTATACGTCGATTCGATCGAGTTTGTTTCAAATAATCGATAACTCTTATCGTTTTAATGTAATCGATTAAACCCCGATATCTTCATTTAGTTATAAAATTCTATTCAATTCATCTTTATAGTTAGAGTCTTCAAATTTTTCATTTAGTGTTATTTAAGCATTACACAATTTCGGTATTTCAAGTACTAGAGACTTGTGCTTTGGCACATACACACATATGAATGTCATGATCACGCGCAACAAATTTGACCCAAAACGTTGATCTAGAAAAAAAGTTATTAAACATTTAATATCTCAGATTATCGGCGTCTTGCAGCAGTAGCGAAGCTGCAGATTGTGTGCTTGTGAGTGCGTCTGTGTTCTTGTGCGTGCGTCTGTGTGTGATTAATTCTAATATTTGTGTCATTATCGATTAGTTTCTTCTTGTCATATTATTTCATTATTTTTAATGGTTGCTTTGTTAAATTTTAATACTTAAAATGTACGATTTTTGCAATCCTGGAACCTATCTCCGATCTTTACATGGTTTGCTATAGAAAATGTGAATTCACTTTGCGTCGTTTAGATTTGCGTAGTATTTTTTTGGAACGTATCCCCGACGCAAAGCGAGGTCAAGATGTATTAGGCTTTAGCAAAATTTTAGATCCTATTTTTTTAAATCTTTATTTTTATTGGATATATTTTTATAGATACACCATTTTTTTTGATTAAAATTATAGATCTAAAATATCAATTATTTTATTGAGTTTAAGTTGTTTTCACAAGAACTATAGGCCACTCCAAATCCAAAGCCAGCACCTAACCATGCAGGCCACAAACGTCTCTTAAAAAATAAAAATGACACAACTGATCCAATAATAATACCGCCACCTGTAAATAAAACATATTCTTATTAATTTTGGAAGATTTTTGTTTAAAAATTCGATAGCAAATCCCATTATAATGTTTTCGATTTATAATGAAAATTGAAATATAGTTATTAGTTTTCAATTTCTTGTTTTTTTTTTACATACCCTGAACCCTATGAAAATGGGAATTCAGGGTATAAAGTTTTTTTGTTGAAATGTGAATGTATGTTACAGGCAGAAGGAGGCGTGGCAGACCCCATTAAGTATATACACTGACGAGCAAAACTGTAACACATGTTCAATGTTCTCACTCAACGGTTGTATTATCTCTCGAGAGCATAATATATGTTTGTTGCGAATAATAGTCATAAAATAAAAAAAATAATGGGAGGATGAAAATAAACAAGTAAAAAAGAAAAATAGCACTCAAGAAAAATTAATTAAATATATTATATTAAGTAGCGACCCGCGGCGGGGGGGGGGGGTGGGGGGGGAGAGGGGGGACCGCCCAGCCCACCGATGGCGCAGAGGAAGGGGCGATAAGGGGGCAGGGGAGGAAGAAAAGAGTGAATGAGAGAGGGGGGGGCGGGAGTGGCACACACCAGCAAACCGAACAACCCAAAATATTGGATAGGGCCCCACGAAAAGCAGCACAGAGCCAACACAAGACGACCAGCCGGACGGGAAAAATGGGCGAGGGAGAGGGAAGATACGTGAGGGATAGAAAAAAGAAAAAAGATTAGGGACAAGCAAACGAACAGTGAGAGAGACGGGGGGGGACGCGGGCGGGAGGGGAAGCGAGCGGGGAAGGAGGGGGGGGGGAAGAGGGGGGAGGGGAGAAATAGTGAACGGGGGAGGCGTGGGAATAAAAAAGAAATAGAGGAAGAGGAGCAGGGAGGGCAAGAACGCTTGGGGAAAAAGATAAAAACCACAAGCGGAGGGGGGAAATAAAGTATGAATAGAAAGACCAGGAGGCCAGGCAAGGGGAAGGAAATGGAGGAGGGGAGGGACGGAGACGCGGGGGGGGGGGGGGGGACGAGGGGAGTGACGGAAGGGGGAACAAGAAACAAAACGGGAAAACAAGAAAGAAAAAGATAAAATAAATAAAAAAAAAATAAATATAAAAATATAAAGAGAAATGAAGAAAATGAAAATTAATAAATGGTAAGAAAAGAAGGAAAATAATATTAAAAAAGAAAAACTAAATAAAACAGAAAGAATAGAGCATAAAGGGAAAGGAAGAGAGAAAAGGAATAAAATTATATTCTTGATCAGGGTGACAAGCCGAGTTGATATAGCCATGTCCGTCTGTCCGTCTGTCTGTCCGTATGTATGAACGCGTCGTTCTCAGAACCTATAAGAGCTAGAGACTTGAAATTTGTTACGTAGGTCCGTGAATACCACGAAAAGATCGAGTTTGTTAAAAAAGTCGATAACTATTTTAATTTTAATGTTATTGATTGAAAACATCGAATGTTAGTTATAAAATTATATCTCCCGCGTCTTTTAGCTAAAGTCCCCAAATTTTTCTGTTAGTTTTATGTAATTTTGATTTTTGTTAAATTTTGGATACCGGCGCCAAATTTCCCCAAATATTTAAATTGAGATTAGTTGCACTCAAAGCCAGTAAATGAATGCGTTTGCATTTTTTAAAATTGGAAAAAATATAATAAGATATGTTGAACATAAGCTGAAGATTTCATTCAAATCCATTAATTCGCGCAGAAGTTATTAAACAAAACATTTGGCCAATCGAATCGTGATATACACGAACTTTCAAAAAAAATTTGAAGACTCTAGCTCTTATATCTTCTGAGATCGACGCGTTCATACATACGGACGGACGGACGGACGGACAGACAGGCAGACGGACAGGGCTAAATCGACTCGACTTCTCTCCCTGATCAAGAATATATATACTTTATGGGGTCTGCCACGCCTCCTTTTGCCTGTTACATACATTTTCACAAAACCATTATGCCCTTTTTTCCCATTTTCAATGGGTTCAGGGTATAACAAGTAAGAAAGCTCTAGTCGAGACCGCTCGACTAGGGTATACCCTGAACCCTGCGAAGAACCGCTATTCCAAACATTCTTTGTTTCTTTTATATACACATGCATATGTAAGTTCATTACAAGCAACACATACACACACACGCACGCACACAAGCGCCAGTCGGTGCGTCAGCTGTTCTTTGGCTGCTTTGCATGGCAATGCTATGGGAAATTAAATGTTTAACAACTTCTTTTCTAGAGCAACGATTTTGATCAAACTTGTTGGGCGTGATCGTGTCATTCATATGTGTGTATGTGCCAAAGCACAAGTCTCTAGTATTTGAAATACGAGACTTACAAATTTGAGGCGAAGGGGGCGTGGCACTCAAAATTTAATAAAAATCGAAATTGCGTAAGGCTTACATAACACTAAATGCAAAATTTGACTCTAGCTAGAAAGATGAATTAGATAGAATTTTATAGCTTAATTTAGATTTTCGTTTTTAATCGATAACAATAAAACGATAACAGTTATCGAATTTCTGAATTAAACTCGATATGCGCGCCCTATACAGGGACCTATAAAAAAAATTTGAAGTCTCTAGCTATTGTAAGTACTGAGATCGACGCGTTCATACATACGGACAGACGGACGGACGGACAGACAGACGGACAGGGCTAAATCGACTCGGCTTGTCTCCCTGATCAAGAATATATATACTTTATGGGGTCTGCCACGCCTCCTTCTGCCTGTTACATACATACGCCTTTCAACAAAAACATTATACCCTGAATTCCCATTTTCAATGGGTTCAGGGTATAAAAATTAGATCGAATTGAGCACCCGCGACTAGAGCTTTCATACTTATAATAATTTGGAAACTTTTTGTTTCCAAATATCCAATAAAGCATATCATTCATGAAAGTGAAATGAATGCAATCTCTCTCAGATTGGAGCTACAACTTTAAATTTAATTGATTTTTCGCTACTTTTATAAGCGTCTAAATTTAACAGTTTCATTACTGTGAAACCACTCAATGCATTGACCAAAAATAAAATTTTTGTCTATTCGATTCTTGATCATCCATTGATATTCAAAAAATTATTTATGTCCATAAACCACTTACGAACGTGACGCGAATGAATGAGTCTGCACCCGACTGCAACGTTCTTGTTTTAAATAAGGTTTAGAAGAATTTAGTTGAGTACTTAAACTTGATTTTCCTACTGCATTATTATATAATAGTAAGCACTCACTTCCTTTAACAATTGTATCAGATACACATCGATCCAATTTTATGCCAACTTGTTCTTCGGAAAGTCCCATGTCAGTGACTGGCATTCTTGAAATTTTTAAATTACAATTACTTTTTGAATATATACTTTTAAGCTAAGCTAATACCTATTAATTGTAACAAGTATTAAAAACTCAAAAATTAACAGTGACAAACATAAATAAGGTAAGCAGCTGAATTTTAAGTATCGATTATTTTTATACCGTGAACAGTGTTGCCGAATCAGCTACTTTGTAACTAGATTTGGCCACTTTTTAAGGCCGATTGCCTCTTTGTTGCAGAGCACACTGCTACTTCACAAGTTGACCATTTACCACAGTTGTATGTTTATTTATGTACAATACCAGCAACACATGCACACAGGCGCACGTATGCTCAAATCCATCCAATTAACAAGTATGAAACTCTAGTCGAAACCGCTCGACTAGGATATACCCTGAACCCTGCGAAGTACCGTTATTCCGTGAATGTTCCGTTTCTTTTATATAAATATGTATAAGTATGTTCATTACAAGCAACACATACACATACACACACAGGCGCACGCACACACACGCGCAAGTCGGTGCGTCAGCTGTTCTTTGGCTGCTAAATGTATGCCAATGTTATAGGAAATTTAACGTTTAATAACTTTTTTTTGTAGACAAACGATTTTGATCAAATTTGTTGGGTGTCATCATGTCATCCATATGTGTGTATGTGCCAAAGCACAAGTGTCTAGTACTTGAAATACGTGATTTAGCAATTTGAGGCGAAATTTATCAAAGCCCGAAGTAACACTGACTGCAAACTTTGAAGGCTCGAGCCATAAAGATGAATAAAATAAAATGTTATAACTGAAGGAAGATATCGGGTTTGAATCGATAACTTTAAAACGATGATAGTTATCGATTCTTTGAAAAAAAAACTCGATCTTTTCGTGCTATACACGAAAGTCCAACAAAATTTGAAGACTCTAGCTCTTATATCTTCTGGGATCAACGCGTTCAAACATACGGACAGACAGACAGACGGTCAGGGCTTAATCGACTCGGCTTCTCTCCATGATCAAGAATATATATATATAGTTTATGGGGTCTGTCACGCCTCCTTCTGCCTGCTACATACATTTTCACAAAAACATTATACCATTTTTCCCATTTTCAATGGGTATAAAAATAAATACAATAATAGGAGCATAATTATATATTTGAGAAAATAAAGTGGTATTAAAGTAATTCTTTTTATATCTATTTAGTTAATTTTTAAAGGATATCTATATGAAAGTGCATCCTATTTATCAGCCTATCCTACATACTATAAACAAACAATAATGAAGCTAATTTAAGTTTTATTAATGAAGCCTGAAAGTTTCTAAATGTTTTGGTTATCATATAATTTCAAATATAATAATGTATGCGTATACTGATTGTCAATATCGTTCAATTTTTAAAGTACAATGTTTATTTTATACCCTGAACCCATTGAATATGAGAATTAGGGTATACTGGTTTTGTTAAAATGTATGTAACAGACAGAAGGAGGCAGTCCCCATAAAATATATATATTCTTGAGCAGCTCGACGAGCTGAAATGTCTTTCTGTCTGTTGTCCGACGAGAACGAGAACGAGAGACTTTACATTTATATACCCTGAACCCATTGAAAATTGGTATATTGTTTTTCTTGAAATGTATGTAACAGGCAAAAGGAGGCGTGACATACCCCATAAAGTATATATATTCTTGATCAGGGAGACAAGCCGAATCGATTTAGCCCTGTCCGTCTGTCTGTCTGTCCGTATGTATGAATGCGTCGATCTCAGAACTTACAATGGCTAGAGACTTCAAATTTTTTTTGTAGGTCCCTGTATAGGGTGCGTATATCGAGTTTGTTTCAGAAATTCGATAACTGTTATTGATTTATTGATATATCGATTAAAAACGAAAATTTTAATTCAGCTGTAAAATTCTATCTAATTCATCTTTCTAGCTAGTCTTCAAATTTTGCATTTAGTGTTATGTAAGCCTTACGCAGTTTTGGCTTTTGTTTAATTTTGGGTGCCGCGCCCCCTTCGCCTCAAATTTGTAAGTCCCGTATATCAAATAATAAAGACTTGTGCTGTGGCACATACATACATATGGATGACATGATCACGCCCAAAAAGTTTGACATTAAACATTTCATTTCCCATAACATTGGCATGCAAATATCAGCCAAAGAACAGCTGGCGCACCGACTTGCGCTGGTGTGTGCGTGTGCCTGTGTGTGTGTATATATCTTGTAATGTATGCATGCTCGAAATAGCGGTTCTTCGCAGGGTTCAGGGTATCCCCTAGTCGAGCGGTCTCGGCTTGAGTTTTCTTACTTAATTTCAGCTATTTTTAAGAAAGTTAGCTACTTTTAGACCTCGCTTTAGTTACTTTTGCTGAAAAAGTTTCGACAAAACTGACCCTGAACCAGTGATGTCATTCCCTCTTTTTTCCAGCCAGATCTGGCTTACTTAAAAGGCCGATTGCGTGGAAAGTTTTTAACTAACGGGAAGAGCGAATTCTAGATTTTGATTTTCAAAACAGGGTTTTCTTTATTTATTTCATTTATTCAATTTTTCAATCATTATACAACAGACCTCATTGAAATCAAGATATAATGGTTTTGTTAAAATGTATGTAACAGGTATATCAGGTATCAGGTATGATCAGGGAAACGAGCTGAGTTGATTTAACCCTGTCCGTCTGTCCGTCCGTATGTATGCTCTCAGAACCTACAAGAGCTAGATAATTTTAATTTGGTATGTACAGGTATATATATCACGAAAATATGGAGTTTGTTTCGAAAAATCGAAAGCTGTTCCCGTTTTAATATTATTGATTAAGCGTAAATCCAAATTCAATTATTAAATTATATCCCCAACATGTTTTTTTATTAGTTTTATGTTGTAATAGCCTGAACCACTAACAAAATAACACAATTCAACGAACGTACAATGTGGACTTGCGCCACGATGTCGGTGATTTCGCCGTTTCTCTGAAAGTGTGTGTACATGCTCGTCAAAAAAGCATATTCTTCATATGCGCCTAACACTTCCATACCCTTAAGAATATTAACAAGAAAGAGATCTCTAGTCGAGACCGCTAGAGTCGAGACTAGGGTACCTTGAACACTGCGAAGAACCGCTATTCTGCGCATTCTCCGTTTCTTTTATATATATATATATATATATATATATATATATATATATATATATATATATATATATATATATATATATATATATATATAATTATTTAAGAATTGGCTTAACTTCTTAGCATAATATGATTTTTTTTAACATATAAAAATATAAAAAATCCTTAGAAAGAAAATTTAAAAAATTAAAGTATTTAATGCAAAGCTTGGTTTGAGGCTGTATGAATATCGATCAGAAATATAACCAGCTATCTTATATATATATATATATATATATATATATATATATATATATATATATATATATATATATATATATATATATATATATATATATATATATATATATATATATATATATATATATATATATATATATATATATATATATATATATATATAATACATATATATAATACATACATACACACCCAGGCGTAGGTACACACAAGCAAGTCGCTGGGTCAGCTGTGCTTGGGCTGCTATTTGTATGCCAATGTTATGGGAAATTAAATGTTTAATAACTTGTTTTCTAGACAAACGATTTTGATCAAACTTGTTGGGGGTGATCATGTCATCCATTTGTATGTATGCGCCTAAGCAAAATCCTCTAGGACTTGAAATACGTGTTTTGCAAATTTGAGGCGAGGGGGGCACCCAAAATTTTACAAAATCCGAAGCCTATAAGGGTCAAATAGCACTAAAAGCTAAATTTGAAGACTCTGGCTAGAAAGATGAATTAGATAGAATTTTTTAGCTGAATTTATGTTTTCGTTTTTAATCGACAACAATAAAATGAAAACAGTTATCGATTTTCTGAAACAAACTCGATATGCGCGCCCTATACAGGGACCTACAAAAAAAATTTGAAGTCTCTAGCTATTCTAAGTTCTGAGATCGACGCGTTCATACATACGGACAGACGGACAGACGGACAGACAGACAGACAGAAACAAACTCGATCTTTTCGTGATATACAGGAACCTACATAAAAATTTTCAAGTCTCTAGCTTTTATAGGTTCTGAGAACGACGCGTTCATACGTACGGACAGACGGACGGACAGACGGATAGGGCTAAATCGACTCGGCTTGCCTGATCAAGAATATATATACTTTATGGGGTCTGCCACGCCTCTTTCTTCTTCTTTCAAAAGTTTGGTATATTCTACTGTCGCGAGAGAAAAAATTAAATCTCATCGAGCAAATTTCAATTTTGAATAGAATAGAGCAGATATTATGAATATATGAGAGAGAAGAGATAAAAAAATAAGCATAAATGCTTGCATAGGCAGGGCTTTGTATACAAATGAACCGTTACTGAACGAGCGCTCGCAGAGCACTGTTTTTCTTGTCACAGAGTACCCGCTGCTCACAGCAAAAAGTAAAGCGAATTTAGCGAAACGGCGAAATCGCCGACATTGAGGTACTTATTTCACATTGCGCTTTCGCTGAATTTCATTCTTCGGCATGTTACAATGAAATTTGTTGAGTCACACAGAAGTTATTAAACAAAACGTTTGTCCAACCGGCAAATACGTGGCCCAGCAGAGCTAAGCTTCTGCAATTTGCGTGCATCAAGAAAATTATAATAAACTTAGCGTATGTCTACTAGACGGCGCTATTTTTAGCCAATTATCAGCTGCTCCATCGAATCGAAACATAGATGGCGCTATTGGCTAAAAATTTTAAATTTTATTAAATTTAATTTTGTGTGCGTTTATGCTAAATGCAAACTACAATATTTTGAAAGACGCAGATCGCGCGGGGTTTCAGGCGCCCGACTACAGCAGACTTTTTCTGATTAAAAGTTGGCAGCACTGATCCACTGGTGGTTAGTAACCACCTTCGTATGAGCCTCACACATCCATACCCTTCTCATAAATAATAATAAAAATGTCAACATTTTGCATGGGCATGACAAACACTTTCAAAAGTTTGGTATACTCTACTGTCGCAAGAGACGAAAAATGAAGCTCCAGCCAGCAAATTTCAATTTTGGTGTGCTGCTGCTGGTGAGTTCTTACATATATATATTCGAGAGAGAAGAGAGCAGATAATAAAAATATATGAGACAGAAGATATCAGAAAATAAGCATACATGGTTGCATAGAAGGGCTTCATATAGAAAATGGACCATTACCGAACGAGCGCTCGCAGAGCACTGGTTTTCTTGTCACAGAGTACCGGCTGCTCGCAGCAAAGTAAAGCGAATTCAGTGAATCATGGGGCTGCCTTGTCACTTTGGGAATTCGCTGAATTTCAGTGCTCTGCGTGGTTATATCTATGAGTTATGTGGTTAGTGATTACAATTAGCTGAATGAAAAGTAAACAAATAGCGGAGTTGGTTGCATAATTGTCGGTCTCGCTACTTTTTTTTAGAGAAATTTTCCAACACTATTTGGCAAAGTGTAGTGCATCGATATCTTTGTCGATAGCGATCACTCAAAAAGTTAATATCTTTGTGCAAGCGCTCAGAAAACGCCGAAAGAAGTTTATAATCAAAAATGCCGAGACGCATGGCTTACAAAGCCAGAATTCAAAGACTGGGTGAGAAAGTGATCACAGATCCCACTGAAGTGTTCTGTTTTTATTGCAAGTGCACGATAAAGGACAAGTCATTTGCAAAAACATGCAACAACGGCAAAACATGTTTCGAATGGGAAAAGTTTTGGACAGGAAACAAAATTTCCTTCGAGATGAAATCAGTACCCAAAAACCATTTTTGTTGCTGATCACACTGCTACTTCACAAGTTGACCATTTGTCACAGTTGTGCGTTCGCAAGTTTTGTGCTGAACCAGAGACGGTCTTAAATTGTCGGAAGTGGAAACATTAAATAAATTAAATTAGTATTTTTATAATGTTAGTTTTATTTTTACTTGATATTTTTAATGGTTTATGATGTTTTCATTTTAGCTACTTTTTTCAGCTATTTTTTAGAGTATACTTTAGCTACTTTTAACTTGATTTAGCTACTTTTCCTGAAAAAGTTTCGGCACTGGTGGTTACATACGCAAGCGATGATTTTTGTAAAAACATCGATTGCTGCAAATGTTAAAAGATAGCTGGTTATATTTCTGATACTTATAAAATCGATATTCATACACCCTCAAACCAAGCTTTGCATTAAATACTTTAATATTTTAAATTTTCTTTCTAAAGATTTTTTATATTTTTATATGTACAAAAAAATCATATTATGCTAAGAAGTTAAGCCAATTCTTAAATAATTGTACTGTGCTTGCGTACGTGTATATATTGTATTATACGTACGTGTATATTGTATTATACTAAATGTGCAAAATGTGTATACACACATGTCTATGTGGTATCTACATAAGTATGCGTGTACATATACTCCAGTCTAGAATGCATACGCAAAGAAAATGACATAATCAGCAACTTGTAATGCTAATACATACAAACATATACATATATGTATAATTATTTTCTTCCTAAACTTTGTGTTTGAGAAACAAATATAAATCTACATATGTACATATGTGAATATTCATATATAAGCATTTTTTCATGTATTGTATGTACATTGCAAATTCGAATATAGTAATAATACATACATATGTATGTATATAAATTCTTTGATATATGTACATACATATGTATGTCTAAATATAATAGAATGATGTAAAAAGGTGATCCATTCATTCTTAATTACATACATATATAAACAAATGGGTGCCCAAATGGTTATTTGATGGTTATGTTAAACTCCACTTGTGTGACATTGTGTCTATTGTTGTTTTTGACATGTATGTACATACATACGAATATATATTCGACTCTCGTTATTTCGAAATTCGAGGGACTTAAAATATTACGAATTATCGAATGTTCTAAATATTAAATATAAAGAGATTTTGTAGGGGACTCCTGATAACTTTGAATTAATGAGAGGTGCGAAATATCGCAGGTTTGAAATAACAAGAGTCGACTAGAGTTTTCTTGTGTAATTTTAAAAAAATGATTTTTATACTATTTCACGTAGTGATATAGTATATTGGTTTTGTGCAATGTCCGTCATGCTGTCCGTCCGTCTGTCCGTCCGTCCGTCTGTCCGTATGAACGCAAACCATTTCCACGCTATTGAAGCTAGAGACTTGAAATTTGAAATATATATTCGTGTATACCCTCGTCTGATAAAGTGTCAAGATTTTCCCGATACGCCCACTAGGGGCGTGGCAAATCGGAAAATGCATTTTCCTGTATCTCAGAAACACTACTTCTAGAAGGGCTAAAGAGTTGGAATTTTAACTGAACACTCATGTCGACATCCCAAAATCAAAAAGCTATGGCGGATATATCTACGCCCATTGGGGGCGTGGCAAATCGGGTCAAACTGTATCTTCTACAGTTTTAAAGCTAGAACGCCCAAATTTGGCACGTGGGTTACTGTTACGATCCTATAAAGATCGCCCAAAAATTTTATGGCCACGCCTACTAGGGGCGTGGCAAATCGGATCTGAATATATAGTGATTCTACTAGTTTCGTTATATTTTGAGCACTATTGATGCTAGAGACTTGAGACTTGGTATATATACTCGGGTTAACATCCCACAACCGATAAGCTATGGCGGATATATCTACGCCTTCAGGGGGCGTGGCAACAAATATCAGCTTATATCTCCCACAGTTTTAGTGCTAGAAGCTTCAAAATTGGATGCTAGGTTACTGGGGGCCTCCTCTATCGATTCCCCAAAAATTATTGTTACGCCCCAAAAGGGGCGTGACATACAGAAAAATACCCTGTAATTTTCGCATTTTTCGAATGTAAGCATCCAAACTTTACAGTTATATTCTTAAACGCCCACTCTATTTGTCTACGGCCACTGGGGGCGTGGCAAATCAAAACTGTAAAATCTGTAGCTTCTGAGCCAATAACGCGCCACATAATGACTTTGTGACCTTTGACCTTGTCTTTTGATTTATTAAATTATATATATATATATATATATAAATATATATATATATATATATATATATATATATATATATATATATATATATATATATATATATATATATATATATATGTTTAATAAGATAATATTTTATTACTACAAAATAACTAAATAAAGAAAATGTAACAAAAATATCAACATGACCGCACCGAGGTTCGATGCCACACCTCGCCAACGAACTTATGTATATCACATTTTCTGAGTTGCCACCTCTCTCATTTTGGGAGTTGCCACCTCTCTTATTTGGAGAGATGCCACATGTCTCGATTTAGGTGCGTGTTCTTGCTGAGGTAAGGCAATCGAGATAAATCGAGGGAGGTGGCATCTCTAAGCTTCGATTCTAATTGAAACTGTCTGGCTACCTCCAATGAAAAGTTTTAATCTGCAGCTAATTTGAGCGGCGACAGTGGGGATTTAAGGTTAAATTTTAAAAAATGTAATGTGATAGATGCCCCTGTGTGCTGTTGGGGCGTGAAATAGTATTTCGCTGTGGGTTGCGTCCGACAGCAACGTTGTTACTTGTTGTAAGATAACAAATTGGAAAACACAATGTAATTTTTGAAAATTTAAAATATCACATTTAGTAGTTTTTTTTTAATCTCAAAGAACAAAAATATATATTTTGTCCCATGTGAAAACACTTTCGTGTCAAACTGTACATATGTACATATATGTATGTATGTACTAATGTATATATGATATACATATACATATATATATATAATGAACAGCTCAACTATAAGTAAAAACGTTGCAGAAGGGCGCTTCCGACTGCAGAATGGGTATTCACTGTAGCACATCTCCAACCCTTTGCAAGTTATTAATTTTTCCGATTTGTCTGAACCCTGCGAAGAACCGCTATTCCGTGTTTTCTCCGTTACTTTTATATACATACATATGTACATATATGTGTGTACAATACAAGCAACACACACACATATGCGCTCTCACACACAAGCGCAAGTCGCTGCGTCAGCTGTTCTTTGGCTGCTATTTGCCTGCCAATGTTATGGGAAATTAAATGTTTAATAACTTTTTGTAGACCAACGATTTCGATCAAACTTGTTGGGCGTGATCATATTATTCATATGTATGTATGTTCTAAAGCACAAGTTTCTAGTACTTGAAATACGTGTTTTGCAAAATTTGAAGACTAGCTATAAAGATGAATTATATAGAATTACATAACTGAGTATCGATTTTAATCGATAACATTAGAATAAAGGCAGTTATCGATTTTTTTAACAAACTCGAAGTTTTCGTGTTATTCACGGACCTACATAAAACAATTTCAGGTCTCTTATAAGTTCTGGGATCGACGCGTTCATACATACGGACAAACGGACAGACGGACGGACGGACAGGCGGACAGGGCTATATCAACTCGGCTTGTCACCCTGATCAAGAATATATATACTTTATGGGGTCTGCCACGCCTTCTTCTGCCTGTTACATACATTTCAACAAAAACAATATACCCTGATTTCCCATTTTCAATGGGTACAGGGTATAACAAGTAAGAAAATCCACGGCGAGTTCGCTCGACTCGGGGATACTCTGAACCCTACAATGAACCGCTATTCCGAACATTCTCCGTTTCTTTTATATACATATGTACATATGTAGATTACAAGCAACACACACATGACAATGTTATGGGAAGTTAAATGGTAAATGTTCCCTCGAAAGAGTTCTCAGTTTGAAAGTTCTAGACGTGCTTTTTATACCCTGAACCCATTGAAAATGGGAAAAAAGGGTATAATGGTTTTGTGAAAATGTATGTAACAGGCAGAAGGAGGCGTGGCAGACCCCACAAAGTATATATATTCTTGATCAGGGAGAGAAGCCGAGTCGAATGAGCCCTGTCCGTCTGTCTGTCTGTCCGTCTGTCCGTCTGTCGTCCGTCCGTCTGTCCGTCTGTCCGTATGTTTGAACGCGTCGATCTCAGAAGATATAAGAGCTAGAGACTTCAAATTTTTTTTGGAAGTTCGTGTATAGTACGATTCGATCGAGTTTGTTTCAAATATTCGATAACTATCGTCGTTTTAATGTTATCGATTAAAAACCGATATCTTCATTTAGTTATAAAATTCTATTTAATTCATCTTTCTAGCTAGAGTCTTCAAATTTTGCATTTAGTGTTTTTTGAGCCTTCTGCAATTTCGGTTTTTGTTAAATTTTGGATGCCACGCCCTCAAATTACCCCTTCGCCTCAAATTGCTAAATCACGTATTTGGCTTGGCACATACACACATATGAATGTCATGATCACGCCCCACAAATTTGATCAAAATCGTTCGACTAGAAAAAAAGTTATTAAACATTTAATATCTCATATTATCGGCGTCTTGCAGCAGCAGCGAAGCTGATGAGTCATAATGCACAGTTAGCAGATTGTGTGTTGGTGCGTGCGTCTGTGTGTGTTCTTGTGCGTGCGTCTGTGTGTGTATGTATTGCTTGCTACATATGTACATACATATAAAAGTAACTGAGAATGTTAGCGGCTCTGAGGAATCGCAGTTCTTCGCAGGGTTCAGGGGATCTCTTTGTCGAGCAGTCTCGACTAGAGCACTCTTACTTGTTTTCTATGTGGCTTTTGTCTTTTACTTTTGATTAAATATTAATATTTTACCACGGTTGAGAAGTGCTTGTGATTTGTAATTTGTGCAGCGTCGGTAATTTTATTTTTACTTAAATTCTGCTTTTTATCTTCATTGCTCTTTTCTTTCTTTTATTCCCTTTACATTTGTTGGTGTGGCTGTTTGACATTTGCTTTGTCGCTCGTGCTCTATATCAGCTGTTTTGTTGTGAGTTGATTCTCTAAACACATTAATCCTCTCTTTGCTTTGCGCTTGTTCTTTATTTTTATCTAATCTCCCGTTTTGAATCGCTTTTCAACGCACTAATACTCTCTTTGCTTTGCGCTTTTTTCATTTTTATACCCTGAACCCATTGAAAATGGGAAAATCAGGGTATAATGTTTTTGTTGAAATGTATGTAACAGGGAGAAGAAGGCGTGGCAGACCCCATAAAGTATATATATTCTTGATCAGGGAGACAAGCCGAGTCGATTTAGCCCTGTCGGTCTGTCCGTCCGTCCGTCCGTCTGTCCGTATATATGAGCGCGTCGTTCTCAGAACCTGTAAGAGCTAGAGACTTGAAATTTTTTATGTAGGTTCCTGTATAGCACGAAAAGATCGAGTTTGTTACAAAAAATCGATAACTGTCTTAATTTTAATGTTATCGATTAAAAATCGATATCTTCATTTAGTTATAAAATTCGATTTAATTCATCTTTATAGTTAGAGTCTTCAAATTTTGCATTTAGTGTTATGTAAGCTTTGCGCAATTTCGGTTTTTGTTAAATTTTGGGTGCCACGCCCCCTTCGCCTGAAATTTGTAAGTCCCGTATTTCAAATACTAGAGACTTGTGCTTTGGCACATACATACATATGGATGACATGATCACGCCCAACAAGTTTGATCAAAATCGTTGCTCTAGAAAAAAAGTTAATAAACATTTAATTTCCCATAGCATTGCTATGCAAAGCAGCCAAAGAACAGCTGACGCACCGACTGGCGTGTGTGTGTGCGTTCGCCTGTGTATGTGTGTGCATGCTTTGCATGCAATGGACGTACATATGCATGTGTACATAAAAGAAACAAATAATGCTTGGAATAGCGGTTCTTCGCAGGGTTCAGGGGATCTCTTAATAGCAATTCTTTGCAACGCATTTTTATACCCTGAACCCATTGAAAATGGGAAATTCAGGGTATAATGTTTTTGTTGAAATGTATGTAACAGGGAGAAGGAGGCGTGGCAGACCCCATAAAGTATATATATTCTTGATCAGGGAGACAAGCCAAGTCGATTTAGCCCTGTCCGTCTGTCTGTCCGTCTGTCCGTCCGTCCGTCCGTCCGTCCGTATGTATGAACGCGTCGATCTCAGAACCTATAAGAGCTAGAGACTTGACATTTTTTATGTAGGTTTCCTGTATAGCACGAAAAGATCGAGTTTGTCAAAAAAATCGATAACTGTCTTAATTTTAATGTTATTGATTAAAAACGAAATCAATGCTCCGTTATATAATTATATATAATTCATCTTTATAGCTAGAGTGTTCAAATTTTGCATTTAGTGTTATGTGAGCCTTACACAATTTCGGTTTCTGTTAAATTTTGGATGCCACGCCCCCTTCGCCTGAAATTTGTAAGTCCCGTATTTCAAATACTAGAGACTTGTGCTTTGGCACATACATACATATGGATGACATGATCACGCCCAACAAGTTTGATCAAAATCGTTGCTCTAGAAAAAAAGTTAAAAAACATTTAATTTCCCATAGTATTGCCTTGCAAAGCAGCCAAAGAACAGCTGGTTGAGCGGTCTCGACTAGTGATTTCTTGCTTGTTTCTAATTTTCCGTTTTTGTTTCTTTAATCCCAATTGCCAATATCTGCCAAGATCTGTTGTAAAAAAATTTGCTCTTTACGGCAAACATCTGATTCTATACAAGTGAAATTTGTTTATTGCTGGTTGTGCGATAATATGACGCCCAATGAATGTCCTGGTCTTACAGGGCGCGACTTTGATAAGGTCATGTCCACTGCTAAAATTGGTTGTGGCGGCTTACGGTGGACTTGACCACTTTGTTTGGAAAAACAAAATTTTCCAAAATGTATAACTCGGTGCTTCTCAGTTGGTACCACCTTCTTTACCTGTCTCCAAATTTATTAGCTCCCTCTACACCTTGTTCTGACTCTTGCGATTCCACCTTCTTTCAGTGCGTCAGGAACACCAGTTTTAGATATCTCAGAGTCTATACTGATTCCAACTCCCTTATCTCCATCTGTTTCTTAAACTACGAACAACACTCTGGCCATTTCTCCCACACTTACCTTCTTTATCTACCGTTTCTCCCGAAAGCAAGTTTTCTTATCAAGGCTTTCATCTGACACGACATGTGAAGCTGTTTCTGCTTATATATCCAATAAATCAAAAGCAAAAGTCTCTTTATGGAAGCTCAATTTTGCGACTCCTCGTGAAATTGCTTCTTTTAAAATCTCCTCGTGAAATTGCTTCTTTTAAAATCAACGTGCCAAATTTTGGCCTCCTCATGTAGTTGTGCATGAATTTAAGCATAAGAGTCGAAATAGGCTGTCTCCGGATTTGCTGAACCCTTCCTCGGTACAATCTTCATCTAATATTGTGCCAAAAAACTAATAACAGTTCAACCTTCTTCACAGATCTTCTTAATGTATCAAAACGTTCGTGGCCTGAATTCTAAACTCAGAAGACTTTTTTTTTGAGTAGTTTCAGTGTTCGTTTCGATATTATGGCGCTGACTGAACCGTGGTTAAGCTCGAATGTATATAATAGTGAGATTCTCTCGAATGATTTCACTATTTACAGACATTATCGACTGACTCGTATTATTAGGTGTTAAATCTAATATTTTCTCCGAGCCATTCAGTTTTTCAGCATCTCATGATGTCGAGATAGTTGCTGTTAAACTAACTCTTAAATCTTGCTCCCTTTTTATTACTTGTTCATATATTCCCCCTCTTCTGCTGTTCAAGTTTATGCACAACATATGGCTTGCATTAAAGAAATTTATTGACATGTAAAGGATAGTGATTTCTTTCTGGTGTTGGGTGACTTTACTATACCGAACATTTCTTGGATCTCTAATCCTAGTTCAAGTTCCCTTATTCCTACAATTGATCATTTTTTCTTTGATGAATTACTTTCTATTCCTATGTCTCAGATGAATTTAATCTCAAATCATCTGAATCGACTGCTTGATCTGGTTTTTATTAATGATGACTCATGCATTAATGTTTCTAGATCAACCCCTTTTTGTTTACCTGAGGATATTCACCATCCTACATTGGAGGTATATCTGTCCCTAAGTACTCCTCCAATTTGTGAACCTACTCCATCCAAATAACGTTGTTATAATAAGTGCAATTTTGCTTTGCTTAACCAACTTATTAGTGCAACAGATTGGTCTACGTTTTATGATTCCGTTGATGTTAATTGTGCAACAACTATTTTCTATAGCATTTTAAACTCTCCTACTGATGAGTGTGTTCCTATGTGTCTCCCTGTGCCTTTTTCTAATAAACCTCCAGGGTTTACTCAGACGCTTTCCAATTTTAAGAAACATTAAGTCTAAGTGTTTTAAAATTTAAAAAAAATGTAGCTCCACTATTAACTGGTCTAAATATTCCATAGACAAGTCGAGTTTTAACAATTTAAATTACCGTTGTTATGAGAATTACCTTTTGCGTTGCAAAACGCAGTTTGCTCGTGACCCTAAAAAATTTTATTCCTTTGTAAATCTGAAACGTAAGTATTCTAGTTTACCTTCCACATTTTCTCTTGAGTCTATCAATTCTCGCAATGATCACGATGCCGCTGATCTGTTTGCTGATCTTCCAATCCACTTACTAATCTGTTGACCCCTGTAAAACTTCTTACACTTGTTATATATCTTCTACAAATATTATTAACGCTTCCAATATTTCCCTTGGTTCTCTGGTTTCAACCATTCGGCATCCTACTTTCCTGGAGCTAATAATATTCCTAGTTGTATTTTAAAAGAATGCTGTGGAGCCTTTCAGTTACCTTTACCTAAGCTTTTTAACTTATCTCTGGAAACCTTTGTGCTCCTGTCTATTTGGAAAGAGTATTTCATTATCCCTCTATATAAACACGTAAGAAAACTCTAGTCGAGACCGCTCGACTAAGAGATCCCCTGAACCCTGCGAAGAACCCCTATTTCAAGCATTCTTTGTTTCTTTAATGTACACATGAGTATGTACGTTCATTACAAGCAAAGCATACACACACACGCACGCACACACAAGCGCCAGTCGGTGGCTGCTGTTTGCATGGCAATGTTATGCGAAATTTAATGTTTAATAACTTTTTCTAGAGCAACGATTTTGATCAAACTTGTTGGGCGTCATCGTGTCATCCATATGTATGTATGTGCCAAAGCACAAGTCTCAGTATTTGATATACGGGAGTTACAAATTTGAGGCGAAGGGGGCGTGGCATCCAAAATTTAACAAAAACCGAAATTGCGTATGGCCCAAATAACACTAAAAGATTCTAGTTAGAAAGATGAATTAAGTAGAATTTTATAGCTTAATTTAGATTTTCGTTTTTAATCGATAACAATAAAACGATAACAGTTATCGAATTTCTGAAACAATCTCGATCTTTTCGTGATATACAGGAACCTACATAAAAATTTTCAAGTCTCTAGCTTTTATTGGTTCTGAGAACGACGCGTTCATACGTACGGACAGACGGACGGACAGACGGACGGACAGACGGACATGGCTATATCAACTCGGCTTGTCCCCCTGATCAAGAATATATATACTTTATGGGGTCTGCCACGCCTCCTTCTGCCTGTTACATACATACGTCTTTCAACAAAACATACCCTGAATTCCCATTTTCAATGGGTTCAGGTACAAAAATTGATTGAATTTAAATCGATGCGTTTCTCAACATCCCGCCCTACGCTGAAACATTGGTTTCTGAATTAGGTAGCGCGGCAATCTTGGTAATTGGACGAGTTGTCTCTCCATTAGGTGTCTTCAGTTTGACTGCATGAACCAATTCGTCAGATCCAGGGTATGCCTCCATAACCCTTGTCAGTATCCAAGCGGAAGGTGGTGTGTTTGTTTCCTTGATCCAAACGAGGTCTCCAGAAGAAATGTTTGGAGACTTAGTATTACATTTGGGACGCTGTTGTAAAGTGGTCAGATATTCCATATGCCACTTCTTCGAAAAACGCTGCAGCATGGCTTGAGGCTGCTGCCAGTAATCCAATGTGTTTGCTGGGACTTGATCAAGATTATATGGTCAACCTATAAGAAGGTGAGCTGGTGATAGATATAAAACGTCTGTGTCAGGGGTTATGTACAGTGGACGAGAGTTAACCATTGCCTCTATTTGAGCCAATAAGGTGTGCATCTGCTCGAATGTCAGAGTTGCGTTGCCAAGAACACGATTAAGATGCAATTTGACTGAACGCACAGCAGATTCCCATTTGCCACCCCAGTGTGGTTGGCCAGTGTTTGTGATACGATGCTGCTGTGCGTCTGCGATGCTAGCAGCTGCTCCATTTCATTTAGCGCTCTCTTAGCGCCGACAAAGTTTCGTCCGTTGTCGCTATACATGCGAGCACATTTGCCGCGGCGTGATATAGAGCGACGCAGTGCTGCCAAAGAGGTTTCCGTGCTGAGATCAGTAGTTAATTTCAAATGAAGTGCAGAAGTAATCAAATATATAAACAGCCATATGTAGCCCTTCTCCTTGCGTGGGTTGCGTCCCTTGTGGACCTTGAGTGTGATGTGTCCGGCGTAGTCACAGCCGGTGTTTTCGAATGGAAAGGCTTGTGTCACTCCGACTATTGGTAGATTAGCCATGAATTGCTGTGCTGTGTGGTGTCGCTGTCGAAAGCATTTTAAACAGTCTTTCGCATAAGGTTTTGGCGCCCAATATCCAGTAGCGTTGCGCACGATGACAAAGAGTGCTGAAACTCCTGGATGTAGATGCGACTCGTGTTCCAGCTCCAAGATAAGTTTGGTGATGCGATGACTTTTCGGTGCTATGTTTGGGTGCTTGGTACAGAGTCCCAATCCCGAATTGCTTAATATTCCGACCACACGAAGGAGTCCAAGATCGTCAATGATGGGTGAGGGTGTGCGCAGTTTGGAGTCAATCCTTAGTGGCTGCTTGTCGAGCAGCAATTGACGCTCCTGTTGAAATGTGCCCTGAGCACAGCGAAGGCATAATGTGCGAGCTTCGCTTATTTCGTCAAATGTGAGTGCGCCCGAGAAGCGATTGCGTCTTACAAACCGTAGAACGTATGCCACGGTGCGTACCAATTTTGTCCAAGAGGAGATTCGATCTCCCAATTCGTCTAGGAAAGAGACTGTAGCCTTATGAGCTGCCACATCTAGCATTGTAGTTGTGTTTACCTCTTCTTGAAATTGCTCATCTGGAATAAAAAAAGATTGTGCAGGGATTATGGTGGCTACGTTAAAGTTTTCGTCACGAAGCCAGTTGGGTCCTCTCCACCAAAGATTGAAATTAAGCAGATCCACTGCAAGCATGCCTCTGGAAGCGCAATCTGCTGGATTTTCTTTGGTTTTTACATGATGACAAGCATGATGCCCAGAATCTCAGATGTGCGATTGGCGACGAACGTCTTTAGTGTGGATAGTGTGTTTGATAACCACTCCAAGACAATAGTTCAGTCGCACCATGCGTGTACAGTTATGTTGACATCTTTCAGCTCGGTTTTGATCGACGCAATGATTTTGCAGCGATTAGTGACACTTCCATGTGGCTCGACCGTAAACAACTGCAGCGTAAGCCTTGATTGATGCATCTGAGAATGCATGTAGTTCCATAGTACCTGAGTTATACCCAACATAACGCTTCGACTTGAATTCCTCGATTGCCGTGATATCCATTCGATATTTATTCCATTGTTGTGCCAAGTTCAATGGAAGCTGAGTGTCGCAATCCAAATCATGTAGCCCTAACTCTTGGAACAGAATCTTCAACTGGACGACAACTGGTGTAAACAGCCCAAACGGATCAAAAATTCGAGGAACGTCAGAGAGTACCTGTCGTTTTGTACTGCCTGCTGAACTGCTTAAATTTACATTGTATCCCAGTGTATCATTTGTTGGTTGCCAATGGATTCCAAGCACCTTGACTGAGCTTTCAACCGATGTGTCCAAATTCTTTGCAAATGGATTTTCATTTGTGTTTTTAATGAGTTTGTGCCCTGACCGCTAAGAACGGTGCGCAGGACGTACCATGTGTTACAGTGGAAAGTTGATAGTGCTTCACTAATTCCACAGAATTCTTTCTCCACAAGATTCCTTGATAGTTCCGGTGATTCTCGTCGACCCATATTGGGCGAAACATTTTGACAATGTCAGTCGAGAAGACATAGCGATGAATCCGAAAACGAAAGCATACATCAAACAAGTTTCGGCTGATGCTTGGTCCAGTATGTAGTGCTTCGTTTAAGGCGATTCCATCGCGATCTTGAAAAGTTCCGTCAAAAACTACTCTTAGTTTTTGTCCCAAAACTGGATGATGTGGCATCTAAAATACCCGTCCCTTGTAAGTATGGATTTCGTCTGGTGTGAGTTCTCGCATATGCCCTAGACTCTCGTAGTCTTCCATAAATTGGACATATTGTTCTCGTAGTTGAGGAATGTAGAATTGTGGTGGCAGGTGGCAGGATAGTATTGGTGTTTCTCCAACTCCCAGAATCTTTTGATTGAGGCATTGATATCAATAGAAGAAATCAGCGTAGCTGTAGCTGCTGGCTTAGGGTTGGCGGCAATGGCAGTGATCACCCATCCAAAAAAAAGCGTCGTTGCTCAATAGACAAATTATGAAATTGGGAACAACTGAATAGAGAGTGTTCAGTTGAACCACATTTGGCACACGCACCTTGATCAGTGGCTATCAATGTGGGTGTCGCCATCCTCGGCTTGTCGTTTGAGTTGTTGTCTGTACCATGACCTTGACTCAATTCGAACTCCTCACATCGTGCGTTGAGAAATTTGAACAGCTCTCTATGGTTGGAGAATTTTTGTCCTGGCTGATCTCCACCCATTTGCGTGTTGACTCTGGGTCTATTTTCGCAAGCAGTAAATATGTTATCCAACAGTCCCGTCCCAACTGCATCCAGTTTGCGTACTATTTCGTTAGCACCGTCCGGCACCTTGCGTAGCATTGTCACGTTGCTAGTCTTTGAGCATTCACAACATGACGTGGTCGGTTGTAGCGTTCGTTGAGACGCTCCCATGCAGTATCATATGCCGCCTCTGTTATGGGCAAATGACGTATTAAAGTTGCTGCTTCATTTACCAAAAATGATTTCAAATAATGAAATTTGCGAGTCCTTTCCAAGTGCTGTTTGTTGTGAACGGTGTCCTCGAACAAATCCTTAAGGGCTGGTCATTACTTGTAATCGCCACCTAAATGTTTTATCTGCAACTTTGGCAATTCAGTATCTCGATGTGCCGCCAAAGTGCCGGTGTGCGTAACATCGCTTGCCGGAAATGTTCAAAGAATTCTTGTTGTTGTTGTACCAAACGTGAAATTGCGTCTTCGATTGTAAACTCACTGCGTTCAGCAAGCTTAGTTGTTGTTGCTGAATCCAAGTGCTGCGTGTTGTGCACCCGCTTTACTCCAAGCAGTTTCTCCAGGGCTTTCATGTACTTGCCCTCATAAACTTCATTGTCGTTCGCTGGGTCGCTGTTTCGCAGAGGCACATGTTGTCACCAACCCGCTCCAACTCGTTCCAAGCGGCGTTGAGCCTGATCAGCATTGTCTCCACGAAGTCATAGTCGGATTCAGCTGTGGATCGCTCAACCTGCCCCTTGTGTGTACCAGGATTTTGAATTGTTCCATGGCGAAATTGTGAGTAATAAACTACAACAGATCCGGCGTGGAATTTAAAATTTAACAAAACCCGAAATTGTGTAAGGCTCAAATAACACTAAAAGCAAAATTTGAAGACTAGCTATAAACATGAATTAGATATGCACCTCGATCACATTTCAATTTGATAACATTAAAACTGAAGTGACTATCGGTTTTTTGAAAAAAAACTCGTTCTGCGCCTGCTATACATGAACCTACATAAAAAATTCAAGTCTCTAGCTCTTATAGGTTCTGAGATCGACGCGATCATACATACGGACAGACGGACATGGTTATATCAACTCGACAACTTTATGGGGTCTGCCACGCCTCCTTCTGCCTGTTACATGCATTTCATCAAAGCCATTGTACCCTGATTTCCCATTTTCAATGGGTTCAGGGTATAAAAACTTGAAAGGGTTTCAACAGAAATAAACAAAATGGTAAACACGATGAAGGAACATTTTTTTCGTTTGCATAGGGTCCGTAAAATTCTTCAAATTCACAAGTGCGTGATGAAAGCGAAGACCTTTAGTCAGCGATAATTGGCTTTATGAAGAGCTTAAACTAAGCAAGAGATCATCCGTCCCTAGTGGAACAAAATAAAATGTTGATGGAACGTAGAGCTCTAGATAAGGATCAGGCTGGAGAGGCAGAAGATTCTCATTTCGTAGCTGATTTTGCCAGGCGTGATCAACGATTTGCTTCTGGGCTGGGATTCTTTAGCCAGTATTATTCGCGCGCTGGAGTTCGGCTTGAGACTGAGGATCGGGCCAAGAAATCCACAGCCTTACGGACAACTGGAGAAAAGATTGTCGGTGGCTGTCATGTATGTCAGGCATCGGACACAAATTGAGGCAAGCTCAGAGTGCCAACAACCACTCCAAGAGTATATGGACGTGGTCCACATGATGCATCGAGCTCTCGAAAAGTCCTCACAGCGCATCCATAGTGATGGTTAAGAAGAAGCAATGCAAAAGGCGGCTGTGTGTGAACTTTCGACAGTTGAACAGCCGATCCATTAAAGATGTATATCCACTACGTCGGGTGCATCATAATTTGGATCAGCTGCGAGACGCATGTTAAATCGCGAGTCTGGATCTGAAAGACCAAGTTATTGGCCCAGAGATTATGCCACATGCCTTCGCCTGTCAGGATAATATCACCGTCATCGGGAGGACACGCCAGGAACACGTGGACAACTTACGAAAGGTGTTCTGGCGGCTAAGGGCTGCCAACTTGAGGATAAACATCGACAAGTGCGATTTCGTCAAAAAGGAGCTGAAAGAATATCTGGGCCACAAAGTGACAACAGCATTCGTACGGATTCAGAGAATGTGGATGTGATTACGGAAGCCGCCATCGAACGGGAAGGAGTTACGGTATTATGTGGGTATGGCACCGTGGTATCACCGTTTTGTGCACACTTTGTGAGCACGGTGGATTCACTCAATACAGATGAGCGTCAAAAGGCTTTTGAGATAGTAAAGGTCGAGCTGACAGAGTCACCGGTCGTGGCGTGTCCAGACTTTTCAAAGCCGTTCTGCTTTCATTTCATTGAGGTGACCGATCACATGGCCCTGAAGTGGCTCAACTAGATCGAGAGTCCTTCAAGCATCTCAAGATGGGCTTTGGAACTAAAACAATTAGACTTCGAGATTACGTACGCAAGCAGAATATTGTGACTGACGCCTTGTCACGGCAGCTGAGCGAAGGGGTGTTCCGCTTGGTGGAAAGCAAGGATCAATCTGTCGGGATGTCGCTGGATGGCCAAGCTACGTCGAGCCCTCAGCTAAAGCGTGTGTGCTGGTCACCTTAGAAGTCGCAAAACCATTGCTCAGGTGGCCGCAAGGGACTACTGGCCTGGGATGTATCTCGACCTACGTATGTATGTACAGCTGCGCGAGCTGTGACAAACCATACTCCATCAAACGACCTCCTACCCGCACCAACCACAAGACCCGCTTGTTATGCTGATGAGAGTGCAGGAATGGTGTCAGTTTTAAAAGAACCGGTTGAAAAACTGTGAACTTTTTTTGATTTGTCAATTTCTTGAGCGAATTCTGTGTGCTGAATCACAGATACTGCTGCAAAAAAGGGGAAACTTAATTCAGAAGCTGAGGGAATCAAAGAAACATATTTCTCGCTCCTTCCATTGATGAAGCGGAACATGCAACAGATAAAGAGGATCAGCCTTGTAAATGAAGATGTATCTTCTATTAGATGTATCTTCTATGGAATTCACGATCTCCTCAGCCGCATCCGTAGTAAAGGCAGATCTACGCCACTCTAACGACTCCAATTCCTTCGACAGCTAAATATGTGGGTTTGCTGGCCACAATTCTTCTGAATGTTGTAAAAATGATGGTCCGCAAATCAGATTGAAAAGACACTATGTCTGCCGGGTAGTCTTTTGTTGGGACATGATGCCAGGAGACATTGGCCGTCAACTCCTGAATGGTTGCTACTCGATTGGCAATAAATGTGTTCAAATCTGATGAGTGCATTTGCAGCCAATGAACAACTTCGGAGTCTGACCAAAATACAACCTTGAAAAAAAAAAAATAGCTTTAACCTTTCGCCATTCCAACATGGCTTTGTTCTAAATCATTCAATCTCGACTAATCTACTAGAATTTACTTCCCTAGTAAACGAAAGTTTTTTAAATAAAATGCAAACTGATGTTATATATACAGATTTCAGCAAAACATTTGATTCAGTTCAGCATAAAGTATTACTTCATAAGCTTGATCTAATAGGATTTTCTCCTAAACTCTTATCTTGGATGTCATCCTATTGAAAGGGTAGAACTCAAAGACTTGTTGAGAACATCTTTTTCGAAACAAATCTTCGTTCTTTCATGTGTACCTCAGGGTAGTCATCTAGAGCCTTTACTTTTTACATTATTTATCAACGACCTTCTTAGTTGTATATCTTATTCAAAGATTTTCATGTATGCTGATGACGTAAAACTTTGCCTTTCTTATTCTAACGCAATCAATCATTAATGCTTACAAAATGATCTTAATTCCTTCCAACTTTGGCTCATGGCTACTAGGTTGAGTTTAAATTGTTATAAATGTATGATAATAACCTTCTGTCGTACTACTCCGTATATTGCTAATTATTCAATTAATAGCAATTCTTTGCAACGCATTTTTATACCCTGAACCCATTGAAAATGGGAAAAAATGGTATAATGGTTTTGTGAAAATGTATGTAACAGGCAGTAGGAGGCGTGGCAGACCCCATAAAGTATATATATTCTTCATCAGGGAGAGAAGCCGAGTCGATTTAGCCCTGTCCGTCTGTCTGTCTGTCCGTCCGTCCGTCTGTCCGTCTGTCCGTATGTTTGAACGCGTCGATCTCAGAAGATATAAGAGCTAGAGACTTCAAATTTTTTTGGAAGTTCGTGTATATCACGATTCGATCGAGTTTGTTTCAAATATACGATAACTATAATCGTTTTAATGTTATCGATTAAAAACCGATATCTTCATTTAGCTATAAAATTCTATCTAATTCATCTTTATAGTTAGAGTTTTTAAATTTTGCATTTAGTGTAATTTGGGTCTTACGCAATTTCGGTTTTTGTTAAATTTTGGGTGCCACGCCCCCTTCGCCTCAAATTTTTAACTCCCGTATATCAAATACTAGAGACTTGTGCTTGGGCACATACATACATATGGATGACATGATCACGCCCAACAAGTTTGATCAAAATCGTTGCTCTAGAAAAAAAGTTATTAAACATTTAATTTCCCATGGCATTGCCATGCAAATAGCAGCCTAAGAACAGCTGACGCACCGACTGGCGTTTGTGTGTGCGTTCGCCTGTGTATGTGTGTGTATGTTTTGCTTGTAATGAACGTACATATGTATGTGTATAGAAAAAAAAAACAAAGAATGCTTGGAATACCGGTTTTTCTCAGGGTTCAGGGGATCTCTTAGTCGAGTGGTCTCGACTAGAGTTTTCTTACTTGTTTCTGTCAAAGATCGCGGAGTACTTTTCCATACAAAGTTCGTTTCAATACTCATATCTCAACCATTATAAATGACGTTGGAAACAAGAGTTCAATGATGTAACCAAACTCCTTTATGTTTCGTTGGTATAACCTACTTTAGTATACTGTTCGATTATATGGTCTCCACAGCATAAAGTGTTCTAGGATCGTATTGAATCGGTCCAAAAACATTTTCTTCTCTGCTCCAAGAAATCTAAACTGGGACCATAATCTCCGTCTACCGTCTTATCATAGTCGTCTCCTTCTTATTGATCTTCCTTCATTAAAAAATCGTAGAACAATCCTTAGGATTGCTCTTCTACATAATTTGATTGTAGGTAATATTGATTCGTCCTTCTTGTTAATGAAACTTAATTTTTCGGTTCCTTCAAGAACAACTAGGCACTTTCGTCCGTTGCATTTACCACTGCTGACATCGGATTACTCGCTGCACAGTGCATTTCATGTATTATGTGCGAATTATAATTATATAATTATATCACGTTTTTATACCCTGAACCCATTGAAAATGGGAAAATCAGGGTATAATGTTTTTGTTGAAATGTATGTAACAGGGAGAAGGAGGCGTGGCAGACCCCATAAAGTATATATATTCTTGATCAGGGAGACAAGCCGAGTCGTACCAACTTCAAAAATATAAACGACACTTGGCCGACCCGAGGTGGCTTGGCGAATAGTCTCTACAAAGGACTTCTCGCACAGCTGTTACTCAGGGGTATAATTGAATTAATTGTATTAGGTTTATCTTCTAACTTCCAGAACTTTCGAACAATCGAGTCTACAAAGATCTCGTCCTTCACAACGCTCATTAAAATTGAGGAACGGGCGGCTATTTCCTTCGTTCGGCAACGACTAGACACTATTGAACCAAAGGCTGTAAGTTGGAGTCTTGGACTGTTGCTAGCCCCTTATTCGGCCTTATCTTGATACATCAAAAAAGATATCGGCACTGACAATCATTGTCAATGAGCTGTGGCTTGAGGAACTGAGGATCAGCTAACTGCGCGCTATCAGGCACAGTAATCTTCCCAGTAAATTTCTCAGGTTGGTATGACGATATGGACCGGAGGATACTAAAATCAGTCATGATTTGTGTGTCGTCCGTTCGTGAGTCTATTGATGCTTGAACACTGTGACTTACAAATTTTAATTGCATAGCTAACTCCTTAGTGATAAAGTTTAACTGAGAGCCGGAGTCTAAGAGCGGGCTCTAGCTAACCGATACGATCCTGATTGATCTTTTACTCTGACGGCAGCCGTTGCCAGCAGAACTTGGTCAGAGGCGCTACTCGCGTTGTTCACAGCCGAAAACTTTGACGCAATGGGCTTCGGAACTACTGGGATAGCCGGTGAGGCAGCCTGAGGAGCCTCCGAAGTGTATCTATGTAGCATGGAATAATGTGGCTTAGAACAAACACGGATTTACAAGCGCCTACCAAATGTCCTGTCCGCAAGCAGTTTATACAAAGCGGATAACCCTTTGCGAATTTGAATCAATTCTCGCAAGGTATTTCTGCGAATGACGAACAAGACTGAATATAAGACTGAATATAAGAATGAAAATAATTTGCAAAAAACACACAACGGCTAATGACGTTTTTCCACCTCTTTTTCGACTATCATGAGGTGTCTTACGACCTACGCCGCATGCAGAAGAGGCTTCTTCAGCTGTCAAATATTGATAGCGTCTGTTTAACGCAACTTCACAATCATTCCACAATGGAAGTTCCCATCTTGAGCGTGTGCCAGAGTCTACCTTGCTCATTACTAAATGTATCAACATGGCATTGGAAATCTGTTTATTAGATCCTAGCGATAATAGCGATTCATAAATGGCACGCACCGAATCAATCATCTTGCTCAAAGATGATGGTGATGGTGCAGACATACTGGGTAGTTCAAACAGCTTGGAAATGCTATTGAAAAATATGAGACATTGGTTGTCATACACTGTTTTTAGAGCCTTCAAAGCTTTTGGGAAATTATCTTCTGTTACTTGATAAGCCTTAACAGTACTCAGTGCCTCTCGATCTACGCACGACAACAAATGATTAAACTTTTCTATATTTGACAGAGCTGGATCATTGTCAACTAAGTTCTCGAACAGACCTATAAAGTTCTTGTATTCGCAATACTCTCCACTAAATCTTGGTAATTTAATGTTAGGTAGATTTCTTGTATGTGTCACGGAGCTAATCATGGTCGACTTTCCGGTTTTGGTTGACTGTCACTGCCTCGCTTTATTAGTAGGACCTTGGTTGGGACACACAATTCCTCTAATGTTGTTCGAGGTACTAAATCTGAATTAATGTTGTCCAGCTCTTGCTGTATTTTAAACGCGTTTCCTATATATCGCTTTAATATTTCCAAACGACATTCGATTTCAAAAGTCTCTACCGATATTATGTAATCTTTCAACGATTTGTTGATACGCTTTATATCATTTGTAACGTTTTTCTACGCATTCAGCAGGCTTTCAATCCGCGCAGATGAGGACTCGTCCACAAACCGATTCTTTCCTCGCTTGCCAGTCATGATTCTCAAAAATGTTATTCAATTGAAACCATTTTCAACTAAACTCGAATTATAATGTAAGCTAAGGAATTGAAGAACACTGTCCACTGCGTTCGTTCGATAATATAGTTTTTATATGTTAACTAGTTGTAAATGAGCTGGTACTAACGATTGTAACAGACACTTGCAAATTATTTATCTTATTTATCCACTGTTTGATCGTGAGTGCCGAACCTGCACTCATACACGTTTGATGTGCACAACGGACCACGCAAGTGGGTACGACAACAAGAGCTGGTGAGTGCCGAGCATGCACTCATACACGTTTGATGCGCACAACGATCAGCGCAAGTGAGAGCGCCAATGCACAGCTGAACTTCACAACAGCGACGGCTGCATGAGCAGACTTATTAATTTTGCCGAACTACAAGTGCGCAAATTGAGAGAGCGGATAGCAACAATAATTTATCAGCGCTCTATCTTCGTAAACGAGAGCGCACTCAACATCGATTGCGCGAACAATAATATGCAACAAGCGAAGATTTTAAGAGATCGACTTGAGCACAAAAGGCGGCAAAGCTGTGTGCAACGGTTTTTTCCATTTATTTCTTTACACAAATGTTGAACTCTCTGTCTCCGTTTAGACTCTATGTTCGTCAAATTCGAGAGCAGACAGAGGTCAATGTCTAAATATTTTGACAATATATATGTATGTAAAAATAACTAAGTTAAGCATTTATTGATAGACAGGCATATACATATGTACATAGGTTTACCTGGAGTTTCAATCTGCAGGTCTCAAGTGCACTTTATTAAATTTACAATACTTGGTATATATGTACATATAAGAATCTATGTACTTCCCTGATTGTTGCAATCCATGTAATCCTCCTGTTCTTGTCCACCCGGGGCGCCAAAAATGTCCTGACAAAAAGGCTCGGTAATATACACTGCAGTGATATATTTCACAGATTTGTAAATTCCTCAGATCCATTGTTGTCGAGTGTTTGTTTAAAGGAAAGGGAAATTAATAATAAAAACAAGTAAGAACGTTGCAGTCGGACGCAACCGACAGCGAAATACTTTTTCACGTCCCAGCAGCCCACAGGGGCATCTATCACATTATATTATTTAAAATCTAACCTGCAGCTAATTTGAGCGGCGACAATGGGGATTGCCGCCGCTCAAATTAGCTGCAGATTAAAACTTTTCATTGGAGGTGGCCAGACAGTTTCAATTAGGATCGAAGCTTAGAACCCTTAACTTAGCAAAAACACGCACCTAATTCGAGAGAGATGGCATCTCTCAAAATGAGAGAGGTGGCAACTCAGAAAATGTGATATAAGTTCGTTGGCGAACGTAGAGGTGTGGACTCGAACCCCGGTGCGGTCATGTTGATATTTTTGTTATATTTTCTTTATTTAGTTATTTTGTATTAATAAAATATTCTTTTAAAACATATATATATATATATATATATAATTTGGCAAATCAAAAGACAAGGTCAAAGGTCACAAATTCATTATGTGGCGCGTTATTGGCTCAGAAGCTGCAGATGTTTCAGTTTTGACTTGCCACGCCCCCAGTGGCCGTAGACAAAATAATTTTTGGCATGTGCATAGAGTGGGCGTTCTGGAAGTTTGTAAAGTTTGAATGCTTACATTCGAAATATGCGAAAATTACAGGGTATTTTTCTGTATGTCACGCCCTTTTTGGGGCGAAACAATAATTTTTAAGGAATCGTTAGAGGAGGCCCCCAGTAACTTAACATCAAATTTCGAAGCTTCTAGCACTAAAACTGTGGGAGATATGTTGCCACGCCCCCTGAAGGCGTAGATATATCCGACATAGCTTTTCGATTGTGGGATGTTAACCCGAGTATATAAATAAAGTCTCAAGTCTCTAGCATCAATAGTGCTCAAAGTATAACGAAACTAGTAAAATCACTATATATTCAGATCCGATTTTCCACACCCCTATTAGGCGTGGTAACAGTAACCCACGTGCCAAATTTGCCACGATTTGCCACGCTCCCAATGGGCGTAGATATATCCGCCATAGCTTTTTGATTTTGGGATGTCGACATGAATGTTCAGCTAAAATCTCAACTCTCTAGCCCTTCTAGAAGTAGTGTTTCTGAGATACAGCAAAATGCATTTTCCGATTTGCCACGCCCCTAGTGGGCGTAACGGGAAAATCTTGACACTTTATCTGACGAGGGTATACACGAGTATATATTTCAAATTTCAAGTCTCTAGTTTCAATAGCGTGGAAATAGTTTGAGTTCATACGGACAGACGGACAGACGAACGGACGGACAGACGGACAGACTGACGGACATTGCACAAAACCAATATACTATATCACTACGTGAAATAGTATAAAAATCCTTCCCAAAAGAGATATTAAGCCTTTTCGATTTTCCGTCTTCAGCTGCAAATGAAAATGAATCGCAGTGCGATTCTGATGAGGATGAGGATATCTATAATATTAAATTGGATGAAGAAGATAAACCCATTTAAAAACAAGTAAGAAAGTAGCGAAATACTTTTTCACGTCCCAGCATCCCATAGGGGCATCTATCACATTATATATTTATTAAATTAACCTTAAATCTTCACTGCCGATGAAAAATTTTCATTGGAGGTGGCCAGACAGTTTCAATTTGGATCGAAGCTTAGAACCCTTACCTTATCTTACCTTACCTAAAGCCGTACCAAAATTGAGAGAGATGGCATCTCTCAAAATGAGAGAGGTGGCAACTCTGAAATGAGATAGAAATTCGTTGGCGAGCGAAGAGGTGTGGGCTCGAACCCCGTTGCGGTCATTTTGATTTGCTTGTAATTTTTGCTTTATATAGTTATTTGGTTTGCCACGCCCCCAGTGATCGTAGATAAATAATTTTTGGCATGTGCATAGAGTTGGTGTTCACGAATATAACTGTAAGTTTGGATGCTTACACTCGAAAAATGCGAAAATCACAGGGTATTGTAAGTCACGCACCTTTTGGGGTGTAACAATAATTTTTAGGGAATCGGTAGAGGAGGTCCCCAGTAACTTAGCAACCAGCACTAAAACTGTGGGAGATATAAGTTGATATTAGTTGCCACGCCCCCAGTGGGCGTAGATATACATAGTTTTTTGATTGTGGGATGTTAACCCGAGTATGTATACCAAGTTTCAAGTCTCTAGCATCAATGGTGCCCATTGTAAAATCACTACTTACTCAGGTCCGATTTGCCACGCTCCTAGTAGCCATTGTAAAGTTTGACCCGATTTGCTACGCCCCCAATGGTCGTAGATATATCCCCCATAGCTTTTTGATTTTGGGATGTCGACATGAATGTTCAGTTAAAATCCCAACTCTCTAGCCCTTCTAGAAGTAGTGTTCCTGAGATACAGGAAAATTCATTTTCCGATTTGCCACGCCCCTAGTGGGCGTATCGGGAAAATCTTGACAGTTTATCTGACGAGAGTATACACGAATGTATATTCCAATTTTCTCTCTAGCTTTAATAGCGTGGAAATGATTTGCGTTCATACGGACAGACAGACAGACTGACAGACGGACGGACAGCATGAAGTACATTACACAAAACCAATATACTTTTACACTTCGTGAAAAAGTATAATAAGTAAGTTATTAAATAGAACAGAAAGTAATATATATTTGTTCTAATTCTATTATCAATTAGTTAGGAGGAGCGGCAAGAATGGGCGGGGTCGCACTGGCCCAACTTTTTGCTTACACATTAATAATACGATAAAAATAAAATACGCGAAGTTTCAACCATGTAATTAAATTTTTCGACTTTATGCCAAAACAAGTAAGAAAACTCTAGTCGAGACCTCTCGACTAGGGTATACCCTGAACCCTGCGAAGAACCGCAATTCCAAGCAATCTCCGTTTCTTTAATATATGTATATATATGTTCATTACAAGCAACACATACACACACACATACACAGGCGCACACACACACAAAAGCGCCAGTCGTTGCGTCAGCTGTTCTTTGGCTGCTTTGCATGGCAATTAAATGTTTAATAACTTTTTTTCTAGAGTGACGATTTTGTTGGGCGTGATCATTTGATCCATATGTACGTATGTGCCAAAGCACAAGTCTCTAGTATTTGATATACGGGAGTTACAAATTTGGGGCGAAGGGGGCGTGGCATCCAAAATTTAACAAAACCGAAATTGCGTAAGGCTTACATAACACTAAATGCAAAATTTGAAGACTAGCTAGAAAGATGAATTAGATAGAATTTTATAGCTTAATTTAGATTTTCGTTTTTAATCGATAACAAAAAAACGATAACAGTTATCGAATTTCTGAAACAAACTCAAAAGATCGAGTTTGTTTCAGAAATTCGTGATATACAGGAACCTACATACAAAATTTGAAGTCTCTAGCTATTGTAGGTTCTGAGAACGACGCGTTCTTACATACGGACAGACGGACGGACAGACGGACATGGCTATATCAACTCGGCTTGCCTGATCAAGAATATATATACTTTATAGGGTCTGCCACGCCTCCTTCTGCCTGTTACATACATACGCCTTTCAACAAAAACATTATACCCTGATTTCCCATTTTTAATGGGTTCAGGGTATAAAAAAAACGACATCTGGACCATAGTTCTCTGTTTAAAAAAAGCAACTTCTATGGTCTTCCACCAGCAGCTTGCAGATAGCAAAGTTTTTGAGTACTGATTTATTACAAAAACTTCAAATTTAAGCTAGTGGCCAGACAGCCAGCTAGCGAGAGCACTCGCTCCCGCTCTCGTCGCTCTTGTGTTGCTCTTTACAGTGCCAGGCGTTAATTCACTTATGCTTACAATTCTTACAACTTATTTAATATTATGCCCAGTCAAATGACTGAACAGTAAGTCTAGATGGAATATTGAACAAAAAACAAGTCGTATACGCTTACCTGCAGCAAACAGAGTGACAGCATGGTGGTGGTAAGCATTGTACACGGCTTTAAAATTGATCAACGAAGCGTGCAAAGTGCTTTGCTGAACGCAAGTGAGAGCAACGTAAAATCCTTTTTACGCAGAACGGAGTGTAGAAAAATTTAATCTGCTGGACAACATAAACACGATATTTTTCATCTTTCCAGAAGGAAGAGGGGAGTGTAAGGAACGATATATGTATGTACGCCTTATCATACATAATTGCATGGATTTTATGTGCATTAATATGGGTGCAGATATATAAAAAGTTCCCCACAGCGACACGATTACAGTCAAAGTCGAGCGATAGTGCATCTCTCTCGCCTTTACCAATTAAGCGAGTTACTCCCGTGGCACATACTCCGATCATCGGTGGCCGTTAGCCGAAATGCCGTTCGTGGCAGCGAGAAAATAGTTCTTACTTTCACTCACACAATAACGGTGTTTCGGTCAATGAGAGGCTGCCCCACGATCTGGCGAATTTTACGCCGTTAAATTGTGCTCGAGCTGCAGACAAGCCCCGCTATAAGGCGAAGCACTTCTTGCGTCTCTGCTATAAAAAAGACGCTTGAAGCTCGGCACTGGGCAGTCAGTGAAAGTAAAAGTACCTGTAAAGTAAAAGTCTCGAGTCAACGCGAGTGGAAAGTAGTGGAAGGACTTCGAGGGACAACGAAGGACATTGATTGGAAGCACATCAAACACCAAGTGGGAAAATTACAAGGAAAATTCGTGGGAAAATTACAAGGATATATAAGAGAGATACGCACCAATAAGGACATTGGCCGGCGCGGGTAATTAAATTAAAAAAATGATTATACATTATTATTATACATACATATATAAAATGGCGCTATTTGCTGAGATGCGCTTTAAAGAGTACATTGATGTACGTTCAAATTAAGGTGTCGGCTTTGTGAAAATTTATGTAACAGTCAACTAGTCAACTATGTCCTATTTAAATTGCATCTCAACATATTGCGCCATTTCATACATGTGTAATAAATCTTAAAAAATTAAATTATCCCGACGTTAATGGAATGGAGCCCGAGGCATAGAGCCATTGAGCGACTCTTCTACTAACATCGAAGTGGGAAGTACCGTTCGAATACTCGGGAGTAAATTTCATACTAAAGTAGCAGCTGAAATTTCAGTTGTATTTGCGATTTTCAGCACGGATTGAGTGTTATTTTAATCCCAATTATGGTTTGGATGGCCGGCTTGGCTCCAGACGTTATCATATCTCTGCATATGACTTTTGATCCAGTGTACTGTAGTCCGAAATCCCGATTTTTTGGCATAAAGTCTAGTTCTCAAGCTTGGGTTTTAAATGTTTCACATATTTAATATATATATAGAATTTCGGTTATTTTTTTCGGCCACGTCGTCCCACCCCTCCCCCAGTATCCACTGAAAAAAAAAAACACTTTTATAAATAGAAAATTTAATTCAATTTTATTCTTCCTCGTTGGCTAAAACAAAAACAAATAGCTTATCATAATGAGACTCGCCAGAAGAAGCGGAGTCTGTATTTTCCAACTGTGAAATTATATGTTGGTGGTGGCGGAGATGGTATTTTCAGAAGGTTTATCAATTCTTGCGGAGGATTTTTATTTTACTGTTTTCTACCTTTTAATTTTTATAAAAGTGGATCTAAAGAAAAGAAGGCCCGATTTTCTATAGTTTTTATAGAGCTTGTACCGTGCTTTTGAAGCAATTCCCCCCAGTCATCCCATCAGAAGTAAGGATGCGTTCACTATTTGCCAGACGTGAGTTAATAATTTATGGACCGGTGGTGACATTGGATACCTGGTATATGTGTTTATGTATAATCAATAAGTTTTTTTTTACAAAATACATAGATGAAATAGTGATTTATTTATATTATGAATGTTGTTTGATAGACCATTTTTCACCAAGAATGCCAATGTTTCTTCAGGAGTAAGAGGGATCAACCTTTTGGGAATTATTGATGTTTCAAGCACAGCTAAGTTTTCTGACAACTTTTTAGTATCTTTACTAATTAGCTTTTTACGCAGAAAGTGATGCGGAATGCAATAAATGATGCGTGGAAAATTGTGTACTATTTCACGTAGTGATATAGTACATTGGGTTTGTGCAATGTCCGTCATGCTGTCCGTCCGTCTGTCCGTATGAACTCAAACCATTTCCACGGTATTGAAGCTAGAGACTTGAAATTTGAAATATATACTCGTGTATACCCTCGTCTGATAAAGTGTCAGGATTTTCCCGATACGCCCACTAGGGGCGTTGCAAATCGGAAAATGCATTTTCCTGTATCTCAGAAACACTACTTCTAGAAGGGCTAGAGAGTTGAGATTTTAACTGAACACTGCCAACATCAAAAACCTATGGCGGATATATCTACGCCTATTGGGAGCGTGGCAAATCGGGTTAAACTGTATCTTCTACAGTTTTAAAGCTAGAACGCCCAACGTACGTGGGCTACTGTTACGATCCTATAAAGATCGCCCAAAAATTTTTATGGCCACGCCTACTAGGGGCGTGGCAAATCGGATCTGAATATATAGTGATTTCACTAGTTTCGTTATATTTTGAGCACTATTGATGCTAGAGATTTGAGACTTGGTATATATACTCGGGTTAACATCCCACAATCGAAAAGGTATGGCGGATATATCTACGCCTTCAGGGGGGCGTGGCAACTAATATCAGCTTATATCTCCCACAGTTTTATTGCTAGAAGCTTCAAAATTGGATGTTAAGTTACTGGGAGCCTCCTCTATCGATTCACCAACAATTTATTGTTACGCCCCAAAAGGGGCGTGACATACAGAAAAATACCCTGTAATTTTCGCATTTTTCGAATGTAAGCATCCAAACTTTACAGTTATATTTCTATATATATAGGTTTGAAAAGAATATTTTATTAATACAAAATAGCTAAATAAAGAAAATATAACAAAAATATCAACATGACCGCACCGGGGTTCGAGCCCACACCTCTACGCTCGCCAACGAACGTATATCACATTTTCTGAATTGCCACCTCTCATTTTGAGAGTTGCCACCTCTCTTATTTTGAGAGATGCCATCTCTCTCGATTTAGGTGCGTGTTTTTGCTAAGGTAAGGGTTCTAAGCTTCGATCCTAATTGAAACTGTCTGGCCACCTCCAATGAAAAGTTTTAATCGGCGACAGTGGGGATTTAAGGTTAAATTTTAAAAAATATAATGTGATAGATGCCCTTGTGTGCTGCTGGGACGTGAAATAGTATTTCGCTGTCTGTTGCGTCCGACAGCTACGTTTTTACTTGTTTTTATTTTGATCGTATCGAAATACATAGGTCAGATTTCATCAATCACCCACAACATAGTTGTAAAGTTTAATTACATTTACGGTTGAATATCGACCACAGATTTACACAGCTGACTTTAGTTGCTAGCTAATTTTAAATAATAAATTTGAGAAATTGTTTAATACCGGGTTTTTAAGCCCTGAACCTATTGAAAATGGGAAAAAGGGTATAATGTTTTTGTGAAAATGTATGTAACAGGCAGAAGGAGTCGTGGCAAACCCCATAAAATACATATATTCTTGATGTTGTAATAAAAAAAAAAAAATAAAAATAGCAACAAAAACATTAAAAATTATTCAAAACAAAAAAAAATACCCCAAAAATTTGCTGTCCATTAATTGTTTGCAAAATGCAAACATTAATATTATGAGATTGATATTTCTTTAATATCAAAATGTAATTGACTAATATTTGGTATGCCCGCCATTAGCTTCCATTACATGTCTGAGGCGTCGCGACATCGGCAATATTAGGGCATAATATCGTAGTATTGCGGTATTTTGCACCACTCCTTGTTTATGCAACGAATTAAATCATTTTTGGCCACCTTTTTCTTCAATTATGCTCACAAATTCCTAATAGGATTGAGATCTGGGCTCTGGGGTGGGGGACAGTTATTGACACTTTCCCGCAGTTGTAAAGCAGCCAAGTGCGACACACACCAGTGATTTGTGCTTCGGATCGTTGTCCTGATACTTGTATTTAAGTTTTCTGGTGTTTTCGGATCAACGAAGCCAAATTTGTGAGCACTTTCTGTCAATTCGTGTTTTAAAATGTCCAAATAAAACTCTTTGGTCATAATATCGTTGAATATTCGCAGTTCTCCTACACCTTTGGAAGAAATACAGCCCCACACCATGACTGAAAGCTTGCTAAACTTAACAGTAGGCACAATGTTTTTGGCCTGAAGGGCTGTTTTTGGTTTCCGCCAAACACTTCCAGGGCCATCATTGTAATATAACATTATCTGCGTCTCGTCGCAAAAAAATTACATTATCCTAGTAGTCCAGAGGATTGTCAGTGTTATGTAGGTTCCTGTATATCACGAGAAGATCTAGTTTGTTTCAGATATTCGATAACTGTTATCGTTTTATTGTTATCGATTAAAAACGAAAATCTAAATTAATATATGAAATTCTATCTAATTTATCTTTCTAGCTAGAGTCTTCAAATTTTACATTTAGTGTTATGTAAGCCTTAGGCAATTTCGGATTTTGTTAAATTTTGGATGCCACGCTCCATTTGCCTCAAATTTGTAAGTCCCGCATATCATATACTAGAGACTTGTGCTTTGGCATATACATACATATGGATGACATGATCACAAGTTTGATCAAAATCTTTGTTCTAGAAAAAGAGTTATTAAACATTTAATTTCCCATAATGCTAATTGCAACCAAAGAACAGCTGACTCAGCGACTGGCGTTTGTGTGTGTGTGCGCCTGTGCGTGTATGTGTGTATGCGTTGCTTGTAATGAACATATATATACTTATGTATATTAAAGAAACGGAGATTGCTTGGAATTGCGGTCCTTCGCAGGGTTCAGAGTATACCCTAGTCGAGCGGACACTACTAAAGTTTTCTTACTTGTTATTATTTTTATACCCTGAACCCATTAAAAATGGGAAATCAGGGTATAATGTTTTTGTTGAAATGTATGTAACAGGGAGAAGGAGGCGTGGCAGACCCCATATAGTATATATATTCTTGATCAGGGAGAGTAGCCCGAGTCGATTTAGCTCTGTCCGTCTGTCCGTCCGTCTGTCCGTCCGTCTGTCCGTCCGTCCGTCCGTCCGTCCGTCTGTCCGTCCGTCTGTCGTATGTATGATCGCGTCGTTCTCAGAACCTATAAGAGTTAGAGCCTTGAAATTTTTTATGTAGGTTCCTGTATAGCACGAAAAGATCGAGTTTGTTAAAAAAAAGTCGATAACTGTCTTAATTTTAATGTTATCGATTAAAAACGAAATCGATGCTCAGCTTTATAATTCTATATAATTCATCTTTATAGCTAGAGTCTCCAAATTTTGCATCCCTTCGTCTCAAATTTGTAAGTCTCGTATTTCGAATACTAGAGACTTGTGCTTTGGCACATACATACATATGGATGACATGATCACTTCCAACAAGTTTGATCAAAATCGTTGCTCAAGAAAAAAAGTTATTAAACATTTAATTTTCCATAACATTGCATGTAAATAGCAGCCAAAGAACAGCTGAGTGACGTTTGTGTGTGCGTGCGCCTGTGCGTGTGTGTGTATGTTTTGCTTATAATGAACGTACATATGCATGTGTATAGAACACAAACAAAGAATGCTTGGAATAGCGGTTCTTCGCAGAGCGGTCTCGACTAGAGCTTTCTTACTTGTTATATCCTGAACCCATTGAAAATGTATAATGTTTTTGTTGAAATGGGTATGTATGTAACAGGCAGAAGAAGGCGCGGCAGACCCCATAAAGTATATATATTCTTGATCAGGGAGACAAGCCGAGTTGATATAGCCATTTCCGTCTGTCCGTCCGTCCGTCCGTCTGTCTGTCTGTGTGTATGAACGCGTCGTTCTCAGAACCTGTAAGAGCTAGAGACTTGAAATTTTATATGTAGATTCGTGTATAGCACGAAAAGATCGAGTTTGTTTCAGAAATTCGATAACTGTTATCGAAACGTTATGTTATTGTTATCGATTAAAAACGAAAATCTAAATTAAGCTGTAAAATTCTATCTAATTCATCTTTCTAGCTAGAGTCTTCAAATTTTGCATTCAGTGTTAAGTGAGACTTATATAATTTCGGTTTTTTGTTTAAATTTTTGATGCCACGCCCCCTTCGCCTTATATTTGTAACTCCCGTATATCAAATACTAGAGACTTGTGCTTTGGCACATACATACATATGGATGACATGATCACGCCCAACAAGTTTGATAAAAATCGTTGCTCTAGAAAAAAGTTATTAAACATTTAATTTCCCATACCATTGCCATGCAAAGCAGCCAAAGAACAGCTGACGCACCGACTGGCGCTTGTGTGCGTGCCTGTGTGTGTATGTGTTGTTTGTAATGAACGTACATATGCATGTGTATATAAAAGAAACAAAGAATGTTTGGAATAGCGGTTCTTCGCAGGGTTCATGGTATACCCTAGTCGAGCGGTCTCGACTAGAGTTTTCTCACTTGTTATACCCTGAACCCATTGAAAATGGGAAAAAAGGGTATAATGGTTTTGTGAAAATGTAACAGGCAGAAGGAGGCGTGGCAGACCCCATAAAGTATATATATTCTTGATCAGGGAGAGAAGCCGAGTCGATTTAGCCTGTCCGTCTGTCTGTCTGTCCGTCTGTCCGTATGTTTGAACGCGTCGATCTCAGAAGATATTAGAGCTAGAGACTTCAAATTTTTGTTGGAAGTTCGTGTATATCACGATTCGATCGAGTTTGTTTTAAATATTCGATAACTATCATCGTTTTAATGTTATTGATTAAAAAACGATATATTCATTTAGTTATAACATTTTATTTAATTCATCTTTATAGTTAGAGGCTTCAAACTTAGCATTTAGTGTTATTTGACCCTTCTGCAATTTCGGTTTTTGTTAAATTTTGGATGCCACGCCCTCAAATCGCCCCTTCGCCTCAAATTGCTAAATCACGTATTTCAAGTACTAGAATGTCATGATCACGCCCAACATTTGATCAAAATCGTTCGACTAGAAAAAAAGTTATTAAACATTTAATATCTCATATTATCGGCGTCTTGCAGCAGCAGCGAAGCTGATGAGTCATATGTATTGCTTGCTACATATGTACATACATATAAAAGTAACGGAGAATGTTAGCGGCTCCTAGGAATCGCAGTTATTCGCAGGGTTCAGGGGATCTCTTTGTCGAGCAGTCTCGACTAGAGCATTCTTACTTGTTTTATTATGTATATTATATAAGAATATAATAAGGAAAATATTCTGCAAAGAAACATATGTGAAGCAAGTAAGAAAACTCAAGTCGAAACCGCTCGACTAAGAGATCCCCTGAACCCTGCGAAGAACCGCTGTTCCAAGCATTCTTCGTTTCTTTTATGTACACATGCATATGTACGTTTATTGCAAACAAAACATACACACACATACACAGGCGAACGCACACACAAACGCCAGTCGGTGCGTCAGCTGTTCTTAGGCTGCTATTTGCATGGCAATGCTATGGGAAATTAAATGTTTAATAACTTTTTTTCTAGAGCAACGATTTTGATCAAACTTGTTGGGCGTGATCATGTCATCCATATGTATGTATGTGCCAAAGCACAAGTCTCTAGTATTTGATATACGGGAGTTACAAATATGAGGCGAAGGGGGCGTGGCACCAAAAATTAAATAAAAACCGAAATTGCGTAAGACCCAAATAACACTAAATGCAAAATTTGAAGACTCTAGCTAGAAAGATGAATTAGATAGAATTTTACAGCTTAATTTAGATTTTCGTTTTTAATCGATAACAATAAAACGATAACAGTTATCGAATTTCTGAAACAAACTCGATATGCGCGCCCTATACAGGGACCTACAAAAAAAATTTGAAGTCTCTAGCTATTGTAAGTTCTGAGATCGACGCGTTCATACATACGGACAGACGGACAGACGGACGGACGGACAGACGGACAGACAGACAGACGGACTGGGCTAAATCGACTCGGCTTTTCTCCCTGGTCAAGAATATATATACTTTATGGGGTCTGCCACGCTTCCTTCTGCCTGTTACATACATTTCAACAAAAACATTATACCCTGATTTCCCATTTTCAATGGGTTCAGGGTATAACAAGTAAGAAACTCTAGTCGAGACCGCTCGACTAGGGTATACCCTGAACCCTGTTCATTGCAAACACAACATACACACACACATACACAGGCGCAAGCACACATAAGCGCAAGTCGGTGCGTCAGCTGTTCTTTGGCTGCTGCTTCATGGCAATGTTATGGGAAATTAAATGCTTAATAACTTTTTTCTAGACCAACTATTTTAATCAAACTTGTTGGGTGTGATCATGTCATCCATATGTATATATGTGCCAAAGCACAAGTCTCTAGTATTTGATATACGGGAGTTACAAATTTGAGGCGAAGGGGGCGTGGCATCCAAAATTTAACAAAAACCGAAATTGCGCAAGGCCCAAGTAACACGAAATGCAAAATTTGAAGACTCTAGCTAGAAAGATGAATTTTTAATCGATAACAATAAAACGATAACAGTTATCGAATTTCTGAAACAAACTCGATATGCGCGCCCTATACAGGGACCTACAAAAAAATTTGAAGTCTCTAGCTATTGTAAGTTCTGAGATCGACGCGTTCATACATACGGACAGACGGACAGACGGACGGACGGACAGACGGACAGACGGACAGACGGACAGACGGACAGACAGACGGACAGGGCTAAATCGACTCGGCTTGTCATCCTGATCAAGAATATATATACTTTATGGGGTCTGCCACGCCTCCTTCTGCCTGTTACATACATACGCCTTCCAACAAAAACATTATACCCTGAATTCCCATTTTCAATGGGTTCAGGGTATAAAAATGTGTTTTACCTAATAAATTTTTATGTTAATGTTGAACTTATATGATTTTTTTCATTTTGCAAACAATTAATGGACAAACAGTATGTATATGTCGAAGCATAAGTAGTTGAAATGTGTGTTGGAGAAACACATTGAGTGTGTATTTGTGCGTCTTGGGCTATTTTTCAAGAATCGCAATTGTAGTATGAGGCTGATATTGCATCAGCCAATTTATGCGTTGTGATTGGTCGCCCTGATTTGTAGTTTGGTAAAGTACCGTTTTAGCGGGGCGACAGCATCTAGCTGTCGCTGAGCGTGGTTCGGTAAGTAGAACATAATTAGAAGAACACAGAGTTTGTGATGTTAGGTATCTAAGTACGATCGAAACTCGCTGCGCTAAAGCAATGACAACTAACAGTAATATGTGTGGGAACACTACAACATATACATATATATATATATATATATTCCATCCTTCACAATGTAAAGAACAGAAAATTATTTGGAATATAGCATTAAATCATTGCATTTGTTTCAGTTATTTTATTCTTATTATGCTTCGATTTCCTGACGACGGATTTTGTGAAGACAATAAAGGATCTCCAGAAATGGAAAGCCACAAACAAAACGAAGTTTTAAGCAAATCCCTTTACCACATGCCAATATCTTCCGAATTTAATTTTGAAAAAATTAAAAATAATTGCATACAAAAGGATGGTGTTCCTAGTACTGCAACATATGCATCACACATTATAAAGTCAGGCTCTCCAACTTCAAGCTTAGGAGAATCAGTTTTTGTTTCAGACTTTGGTAGCCAAACAGCAGCATCGCAAAGTCAACAAGTGCATACAATGACGTCAAGTACTGATATGAACTTTTACAGCTTTCCTGATTTTATATCTGATCAAGAAAAGAATATATTGTCAGATTCTGAGAAGTTATTTAGATCAAAAGATAATGATATATATAATAACGAATATAATCACATACATGATGTTTTTGCAATTCGCAAATATTATCATCCCTTATTCGCTCATGGAATATGTAGATGGCCTGGTTGTGAAGTTGATTTGGAAGATATTGCTTCTTTTGTAAAGTAAGTAGATTTATAATTGTATATTAAATTAAGATAAAGTTAATATAGACCCAACAAAATATAGTGTGTTCGAAAATTAAATTGATCGGATAGGTAGTCACAGATGGATTTAAAAAATACATAACAAGAGTTCTCTAGTCGAGATCGCTCGTTATTACGAACATTCTCCGTTTCTATATGTATGTAAATTACAAGCAACACAAGCACATGCTCTGCGCCAATATTATGAGCAGAGCTCGCAAATAGCAGTTGAGCATTTTGCGCGGTCTTCGAATAACAGTTTTCACTGAGTATTTGACGAAAATGTTCGCGAGCGACCGAAAAACCCCGGTCTTCGCTCAGTTCGCTCGCGCTCGGACTACAGCCGTTTTTTATACCCTGAACCCATTGAAAATGGGAAAATCAGGGTATAATGTTTTTGTTGGAGGGCGTATGTATGTAACAGGCAGAAGGAGGCGTGGCAGACCCCATAAAGTATATATATTCTTGATCAGGGAGAGTAGCCGAGTCGATTTAGCCCTGTCCGTCTGTCCGTCTGTCCGTCTGTCCGTCCGTCCGTCTGTCCGTCTGTCCGTCTGTCCGTCTGTCTGTCCGTATGTATGAACGCGTCGTTCTCAGAACCTATAAGAGCTAGAGACTTGAAATTTTTTATGTAGGTTCCTGTATAGCACGAAAAGATCGAGTTTGTTAAAAAAAATCGATAACTGTCTTAATTTTAATGTTATCGATTAAAAACGAAATCGATGCTCCGTTATATAATTCTATATAATTCATCTTATAACTAGAGTCTCCAAATTTTGCATTTAGTGATATTTAGGCTTTGCGCAATTTCGGTTTTTGTTAAATTTTGGATGCCACGCCCCCTTCGCCTCAAATTTGTAACTCTCGTATATCAAATACTAGAGACTTGTGCTTTGGCACATACATACATATGGATGACATGATCACGCCTAACAAGTTTGATCAAAATCGTTACTCTAGAAACAAAGTTATTAAACATTTAATTTCCCATAGCATTGCCATGCAAAGCAGCCAAAGAACAGCTGACGCACCGACTGGCGTGTGTGTGTGCGTGTGCGTGTATATTTTGCTTGTAATGAACGTACATTTGCATGTGTATATAAAAGAAACAAAGAATGTTTGGAATAACGGTTCTTCATAGGGTTTAGGGTATACCCTTGTCGAGCGGTCTCGACTAGAGTTTTCTTACTTGTTTTCGTTTCTCATTTGTTGCGGTCAGACCGCGAGCGAACGCTTGAGTAAAATTAAGAAAAAGGTCTTTGAGCGACTGATGCATATTCATGTGCGATGCAAACGTACTTTGTGTATGGTATTAATCAAAGTACTCAAAATATTCTTGCGTCGCAAGTTCGTATCTTACATTTACTAAATATTTTAATTTTTTAATGATATCAAGCTTAAACTGCCACATTTACATAAATGCGCTTGCACAGGTAATTCTAACCAGCAACTTATTTTTATACCCTGAACCCATTGAAAATGGGAAATCAGGGTATAATGTTTTTGTTGGAAGGCGTATGTATGTAACAGGGAGAAGGAGGCGTGGCAGACCCCATAAAGTATATATATTCTTGATCAGGGAGACAAGCCGAGTCGATTTAGCCCTGTCCGTCTGTCTGTCTGTCTGTCCGTCTGTCTGTCCGTCTGTCCGTCTGTCCGTCTGTCCGTATGTATGAACGCGTCGATTTCAGAACTTACAATAGCTAGAGACTTCAAATTTTTTTTGTAGGTCCCTGTATAGGGCGCGCATATCAAGTTTGTTTCAGAAATTCGATAACTGTTATCGTTTTATTGTTATCGATTAAAAACGAAAATCTAAATTGAGCTAAAAAATTCTATCTAATTCATCTTTCTAGCTAGAGTCTTCAAATTTTGCATTTAGTGTTATTTGGATCTTACGCAATTTCGGTTTTTGTTAAATTTTGGGTGCCGCGCCCCCTTCGCCTCCAATTTGTAACTCCCGTATATCAAATACTAGAGACTTGTGCTTTGGCACATACTTACATATAGATGACATGATCACGCCCAACAAGTTTGATCAAAATCGTTACTCTAGAAAAAAAGTTATTAAACATTAAATTTCCCATAGCATTGCCATGCAAATAGCAGCCAAAGAACAGCTGACGCACCGACTGGCGTGTGTGTGTGCGTGCGCCTGTACGTGTGTGTGTATGTTTGGCTTGTAATGAACATATTTGTATATTCTTATGTATATTAAAGAAACGGAGATTGCTTGGAATTGCGGTTCTTCGCAGGGTTCAGGGTAACCCCTAGTCGAACGGTCTCGACTAGAGTTTTTTTACTTGTTAGCCCTACATTTCATATAAAATGAGCTGCGAAGTTCAATAGTTCAAATTTAAATGTATAATTAGTAACTTAACAATAGGCAGTATAAGTTTAGTACTAGTTAAATAAATTCTTAATACCAAAAAAAAATAATTTTTTTCGAACAAGGTAAATTAATGTAAGAGTGCCAAAAGACCTTTTGCATTGACTTTTTCGGTCAAAAAATGTTCCGCTCGCGAACAGATGCTAAGCAATAACGATCGACGCAAAAACCCAAAAAACAACCCTCATGCGAAGACCGATTCAGACATGAAAAAATCGCTCAGAGCGAGAGCGGAATATTTTCTATTTTTCGCTCCTGCTCTGACTTTGAGCGAGACGAAAAAACGCTCAACTGTTATTTGCAAGCTCTGATTATGAGTAATTAAATAAAATCTAAGAACTTTTTTGTAGATGGACTTTCTTAATCAAACTTTCAGGACGTGCTAAGGCACAAATCTCTAGCATTTGAGTGGGTCTTTAAGGAAAACTGTAAATTTGGACAGGTCATTTTTTAAAGTCCCTCACCAAAAGGGCCGTAAAATATAATTTTTGGATAATCAATAGAGGAGTAACCCAACATCCAATTTTCTACTAGCACAAAAACTGTAGAAGATATAAGCTCAAACGATTTACTACGCCCCCTGTCAGCGTAGATATATCCACCATAGCTTTGTGATCTTGAGATATTAGCCCGAGTATATATACCAAGTTTCAAGTCTCAATCATCAATAGTACTCAAAATATAACAGAATTAGTAAAATAGCCATATGGTCAGATCCGATTTGCCACGCCCACAGTTGGCGTAGCCATATAAATGTTTTGTCTATTTTTATAGGATCGTAAAAGTAGCTCACGTGCCAAATTTGGGCGTTCTTGCTTCAAAACTGTAGACGATACAGTTTAACCCGATTTGAAACGCCCCGATTGGCGTAGATATATTCGTCACAGCTTTTTATACAATTTCACGTAGTGAAATTTGAAATATATACTCGTGTATACCCTCGTCTGATAAAGTGTCTAGATTTTCCCGATACGCCCACTAGGGGCGTGGCAAATCGGAAAATGCATTTTCCTGTATCTCAGAAACACTACTTCTAGAAGGGCTACAGAGTTGAGATTTTAACTGAACACTCATGTCGACATCCCAAAATCAAAAAGCTATGGCGGATATATCTACGCCTATTGGGGGCGTGGCAAATCGGGTCAAACTGTATCTTCTACAGTTTTAAAGCTATAACGCCCAAATTTGGCACGTGGGTTACTGTTACGATCTTATAAGGATCGCCTACAAATTTTTATGGCCACGCTTACTACGGGCGTGGCAAATCGGATCTGAATATGTAGTGATTTTACTAGTTTCGTTATATTTTGAGCACTATTGATGCTAGAGACTTGAGACTTGATATATATACTCGGGTTAACATCCCACAATCGAAAAGCTATGGCGGATATATCTCACGCCCTCAGAAGGCGTGGCAACTAATATCAGCTTATATCTCCCCCATTTTGATCGCTAGAAGCTTCAAAATTGGATGTTAAGTTACTGGGGGCCTCCTCTGTCGATTCCCCAAAAATTATTGTTTCGCCCCAAAAGGGGCGTGACATACAGAAAAATACCCTATAATTTTCGCATTAGAATGTAAGCATGCAAACTTTACAGTTATATTCCTAAACGCCCACTCTATGCACATGACAAAAACAATTTGTCTACGCCCACTAGGGGCGTGGAAAATTGGAAAATGAATTTTCCTGTATCTCAGAAACACTACTTCTAAAAGGGCTAGAGAGTTAATATTTGGAATGAACACTCACGTCGACATTCCAATATGGGGGCGTGGCAAATCGGATCTGATTATATAGTGATTTTACTAATTCTGTTATGTTTTGATGCTAGAGACTTGAGACTAGGTATATATACTCGAGTTAATATCCCAGTATCGAAAAGTAATGTCGAATATGTCTACGACTACAGGGGCTTGACAAATACTGCTAGAAGCTTCCAAATTGGTTAAGTTACTGGTTGACTCAAGATTAATTATACCCTGAACCCATTGAAAATGGGAAATCAGGGTATAATGTTTTTGTTAAAAGGCGTATGTATGTAACAGGCAGAAGGAGGCGGGGCAGACCCCATAAAGTATATATATTCTTGATCAGGCAAGCCGAGTTGATAAAGCCATGTCCCTCTGTCCGTCTGTCCGTCCGTTCGTCTGTCCGTCCGTCTGATCGTCCGTCTGTCCGTATGTATGAACGCGTCGTTATCAGAACCTATAAGAGCTAAAGACTTGAAATTTTTTATGTAGGTTCCTGTATAGCACGAAAATATCGAGTTTGTTTCAGAAATTCATTAACTGTTATCGTTTTATTGTTATCGATTAAAAACGAAAATATAAATTCAGCTATAAAATTCTATCTAATTCGTTTTTTTAGCTAGAGTGTTCAAATTTTGCATTTAGTGTTATTTGGGCCTTACACAATTTCGGTTTTTGTTATTAAGCATTTAATTTCCCATAACATTGCCATGCAAACAGCAGCCAAAGAACAGCTGACGCACCGACTGGCGTTTGTGTGTGCGTTGGCCTGTGTATGTGTTGCTTGTAATGAACATACATATACATATGTATTATAAAAGGAACGGAGAATGCAGGGTTCAGGGTATACCTGAACTTACTTGTTATTGTCTTACTGTCTTAACTGTCTTACTCGTTTTAAAGTATACTGCGCAAGATCCCCCTATGGGATGCTGGGACGTGAATAGGTATTTCGCAATCGGTAGCGCCCGACTGAAACGTTCTTGTTTTGAATTTTTGTTTTCAATATATAATGTCAAAGTTGTTCTCTTCCGATAAGCGAACATTTATTTAAAAGAATTTAATATAATATGTGATTTACAATAAGCTTTTTCATTAACAGGCACTTGAATTCAGAGCATGCTTTAGATGACAGGTCAACTGCTCAAGCTCGGGTACAAATGCAAGTGGTATCCCAATTGGAAAGTCATCTGCAAAAAGAAAGAGATCGACTGCAAGCTATGATGCATCATTTATACTTATCAAAGCAGCTTTTGTCACCCTCAAAAGTCGATCGAAAGGTACTTTTTATTAATGTTAGCCACCTGTCTTTAAGTTTCATAAAATAATTAAAATGTCGGAATTGTTCGACTATGAGAATCTCGAAAACATGCTAAGAGACGATATTTAAAACATTCTTTGCTTCTTTTATATACACATTACAAACAGTACATACATACATAAGTAGCATTAGGTATTAGTTAAGTCATATTATGTATTGTGATTTAGGCTCGACAGCGTGATGTTGATTTGAGAAAATAGAGTAAGCGTGAGAAACTGAAAAGGCGTGATCGCCAAGAAGAAAAAGAAGAATTGAAAGAAGACAATAAAGACAGTAAAATAGTAAGTTGCGAAACAGTTGCACTTGTTCCGGTTCCGGTAATAATACTATGACTCACCTAACACTCTAACCCCCTTTTTGCGATCGGATCGTCTCAAACGAGTTTTATCCCACTGCCACCGCCGACTCGACATTGAAGGACGTTGAGCATATCCGTCCATCGGTGAAAGCCCCAACGCTGTGAGCCAGCAGAAAGCCATCGGCACGAGAGTAGTATCCGTGTCCATCTCAATTTCTTCGGCGAAAATATAGCCTTACATAACTTAAGCACGCATGCATAACCACGTGCTCTGATAACTGTGTGGTTTGCACCGTCTGCACATTGAGTTGACGCACTGTGTTCGCAAAGTGCGGAACACAACGGTAATGCAACTCCCACATATTGCCGCAAATACTTTCCAGTGGACGGCTGACTCACCTCCGATATCGCGACCACCTTCTGACCCAGATATTTCAGATTCTTTTTGAAGGAATCAGATTTGCCGCTGCTGATCCTCAGGCTACTTTTCATGAATGACAGAAGGCTCCTAAAAAAACCAAGGTTATCATCGGCATTTGGTGCACTTACTTTTTTCTTCAATAATTTTAGTTTGTGCTTTTCTCAACATTCTTAAAAAAAATAAATAAGTGAAAAATATTTTAGTAACAAATAAAATTTGGCTAGGGGATATCCTGAACCCTGCAAGGAACCGCTATTCCAAACAGTCTCAGTTTATTTTCCCTGAACCCTTTAAAAAGGGCAAAACAGGGCATTATGGTTTTGTTAAAATGTATATAACAGGCAGAAGGAGGCGTGACCTCATAAAGTATATTAATCCTTGATCATCTCGACGAGCTGAGTTTATATAGCCTTGTCCGTTAATCCGTCTGTTGGATCGTGTGTTAGTCAGTCCGTGTGTATGAACGCGTCGATCACAGAACCTATAAGATATACAGACTTGAAATTTCTTATGTAGGCCCTTGTATAGCACAACAATTTTATTTTTAATGTTATCGATTTAAAACGTTATCGAAAGTTAGTTATTAAGTTATATCGCCCACGTCTATAAATTCCAATTTTTATACTTTTTCAAGAAATGAATTAAATATATTGTTTTTTATACCCTGAACCCATTGAAAATGGGAAATCAGGGTATAATGTTTTTGTTGAAATGAGTATGAATGTAACAGGCAAGAGGAGGCGTGGCAGACCCCATAATGTATATATATTCTTGATCAGGGAGAGAAGCCGAGTCGATTTAGCCCTGTCATCTGTCCGTATGAACGCAAACCATTTCGACGCTATTGAAGCTAGAGACTTGAAATTTGATATATATACTCGTGTATACCCTCGTCTGATAAAGTGTCAAGATTTTCCCGATACGCCCACTAGGGGCGTGGCAAATCGGAAAATGCATTTTCCTGTATCTTAGAAACACTAATTCTGCCTGCTACATACATTTTCACAAAACCATTATACCCTTTTTTCCCATTTTCAATGGGTTCAGGGTATAAAAAGTTATTAAACATCTAATTTCCCATAGCATTGCCATGCAAACAGCAGCCAACGAACAGATAACGCATCGACTTCCGCTTGTGTGTGCATTCGGCTGTGTATGTATGTGTTGCTTGTAATGAACATATACATATGTATTATAAAAGAAACGGAGAATGCACAGAATTGCGGTTCTTCGCAGGTTTCAGGGTATACCCTAGTCGAGCGTTCTCGACTAGAGTTTTCTTACTTGTTTTTTCATGTTCATGGAGTGGGTATTCAGAAATATAACTGTAAAGTTTGGATACTTACATTCCAAAAATGCGAAGATTTCTGGGTATTTATACTATTTCACGTAGTGATATAGTATATTGGGTTTGTGCAATGTCCGTCATGCTGTCCGTCCGTCTGTCCGTATGAACGCAAACCATTTCGACGCTATTGAAGCTAGAGACTTGAAATTTGATATATATACTCGTGTATACCCTCGTCTGATAAAGTGTCAAGATTTTCCCGATACGCCCACTAGGGGCGTGGCAAATCGGAAAATGCATTTTCCTGTATCTTAGAAACACTAATTCTTGAAGGGCTAGAGAGTTGGGATTTTAACTGAACATTCATGTCGACATCCCAAAATCAAACAGCTATGGCGGATATATCTACGCCCATTGGGGGCGTGGCAAATCGGATCAAACTGTATCTTGTACAGTTTTAAAGCTAGAACGCCCAAATTTGGCACGTGGGTTACTGTTACGATCCTATAAAGAGCGCCCAAAAAATTTTATGGCCACGCCTACTAGGAGCGTGGCAAATCGGAACTGAATATATAGTGATTTTACTAGTTTCGTTATATTTTAACATCCCACGACCGATAAGTTATGGCGGATATATCTACGCCTTCAGGGGGCGTGGCAACAAATATCAGCTTATATCTCCCACAGTTTTAGTGCTAGAAGCTTCAAAGAAGCTGCTAAGTTACTGGAGGCCTCCTCTATCGATTCCCCAAAAATTATTGTTACGCCCCAAAAAGGGCGTGACATACAGAAAAATACCCTGTAATTTTCGCATTTTTCGAATGTAAGCATCCAAACTTTACAGTTATATTCTTAAACGCCCACTCTATGCACATGCCAAAAATTATTTGTCTACGGCCACTGGATGCGTGGCAAATCAAAAGTGAAACATCTGCAGCTTCTGAGCCAATAACGCGCCACATAATGACTTTGTGACCTTTGACCTTGTCTTTTGATTTGCCAAATTATATATATGTGTTTGAAAAGAATATTTTATTAATACAAAATAACTAAATAGAGAAAATATATCAAAAATATCAACATCACCGCACCGGGGTTCGAGTCCACACCTCTACGCTCGCCAACGAACTTAAATCACATTTTCAGAGTTGCCACTTCTCTCATATTGAGAGTTGCCACCTCTCTTATTTTGAGAGATGCCACATCTCTCGATTTAGGTGCGTGTTCTTGCTAAGGTAAGGCAATCGAGATAAATCGAGAGAGGTGGCATCTCTAAGCTTCGATTCTAATTGAAACTGTCTGGCTACCTCCAATGAAAAGTTTTAATCTGCAGCTAATTTAAGCGGCGACAGTGGGGATTTAAGGTTAAATTTTTAAAAATGTAATGCGATAGATGCCCCTGTGTGCTGTTGGGGCGTGAAATAGTATTTCGCTGTGGGTTGCGTCCGACAGCAACGTTCTTACTTGTTTTTTATACCCTGAACCCATTGAAAATGGGAAAAAAGGGTATAATGGTTTTGTGAAAATGTATGTAACAGGCAGAAGGAGGCGTGGCAGACCCCACAAAGTATATATATTCTTGATCAGGGAGAGAAGCCGTCTGTCCGTCTGTCCGTCTGTCCGTATGTTTGAACGCGTCGATCTCAGAAGATATAAGAGCTAGAGACTTCAAATTTTTTTTGGAGGTTCGTGTATAGTACGATTCGATCGAGTTTGTTTCAAATATTCGATAACTATAATCGTTTTAATGTTATCGATTAAAAACCGATATTTTCATTTAGTTATAAAATTCTATTTAATTCATCTTTCTAGCTAGAGTCTTCAAATTTTGCAATTAGTGTTATTTGAGCCTTCTGCAATTTCGTGTTTGTTAATCTTTGGATGCCACGCCCTCAAATTGCCCCTCGCCTCAAATTGCTAAATCACGTATTTCAAGTACTAGAGACTTGTGCTTTGGCACATACACACATATGAATGTCATGATCACGCCCCACAAATTTGATCAAAATCGTTCGACTAGAAAAAAAGTTATTAAACATTTAATATCTCATATTATCGGCGTCTTGCAGCAGCAGCGAAGCTGATGAGTCATAATGCACAGTTAGCAGATTGTGTGTTGGTGCGTGCGTCTGTGTGTGTATGTATTGCTTGCTACATATGTACATACATATAAAAGTAACGGAGAATGTTAGCGGCTCTTAGGAATCGCAGTTCTTCGCAGGGTTCAGGGGATCTCTTTGTCGAGCAGTCTCGACTAGAGCACTCTTACTTGTTATAAATTTTATTTTGTAATCAGTAACTTAGTATCCAATTTTGAAGCTTCTAGCACTAAAATTGTTACATACATACGCCTTTCAACAAAAACATTATACCCTGAATATAATTATGTGTCTACGGCCTCTGGGGGCGTGGCAAATCAAAATTGAAAAATCCTCTGCTTCTGAGCCAATAACTCGCCACATAATGCGATTTTGACTTTTGACCTTGTCATTTGATTCGATCCTAATTGAAACTGTCTGGCCACCTCCAATGAAAAGTTTTAATCTGCAGCTAATTTAAGCGGCGACAGTGGGGATTTAAGGTTAAATTTTAAAAAATATAATGTGATAGATGCCCCTGTATGCTGCTGGGACGTGAAATAGTATTTCGATGTCGGTTGCGTCCGACAGCAATGTTCTTACTTTTTTTTTTTTAGGTATTTTGCGTCGATCTTTCTTGCCGAATATTTGCTGAGCGGAAAATTTTTTGGTCCCGAGCTGAGCCTCAGTAAGTGAGCAAATGACTGAAAAAGTCAATGCAAAAAGTCTTTTGGCACTCTTACATTAATTTGCCTTGTTGGAAAAAAATGTTTTTTTTTGGTATTAAGAATTTATTTAACTAGTACTAAACTTATACTGCCTATTGTTAAGTTAAATAACTAATAATAAATTTAAATTGTCTGTGTTTATTGAACTTCGTCGTTCATTTAATATGAAATGTAGGACTGAAAATGAGTTCCTGGTGTAGTTAGAACTACCTGTGCGAGCGCAGTTAAATGTGGCAGTTTAGCTTAATATCATTAAAAATGTAAAACATATAGTAAATGTAAGATACATGCAACGCAAGAATAGTTTGCGTTCTTTGAGTAATACCATACACAACAAGTAAGAAAACTCTAGTCGAGACCGCTCGACTAGGGTATACCCTGAACCCTGCGAAGAACCGCAATTCCAAGCAATCTCCGTTTCTTTAATATACATAAGTATATATATGTTCATTACAAACAGAACATACACACACATACACAGGCGCACACACACACATGCGCCAGTCGTTGCGTCAGCTGTTCTTAGGCTGCTGTTTGCATGCCAATGACATGGGAAATTAAATGTTTAATAACTTTTTTTCTAGACGAACGATTTTGATCAAACTTATTGGGCGTGATCGTGTCATCCATATGTATGTATGTGATATACGGGAGTTACAAATTTGAGGCGAAAGGGGCGTGGCATCCAAAATTTAACAAAAACCGAAATTGCGTAAGGCTTACATAACACTAAATGCAAAATTTGAAGACTCCAGCTAGAAAGATGAATTAGATAGAATTTTATAGCTTAATTTAGATTTTCGTTTTTAATCGATAACAAAAAAAACGATAACAGTTATCGAATTTCTGAAACAAACTCGATCTTTTCGTGATATACAGGAACCTACATAAATAATTTCAAGTCTCTAGCTATTGTAGGTTCTGAGAACGATGCGTTCATACATACGGGCAGACGGACGAACAGACGGACAGACGGACGGACGGACGGACAGACGGACAGACGGACATGGCTATATCAACTCGGCTTGTCATCCTGATCAAGAATATATATACTTTAAGGGGTCTGCCACGCCTCCTTCTGCCTGTTACATACATTTCAACAAAAACATTATACCGTGATTTCCCATTTTCAATGGGTTCAGGGTATAACAAGTAAGAGTGCTCTAGTTGAGACTGCTCGACAAAGACATCCCCTGAACCCTGCGAAGAACTGCGACTCCTAAGAGCCGCTAACATTCTCCGTTACTTTTATATGTATCTAGCAAGCAAACCATATACACACACAGATGCACGCTCAAGAACACACACAGGCGCACGCACAACCTGCTAACTGTGCATTATGACTCATCAGCTTCGCTGCTGCTGCAAGACGCCGATAATAAGAGATATTTAATGTTTAATAACTTTTTTTCTAGTCGAACGATTTTGATCAAAGTGGGGCGTGATCATGACATTCATATGTGTGTATGTGCCAAAGCACAAGTCTCTAGTACTTGAAATACGTGATTTAGCAATTTGAGGCGAAGGGGCAATTTGAGGGCGTGGCATCCAAAATTTAACAAAAACCGAAATTGCAGAAGGCTCAAATAACACTAAATGCAAAATTTGAAGAAAGCTAGAAAGATGAATTAAATAGAATTTTATAACTAAATGAAGATATCGGTTTTTAATCGATAACGTTAAAACGATTATAGTTATCAAATATTTGAAACAAACTCGATCGAATCGTACAATACACGGACTTCCAAAAAAAAATTTGAAGTCTCTAGCTCTTATATCTTCTGAGATCGACGCGTTCAAACATACGGACAGACGGACAGACGGATAGACGGACAGACAGACAGACGGACAGGGCTAAATCGACTCGGCTTCTCTCCCTGATCAAGAATATATATACATTATGGGGTCTGCCACGCCTCCTTCTGCCTGCTACATACATTCTCACAAAACCATTATACCCTTTTTTCCCATTTTCAATGGGTTCAGGGTATAAAAATGCGTTTGCCTCGCACATGAATATGCATCAATCGCTCAAGGACCTTTTTCTTCATTTCACTCAAGCGTTCGCTCGTGGTCTGACCGAAACAAATGAGAAATGAAAACAAGTAATCAAGACCGCTCGACTAGTGTATACCCTGAACCCTGTGAAGAGCCGTCATTCCATGCATTCTCCGTTTCCTTTTTATACACATGTAAATGTATATTCATTACAAGCGTATGTGTTGCACACACGCACAGGCGCACGGACACACAAGCGCAAGTCGCTGCGTCAGTGCGTCAGCTGTTCTTTGGCTGCTATTTATGTGCCAATGTTATGCGAAATTAAATGTTTAATAACTTTTTTGTAGACAAACGTGTTTGATCAGCTTTTTCATTAAATTTTATCCAATTTAAAAAAATGCAAACTCATTGGCCCAATTTATAACAACCTTAAATTTAAATATTTAAGGAAATTTGGAGAAAGAGGTATATAAAATTTAACAAAAATCAAAATTTCATAAAAGAAACATAAAAATAACAAAATAAGTAAGAACGTTGCAGTCGGACGCAACCGACTGCGAAATACTTTTTCACGTCCCAGCACCCCATTATATTTTAAAACAAGTAAGAACGTTGCTGTCGGACGCAACCGACAGCGAAATACTATTTCACGTCCCAGCAGCACACAGGGGCATCTATCACACTGTCGCCACTCAAATTAGCTGCAGATTAAAACTTTTTATTGGAGGTGACCAGACAGTTTCAATTAGGATCGAAGCTTAGAACCCTTACCTTAACAAAAAGACGCACCTAATTCGAGAGAGATGGCATCTCTCAAAATGAGAGAGGTGGCAACTCTCAAAATGAGAGAGGTGGCAGCTCAGAAAATGTGATATACATAAGTTCGTTGGCGAGCGTAGAGGTGTGGGCTCGAACCCCGGTGCGGTCATGTTGATATTTTTGATATATTTTCTCTATTTAGTTATTTTGTATTAATAAAATATTCTTTTCAAACACATATATATAATTTGGCAAATCAAAAGACAAGGTCAAAGGTCACTAAGTCATTATGTGGCGCGTTATTGGCTTAGAAGCTGCAGATGTTTCAGTTTTGATTTGCCACGCATCCAGTGGCCGTAGACAAATAATTTTTGGCATGTGCATAGTGTGGGCGTTTAAGAATATAACTGTAAAGTTTGGATGCTTACATTCGAAAAATGCGAAAATTACAGGGTATTTTTCGGTATGTCATGCCCCTTTTGGGGCGTAACAATAATTTTTGGGGAATCGATAGAGGAGGCTCCCAGTAACCTAGCATCCAATTTTGTAGCTTCTAGCACTAAAACTGTGGGAGATATAAGCTGATATTAGTTGCCACGCCCCCTGAAGGCGTAGATATATCCGCCATACCTTTTCGATTGTGGGATGTTAAACCGAGTACATATACCAAGTCTCAAGTCTCTAGCATCAATAGTGCTCAAAATATAACGAAACTAGTAAAATCACTATATATTCAGATCCGATTTACCACGCCCCTAGTAGGCGTGACCATAAAATTTTTATAGGATCGTAACAGTAACCCACGTGCCAAATTTAGGCGTTCTAGCTTTAAAGCTGTAGAAGATACAGTTTGACCCGATTTGCCACGCCCCCATAGCTTTTTGATTTTGGGATGTCGACATGAGTGTTCAGTTAAAATCTCAACTCTCTAGCCCTTCTAGTGTTTCTGAGATACAGGAAAATGCATTTTCCGATTTGCGTATGAACGCAACCCTGGAAACGGTTTGCGTTCATACGCACAGACGAACAAACGGACGGACAGCATGACGGACATTGCACAAAACCAATATACTTATTTCACTCAAGTATAAATAGCTTTCCATTTTTTTTTAAGCAAACTCGATCTTTTCTTGCTGTACAGGGACCCACATAAAAATTTGCAAGCCTCTAGCTCTTATAGGCTCTGAGATCGACGCGTGTATACATAGGGACAAACGGACACGCAGACAAACGGACAGGGCAATAGCGATTCGGCTTGTATCCCTGATCAAGAATATGTATACTTTATGGAGTGTGCCGCGCCTCCTTCTGCCTGTTACATACATTTTACGGAACTATTATACCCTGATTCCTGGGTTCAGATTATAAAAAGTCTAAAAACAAACATGTAAGGCAACTTGCGGCCGCAAGCGGGGCTACTCTCGCCTGGGAGTGGTGAGGCGGCGATCGTTGCACCGCGCCGGTCAACTCACAGATTAAAATGGCAAAAAGCGGGAGTTTGCTATTTTATTCAATATTATCTTATTTCTCCTCACTTACATTATTTCTTTCCGCGTAGCCTATGTCTCGCTCCGTCTTCTTCTCTCTATTTTTAATCACTTGTCACTTCTCTCTTACAACCTTTTCGCGCAACCGTTCGAAGCGACGAATTCACCGCGACAACTGCAGCTGTGTTGCTAACCATGCCGGCGGCGCGGTGCCTAACTCGAACTCAACTTCATTGTGCTTCATTGCGCTTAAGCTAACCATATACACTACTTATAGTTACTTATAACTAAAACATAATACAAATAATAAGCTTATGATTAACCGCGCTCCATTGCGTTTAAGCTAACAATTCATCCGCTTATAGATGTAAGGTGGCGGTTTCACCTTATACCCCCCACCCCTTTCCTCGAGCCTTCCTGGCGGCGCCCCCCTATCCCCCTATCCTCGCTAAGGAGGACCAGCTCGCATCTGCCGCAGCGCTCGTGGGTGTGTGGTCGCCGTCGCCTTTCAAGGCGCGCCTGGGTCGACACCTCCGCCTGGGTCCGTAGCAGCCGCTCCTCTGCCGGCGCTACTCGTCTCGCGTTCTGCACGACCCCGGGGCGGTAGCGGATGCCGACCCGTGGGAGCCCGCTATCCCGTCTCGCCCATCGATCCACCTCGGCCAGCCATTCGTGGATGACGAGGTTCTCCTCCTGCGGGACCGAGGATGGGCGCCCTTGGGTGCGCTCGTCGTTGGGCTCTGGGGACGCGCTCCTCTGGGGGCGCTCGCCGCCGGGCTCGTCCTTCGATGGAATCGCCTCTCCGCGATCGGGAGACATGTGCCCCTGCGGGCGCTCGCCGCCTGGCTCGTCCTCGGACGGTATCCTCTCCCAGCTGACAGGGGATATGCGCCTCTGAGGGCGCTCGCCGCCTGGCTCGGCCTCTGACGAAGACGACTTCCAGATGACGGGGGATACGTACCTCTGAGGGCGCTCGCTGCCGGGCTCGTCCTCCGACGGTATCGCCTCCCAGCTGACGGGGGACATGTGCATCTAGGGACGGTTACCGCCTGGCCCGTCTTTCGGCGGGGTCGCCTCCCAGCTCACGGCAGAGGGCACCCGCCCTCTGTTAGGATCGCCTTCCAACTGATACAGTAGGCGTGCCTTCCATCGTCGCTATTGATGTTCAAAATGTCGTTCATCCTGTATGCAAAGACAAGACCGTAACTCCCTCGTGCAATGAACGGTCGATTCGTTATTTTTTTCATCATGGATGTCCATGTTATTAGTGTATGTCATGACTTCGGACCTCATGCGAAACTTCGACCGGTTTCGTCGCCCTCCCCGTCTTCGTGCACCCCGTCCGCATGTCTGTCATGGTCCGTAAGCCCTCTGTCGCCTTCACCTCCGTCTCGGAAAAATGGCTTCAGCTGCGCCACACTGGCCACCCTTCTCTTGCGCTCTCCCTCCCTCGCGAGTCGCACGATATTGGGGGAAACAAATTTGACGATCCGGTATGGGCCGTCAAACTTCGGGGCCAGTTTCGCAGCGAAGCCCACGGCAGCGTTGGACAGTTGGTGCTGACGAAGGTCCTTTGACGCCTTCTGCAAGTTACTGCGTGCAATCGAGAAGATCTCTCGCAGTTGATCCTGCCTTTCCCGCTGAGCTCCTTAGTCGCTTATCCCGGGGTCCTCTCTCCTCGTCATACAGTGCAGCCGGCAAGCGTGATTCCCGTCCCAACATCAGGAACGACGGGCTGAAGCCAGTCGAGTCCGCCACACTGGAATTTACTGCCAGCGCCATCTCAGGCAGCAGCTCGTCCCACGAGCTTTGATTGCCCTCAATGAATAGCGCTATCATTGTCTTCACCGTGCGGTTCGTCCTCTCCGTCGGATTCTCCTGGGGGCAATACGGGGCCGTATACTGCAGGGTTACTCCCAGTGATTCCATAAATGTCCGGAAACTCCTGCTCGCGAACTGCACCCCATTATCACACCCGAAGGTTCTCGACACTCCGAACCGATCGAAGATCCGTTCCCGATTTGCTGTCTGCAGAGTCGCGGCTGTCGCCCTCCTCAGGGGCACGAGTTCCACCCATTTGGCGAACGCATCATGGAACACTAACAGCATCGTGTTGCGATGCTTTGACCGAGGCAGAGGGCCCACGAAATCTGCGCACAGTACCGCCATCGGCTCAGCCACTTGCCTCGTTAACATCTGGCCTGCCTGTCGCCTCTGTTCGCTCTTGAACTTTTGACACGGCTCGCAGCACCTCATGTACTTGGCGGCGTCCCGAAACATGCCAGGCCAGTAGCGCTGGCGAGCCGGCATGCCGTCTTCCGCACGCCTTGATGTCCGGCCATGGGGGCGTCGTGCCCCCACTGCCTGTTGGCAGACCTCAAGAGGCTGCCTCGAGAGGGCGTCAGCCACCACGTTCAGCTTCCCTCGCCGATACTGAACATCGAATTGCAAACTAAGAGGAGAAGTCTGGGACGGGCGCGGTCGTCCACTTGTCCTTGAGTCTCTGGAGCGCATCTTCTTGTTCCTGGTCCCACTTCCACTTGACGCCTTTCTTCAGGAGTGACGTCATCGATTGCACCAGGGATGCGAAGTCAGGTACGAAACGCCTGTACCACGACGCCATCCCCAAAGATTGCCGCTGCTCTTTGAGGTTTGAGGGAGCTGGTAGTTTCCGGATCGCCTCAACCTTGGCCGGATCCGTACTGATTCCCTCCCCCGTCACCACTTGCCCCAGATAGACTAACCTTTCTCTGAAGAAACTACATTTCTCGCGATTAACTTTGAGGTTGGCTGCTCTCAACCTCCGAAACACCTCCCTCAAGTTTGCCATATACTGCTCTTTATCGGCGCATATCGTCCAGGTATCCAAACGCGTACGGCTCCATCTCCGGCCCTATGACCTTGTCGAGCGCCCTTTAAAACGTTGCCCAGCCGAGTGCAACCCAAATGGCTTCACCCTCCATTGAAACAAATCCCACCCAGGCACAGTGAATGCCGTGCATTCCCTACTGACCGCCGCCATCGGGATCTGTCAATAACCGCTCTTTAGATCTAGCGTCGAGATGACACGCGCGTTACTCAACCTCTCGAGGATGTAATTGATCCGAGGGACTGGATAAGCGTCGGGTATCGAATAAGCGTTCAGCTGCCGATAGTCGATGCACATGCGCCATTCCCCTGTCTTTTTCTTCACCAAGACTATTGGCGCACTGTGCGGACTTCTCGACGGCTCGATCGCTCCAATTCGAAGCAGCTCCTCCACCTGCTCGTCAATCACCTTCTGCATAGCGAGATTCTTGGGATAATAGCTCTGCTTCAGAGGCCTATCGTCCCTCATCCGGATGCTATGTTTGCCAACGTGAGACACCCCTTCGAGGTGTTCGAACAGTGCCAGTTCGTCCTCGAGGAATCTCTTGATCCCACTTTCTAGATCAGCCGGCCACTCTGCATCTCCTGCGTTCGGCTCCACCTCTTCCTCGTCCTCGCGTCCGATCCTCCCTGCCTCCGGCGAGCGCTCACGCACCGCCTGCTCTATTGTGGTTTTTTTTTCCGTTTGTCGTCTTCGCACCGCTACATTCACCCTTTAACATATCCTTGGAGATGGATGGCAACTCCTTCCCCGGTGGCGCGGCCTACGCCCTCATATAACGGTCAGAAAATCCATCCCTAGGATGACCTGGTCTAACATGGTAGGCATGATGAGTAGTGCTATCTGCACGGCCCTTCCGGTAAGATCTACCTGCACCTTCATCAGCCTCCTCACATCCAACGTGGAACCGTCCGCCAACCTGATTCGCGACTGCACCTTCTCCACCTTTCCCCCGCTCATGGAACTATGACTCGCCCCTGTGTCGATCGTAGCGCCCATCTCGCGACCGGCGATCCTAACTCGCGCTACAATCCGGCCTTCCTTCATGAGCAACGGACGCCTAAGCAGCTCTCCTACGATCGCATTGTTGGCAGAAGACCACCCGGTCGTTAAGACATTCTCGCGCAAAATGACCTGGCTGTGAACATCGGAAGCATACCTGCCGCGCGTCAGAACCAGTCCGGTTCCCTGGAGCCATCATTCGATGCATGGCCTCGGCCGGCCTCGCGCCGATCGACATCGGATTGCCGACCCTCGGCTGGCCTGACCGCTGCTCCATCGGTTGAGACCGGAACGGATTGTTTGGTCGCGCTTCCGGCGGGTTGACCCACTCGCCACCTGCTCGAGTCGAGCCTGGCTTCTGGCCCATTCCTCGCGTCTCTTCCCCGAATTCAGCTCTCTAATCCCTTACGCTTTCAAATTCCGCAGCCAACTGCGTCATCTGGGACATAGACGAGAAATATTGGCGCCGCCCATACAACCGATACTCAGGAGCCGTATTCTCATACACTCGATACAACTCCTGAGCCGGACTGTAATTGGCATGACGCATCAACAACCTGATCTCTACGAGGTAGTCTTTGGAAGCTTCGTCTTTTCGCTGCCTTCGCCCCCTGATCTGATCCTCGAGGCGCTCGAAATATTGCGGCGACATAAAGATATCAAAGAACTTGGCTCGGAATCTGACCCAAGACACACTCATCAACCCGTTGGTCAGGAACCATTTCGCGGCCTTATCTACCAGTACCTCGCTTACCACCCGAGGTAGGTGGTCGAGCTCGATGCCATATGTGATGGCTCTCTCCTCCAAAATCTCGAGAAAACCCAACGGGTCCTACTGGCCATCATAGCACATGCGCCACCTTCGGACTTGTTCGGCTTCGCACCTATGCGGCCGACCTTCGTGCTCCACGTAGGTCATCGGCACTCGTGATCCTATCTCCGAGTCAGCGCGTTGCCCCCGGTCGTTGATCGCGACCTTGGGCTCCCCTCGCGCATCGTTAACTCGAATCTCTGGCACTTCGTTACCCCCCGGGACCCTCGGACCGAATGTCGGGGCCGGGATATGTCCATACAACTGAGATCTCCTCAAGTCAGGTTCGGACTTCCGGCAAGAGTGGTGCCCAAGTCCCGATACGGCACTTCCTAGACTGGGCTCCAGCGCCTTGGCATCTTGAGCCTCTAACTCGGCTAGCCGGGCCCACACCTCTGCGGAATGCCCACCGCCTTGGATGTAGCTAGCTAAGCGCCTGTGCAGCTCCTCCACGCGGCCGTCTCTCTCTCGCCCGAACTCTTGGGCCACGGACATAAACTTTTTCCGCCGTAGGTACACCCAACGGACACCCACCCCCGGATTCTGACATTCATGATAATTTTAGTGAGAATTTTATTAAAAAAAAAAAGTTTTTTTTTTATTTATTTATTTAATTTAATTTATCTAAAACTTTTATTTTATTCAATTTTCTTTATTTAATTTTATTTATTAAAATTTTATTTATTTAAGTTTTTATGTTATTTATTGTACTTTATTTATTTATTTATTTTATTTTATTTTATTTAATTTTATTTATTTAAATTTTTTTTTTAATCTTTATTTTAATTTATTTTTTTTAACTATTTTTATTTTATTTAATTTTTTATTTATTTAAATTTAATTTAATTTTTATTTATTTCAATTTTATTTTATTTATTTAAAATATTTTATTTATTTCACTCCCTTTACCAAGGCCCTCGGCCCACTGTTCCCCACATTTACTGCACAAATTTCGAGCCACCGAGCACCGAAATTTCACCCCTTGTTGCGCGGTCTCGACCCATAGTCAGCCTCTCGCTCTCCGACACACGCACCGCGACCAGTCAACGGCACCGACAATGCTCTCTCTCTCTCACGCCTATCACAAGCCTGCCTTTGCTTGTCGCGTCGCTTCTGTGTGTGTGTGTGTGTGGCTGGCTACCGTCGCTCGCTTGGCCACGACTTCACTCTCTCGCTCTCTTTTCTCTTCGCGCTTACTTCTATCTCCTCCTTTTTATACCCTGAACCCATTGAAAATGGGAAAAAAGGGTATAATGGTTTTGTGAAAATGTATGTAACAGGCAGAAGGAGGCGTGGCAGACCCCATAAAGTATATATATTCTTGATCAGGGAGAGAAGCCGAGTCGATTTAGCCCTGTCCGTCTGTCTGTCTGTCCGTCTGTCCGTCTGTCCGTCTGTCCGTCTGTCCGTCTGTCCGTATGTTTGAACGCGTCGATCTCAGAAGATATAAGAGCTAGAGACTTCAAATTTTTTTGGAAGTCCGTGTATTGTACGATTCGATCGAGTTTGTTTCAAATATTCGATAACTATAATCGTTTTAATGTTATCGATTAAAAACCGATATCTTCATTTAGTTATAAAATTCTATTTAATTCATCTTTCTAGCTAGAGTCTTCAAATTTTGCATTTAGTATTATTTGAACCTTCTGCAATTTCGGTTTTTGTTAAATTTTGGATGCCACGCCCTCAAATTGCCCCTTCGCCTCAAATTGCTAAATCACGCATTTCAAGTACTAGAGACTTGTGCTTGGGCACATACACACATATGAATGTCATGATCACGCCCCACAAATTTGATCAAAATCGTTCGACTAGAAAAAAAGTTATTAAACATTTAATATCTCATATTATCGGCGTCTTGCAGCAGCAGCGAAGCTGATGAGTCATAATGCAGAGTTAGCAGATTGTGTGTTGGTGCGTGCGTCTGTGTGTGTGTTCTTGTGCGTGCGTCTGTGTGTGTGTATGTATTGCTTGCTACATATGTACATACATATAAAAGTAACGGAGAATGTTAGCGGCTCTTAGGAATCGCAGTTCTTCGCAGGGTTCAGGGGATCTCTTTGTCGAGCAGTCTCGACTAGAGCACTCTTACTTGTTTATACTATTTCACGTAGTGATATAGTATATTGGTTTTGTGCAATGTCCGTCATGCTGTCCGTCCGTCTGTCCGTCTGTCCGTCTGTCCGTATGAACGCAAACCATTTCGACGCTATTGAAGCTAGAGACTTGAAATTTGAAATATATACTCGTGTATACCCTCGTCTGATAAAGTGTCAAGATTTTCCCGATACGCCCACTAGGGGCGTGGCAATTCGGAAAATGCATTTTCCTGTATCTCAGAAACACTACTTCTAGAAGGGCTAGAGAGTTGGGATTTTAACTGAACACTCATGTCGACATCCCAAAATCAAAAAGCTATGGCGGATATATCTACGCCCATTGGGGGCGTGGCAAATCGGGTCAAACTGTATCTTCTACAGTTTTAAAGCTAGAACGCCCAAATTTGGCACGTGGGTTACTGTTACGATCCTATAAAGATCGCCCAAAAAATTTTATGGCCACGCCTACTAGGGGCGTGGCAAATCGGATCTGAATATATGGTGATTTTACTAGTTTCGTTATATTTTGAGCACTATTGATGCTAGAGACTTGAGACTTGGTATATATACTCGGGTTAACATCCCACGACCGATAAGCTATGGCGGATATATCTACGCCTTCAGGGGGCGTGGCAACTAATATCAGCTTATATCTCCCACAGTTTTAGTGCTAGAAGCTTCAAAATTGGATGCTAGGTTACTGAGGGCCTCCTCTATCGATTCCCCAAAAATTTTTGTTACGCCCCAAAAGGGGCGTAACATACAGAAAAATACCCTGTAATTTTCGCATTTTTCGAATGTAAGCATCCAAACTTTACAGTTATATTCTTAAACGCCCACTCTATGCACATGCCAAAAATTATTTGTCTACGGCCACTGGGGGAGTGGCAAATCCAAACTGAAACATCTGCAGCTTCTGAGCCAATAACGCGCCACATAATGACTTTGTGACCTTTGACCTTGTCTTTTGATTTGTCAAATTATATATATATACTAGTTGACCCGGCAAACGTTGTTTTGCCTTTTTCAAATATCTAATATCTAAGTTACTATAAGTGTATGGGGATGAAGTTATAGTCGAAAACGTTATAAACAACTGAAGTACGATTTATTTATTGTTAAAAATGACAGTTAATAAAAATACAGATTATTCGCTAAGCGCAATAGAGTGCACAATATTTTTTGTTAGGCCATCTTTAGCCAATATGAACAAACTTGATGGTTTCCCGACGCGAGAACATGCCACATATAGTTGTCCGTGGGAAAAGCATGGTGTTTCCAAATCTAAACCACATACAGACAACGTTTGGCCTTGCGACTTATTGATTGTCATCGCGAATGCCAATCTAATTGGGAATTGAATGCGTTTGAATTCAATTGGCACATCTGTAGGAATCATGGGGATTCGTGGCAACAATATATTTTCACCTTGAAACTTGCCTTTTAAAATGGTGGCCTCAATCACGTTCTTCATTAATTTTTTAATGTTGATACAATATATCATCAGTCATTGAATCTTTGTGATTATCCCACAAAATTTGTGCTCGGGCCGGGAAACATGTAGTCAGTACAATAGCAAATAGTAATCGAATTTGTATTCCTGTGCAGTTTAATGCTGCTTCAGCAAGCATACTGTCCCAATGATTGTCGTCTTCTAGCAAGCCTAGTGCAAGACATGCATCTTTACTTCACGTATAGCTTGAAATGACAATGGTCCGGTGACATTAACCAACAACAGTCGTAGATAAAAGCATTCGGTCTGCCTTGGATGGACTGTATATACACGACCCAAATTATTTGACTTAAATAAGCCGGGGCACGCCTCAACTGGTGTGCCTTGCTTGCGGGGCATCCATTTTTTCGATTGAGCCCATGTAAAATATTGAGGTATTTCTGAATACTTCAGTGTTTGTGCTCATTTAACAGAGCGTCCAGCTCGCTGACAATGCGCGTTGCAAATGGTGAATTGAGGTGATTATAGTTGCAACGTGTATTCACGCGATTGGCGAGTGCCCGTTCGGAGTCCTCGCCACCCATAAAGTAAATTTGTAAAAATTTATAAGGTTCGTTTGGCATTGGTAGTAATGAGCCGACTTTGTGGTAAATTTGGCCTTTGATTTTGAATGTGGAATTAAATTGTTGACCATTTGCAGCAGTATTTTTAACTATTTCCGTTGCTCCGAACGATGTCATTTGAAAACATGAATTGAATTGCCGAATTGAACGCAAGAACAGCGAAGAATTTGGATCAGTACCAATAAGGAGGCCGTGCAATGGTTCCGGCGGTGTTTCAATTTCTGGAAGTTTCACTTTTCCTGATGAGCAACACATCCCAATTGGCTCATTTTTAAATTTAAGGGCTTGACAGTGCGGGCATTCCTTGTCCAATGTACCAATTACCTCTTTGGAATGAGCGTAATATTCAACATCAGGCTCATACTGAAATGCTAGTCGAAGAAATGAATGTGATGTAAATGTTCGAAGTACTTGTTGATGTTGGTCAATCCCTCTACGTCTGTTGGCTACGAATCTGCGCGCTTCTCTTCGTTCCAATTGTCTTTGTTGGTTTCGCTCATCTCGTACCTCTTGTAATTGTGATGCACGTAACTGCGCCATTCTTACACGGACATCTGCATTACTTTGTTGCCTTTCTGCATCTGATCTTATTGCTCTTCTATCTTGCATGCCTCTAGATCTGTTTGTTTGACGACTCATTTATCTTTTTTCCCTTAACATTTGTTTTTTGGCAGGTAGTTCGTGGCATTGTTGTAATAAATCAAGTTGGAAAACTGATTGGTGTATAACATGTATTATTTTCTTGATCAATAATTAGCGCAATTATTTATTATTTGGGTATAAAAAATAGATGTTGGCCGATTCTCAGTCCTACACGATCTGCATAAAAAATTTCGTGAGAATCGGTCGAGCCGTTTCGGAGTAGTTTGGTAACAAACACCACACTCGAGAATTTTATATATATAGATATGTTAGAAAAGAATATTTTATTAATACAAAATAACTAAATAAAGAAAATGTAACAAAAATATCAACATGACCGCACCGGGGTTCGATGCCACACCTCGCCAACGAACTTATGTATATCATATTTTCTGAGTTGCCACCTCTCTCATTTTGGGAGCTGCCACCTCTCTTATTTGGAGAGATGCCACATCTCTCGATTTAGGTGCGTGTTCTTGCTAAGGTAAGGCAATCGAGATAAATCGAGAGAGGTGGCATCTCTAAGCTTCGATTCTAATTGAAACTGTCTGTCTACCCCCAATGAAAAGTTTTAATCTGTAGCTAATTTAAGCGGCGACAGTGGGGATTTAAGGTTAAATTTTAAAAAATGTAATGTGATAGATGCCCCTGTGTGCTGTTGGGGCGTGAAATAGTATTTCGCTGTGGGTTGCGTCCGACAGCAACGTTCTTACTTGTTATACCCTGAACCCATTGAAAATGGGAAAATCAGGGTATAATGTTTTTGTTGAAATGTATGTAACAGGGAGAAGGAGGCGTGGCAGACCCCATAAAGTATATATATTCCTGATCAGGGAGAGTAGCCGAGTCGATTTAGCCCTGTCCGTCTGTCCGTCCGTCCGTCTGTCCGTCTGTCTGTCCGTATGTATGAACACGTCGTTCTCAGAACCTATAAGAGCTAGAGACTTGAAATTTATTTTTTTTTATGTAGGTTCCTGTATAGCACGAAAAGATCGAGTTTGTTAAAAAAATCGATAACTGTCTTAATTTTAATGTTATCGATTAAAAACGAAATCGATGCTCCGTTATATAATTCTATGTAATTCATCTTTATAGCTAGAGTCTTCAAATTTTGCATTTAGTGTTATGTGAGCATTACACAATTTCGATTTTTGTTAAATTTTGGATGCCCCGCCCCTTTCGCCTCAAATTTGTAAGTTCCGTATTTCAAATACTACAGACTTGTGCTTTGGCACATATATACATATGGATGACATGATCACGCTTAACAAAATTGATCAAAATCGTTGCTCTAGAAAAAAAGATATTAAACATTTAATTTCCCATAGCATTGCCATGCAAAGCAGCCAAAGAACAGCTGACGCACCGACTGGCGTGTGTGTGTGCGTTCGTCTGTGTAAGTGTGTTTATGCTTTGCTTGCAATAAACGTACATATGCGTGTATATAAAAGAAACAAAGAATGCTTGGAATAACGGTTCTTCATAGGGTTCAGGGTATACCCTAGTCGAGCGGTCTCGACTAGAGTTTTCTTACTTGTTTTCTTCTTCTTTTAATCTTATGCGCGCTAGCTCAAACGCTCATTGCCGAGATATTCGGCACCTCTTCCCCACCCCTGTTTTGCTTACGTCTCCGATGCCCACACTCGCAATTGGCGCGCCAATTCGGTTAAAGAGTGCGCCAGAAATATTGAAGCTCGAGGTCGTATGTGCGCGTACGTATGCACGTATTTATTTGGGCACACGATGCGGAGTTTTATGCCGCCCGTGTACCACACTCCCCCACGTCCCAGGGTCCCTGCTCGGGCGCCACTTGTAAAGGTACGTTTTTCCAGCTGGGGCAAACTCAGCCTGGCCCAGTCTTACCTACAATTTATTGGATGAGCTGGAAATATGGCAACTCGCGGCCGCTGGCGGGGCTACGCCTGGGAGTGTCGGCGATCGTTGCACCGCGCCGGTCAACTCACAGATTAAAATGGCAAAGGGGGGGTTGCTATTGCCAGTATCCACCCGTTTAGACAATTACTAATTACATTCTTTCTTCCCGCGTAGCCTTCTCCCTATCTTTGCATATGTCTCGCTCCGTCTTCTTCTCTCAATTTTTAATCACTTGTCACTTCTTACAACCTTTTCGCGCGACCGTTCGCTCTCGGTGCTCGACACAGACTGACCTACTTCGTCGCGAAGCGACGAATTCACCGCGACAACTGCAGCTGTGTTGCTGACCATGCCAGCGGCGCGGCGCCTAACTCGAACTCAACTTCATTGTGCTTCATTGCGCTTAAACTAACCATATACACTACTTATAGCAACTTATAACTAAAACCCAACACAAATAATAAACTAACTGCGCTCCATTGCGCTTAAGCTAACCATATAAACTACTTATAGTTACTTATAACTAAAACATAATACAAATAATAAGCTTATGATTAACCGCGCTCCATTGCGTTTAAACTAACAATTCATCCGCTGATACTTAAGCTAAAAATTATAATTATAAATGTGAGGTGGCAGTTTCATCGCCGCTTTACAACACATACACACATACAGACACACGAACAAGCACACACACTGCTAACTGTGCATTTTGAATCAACAACTGAGCTCAGTCTGCAAGGCGCAGATAATTTATTTATTTATTAAATATACATAATTGATAAACCGAGTGTCAACTTAAATACTAAACTATTTTGATTATAGCCTAAAGCAAACAGATCAATATTTCAAAATACAACCAACCCGTTGGGGGTATTGTATTTGCCAGTCCGGCCAATAATAATAGATGTAACAAGTAAGAACGTTGCTGTCGGACGCAACCGACAGCGAAATACTATTTCACGTCCCAGCAGCACACAGGGGCATCTATCACATTATATTATTTAAAATTTAACCTTAAATCGCCGCTTAAATTAGCTGCAGATTAAAACTTTTCATTGGAGGTGGCCAGACAGTTTCAATTAGGATCGAAGCTTAGAACCCTTACCTTAGCAAAAACACGCACCTAAATCGAGAGAGGTGGCATCTCTCAAAATAAGAGAGGTGGCAACTCTCAAAATGAGAGAGGTGGCAACTCTGAAAATGTGATTTAAGTTCGTTGGCGAGCGTAGAGGTGTGGGCTCGAGCCCCGGTGCGGTCATGTTGATATTTTTGATATATTTTCTCTATTTAGTTATTTTGTATTAATAAAATATTCTTTTCAAACACGTATATATAATTTAACAAATCAAAAGACAAGGTCAAAGGTCACAAAGTCATTATGTGGCGCGTTATTGGCTCGGAAGCTGCAGATGTTTCAGTTTTGATTTGCCACGCCCCCAGTGGCCGTAGACAAATAATTTTTGGCATGTGCATAGAGTGGGCGTTTAGGAATATAACTGTTAAGTTTGAATGCTTACATTCGAAATATGCGAAAATTACAGGGTATTTTTCTGTATGTCACGCCACTTTTGGGGCGTAACAATAATTTTTGGGGAATCGATAGAGGAGGCCTCCAGTAACTTAGCAGCTTCTAGCACTAAAACTGTGGGAGATATAAGCTGATATTAGTTGCCACTCCCCTGAAGGCGTAGATATATCCGCCATACCTTTTCGATTGTGGGATGTTAACCCGAGTATATATATCAAGTCTCAAGTCTCTAGCATCAATAGTGCTCAAAATATAACGAAACTAGCAAAATCACTATATATTCAGATCCGATTTACCACGCCCCTAGTAGGCGTGGCCATAAAATTTTTATAGGATCGTAACAGTAACCCACGTGCCAAATTTGGGCGTTCTAGCTTTAAAGCTGTAGAAGATACAGTTTGACCCGATTTGCCACGCCCCCAATGGGCGTAGATATATCCGCCATAGCTTTTTGATTTTGGGATGTCGACATGAGTGTTCAGTTAAAATCTCAACTCTCTAGCCCTTCTAGTGTTTCTGAGATACAGGAAAATGCATTTTCCGATTTGCCACGCCCCTAGTGGGCATATCGGGAAAATCTTGACACTTTATCAGACGAGGGTATACACAAGTATATATTTCAAATTTCAAGTCTCTAGGACGGACAGCATGACGGACATTGCACAAACCCAATATACTATATCACTACGTGAAATAGTATAAAAACGTGATATAATTTATTATAATTCGCACATAATACATGAAATGCACTGTGCAGCGAGTAATCGGATGTCAGCAGTGGTAAATGCAATGGACGAAAGTGCCTATTTGTTCTTGAAGGAACCGAAAAATTAAGTTTCATTAACAAGAAGAACGAATTAATATTACCTACAATCAAATTATGTACAAAAGCAATCCCAAGGATTGTTCTCAGATATACTAATGAAGGAAGATCAATAAGAGGGAGACGACTATTATAAGACGGTAGACGGAGATTCGAATCCCAGCTTAGATTTCTTAGGGCAAAGAGAAGAAACTGTTTTTGGACCGATTCAATACGATCGTGATACAATTTATGCTGTGGGGACCATATAATTGAACATTATTCTAAAATAGGTCGTACCAACGAAATATAAGGGAGTATGGTTATAAAACGATCATTGAACTCTTTTGTCCAACGTTTAATGAAGCCAACAATACTTTTGGCTTCATGTATAATGGTTGAGATATGAGTATTGAAATGAACTTTGAATTCAAAAGTACTCCGAGATCGTTGACAGAAAAAATGCGTTGCAAAGAATTGCTATTAATTGAATAATTAGCAATGTATGGAGTAGTACGACAGAAGGTCATTGTCATACATTTAGAACAATTTAAACGCAATCTATTGGCTCAACACAATTCTTTGGGTTCTACCCTTTAAATAGGATGACATCCAGATCAAGCTTATGAAGTAATACTTCATGGTTAACTGAATCAAATGCTGTATATATAACATCAGTTTGCATTTTATTTAATTTATTTATTTATTTGTAATATTTAGCAGTAATTAAAATTACAGCTAACTTAATTTTTTAAAGCACTGGCTGCTGGGGCCTTCGGCTTGTTTACATATTTAGATATATACATATATTTATATATTTATACTAGCTGACCCGGCAAACGTTGTTTTGCCTTTTTCAAATATTAGTTATTAGTATTTATTAGTATTTTATTAGTATTTATTAGTATTTTATTAGTATTTTCAATTCTAAATACAGCCATATCACTTCCTTTATTTACATACTTGCAAATATACTTAATGCTCTTCACCGAACTGCAGAACTCAACATTTATATGAGCACTGTATGTTTTGCTCAGTAGAGGTGAATATGGCACCACCCACCGATTATCAATATCAATATCTACGTTGTTGATAGTTTTAATGAATGATTGTCCGCCATTTTCGGTACTCCTTCGACGATATATTGGATATCCGTCTACATTTGTAACCGTATCGTTGATGAAATCTTTAGGAAAACGCTTTGTACATTTTCCGTCTACCATGCAAGGCGATGAACGATTCAGATCTCCGCAAGGGCCATGAATCATGTTTGCAGTAACAATATCAAACAGTAATTGATCAGTGGATGGATCTGGAATCTCTGCAGAAATTAAACTATCGATGTCATCATGGCGTATTTTATGGATAAACCAAATCAAGATGTGAGCATGAGGTAATCCTCGCTTTTGCCACTCAACCGAATACATCCAACAACGTGTAGGGCCAAATACATGCAATTTTGTAATAAAGCTTATTAGAGACTTTAATTTTTGTTTGAACACACGTGCTGTAATGTCATGACGATGTATTGCACTTTGTCCAGGTAATAATAACGATGTAATTTCCTGCCATTTTGGATTACATGTAAAAGTAATAAAAAAGCACGGTCGTCCATATTCACGTACGAAGGTCATAGCATCCTGTATGTATTCTTGCATGTGACGTGGACTACCTATGTACGATGATGGTAGGATGACAGAGTTACCGATTTCGGCAGTATCAGCGTTGCTGGCAATAGCATCTCGCAAGTGAATGTATTCTTCCGCACGCAGCTTCTGTTGGTTAAATCGCAAGTATCGTAGTCGTTCACTCTCTATCTTGACGTACATATCGACCATAAATTGTTGGCAAAGCTCACGACATCGTAGAATGATATTATCCTGACCACGTCTAATCATCAACCGAAACGAATAGAAATCCTTTGAGCTAATATTCTTGTTTGTTTCGGTTCCTATAATAGTATATCCATGTATTAATTGAAGAGTTTTTATATTCTTAATGAATGAATTACCTGTTACCGGATCTCGTTGCTTAAGGTTTATGCAATATCCGTGTTGTCCCTTCCAAAAAATGAGTGGATATTGGAGAGCATCATATAAACGATGGGTATCAGGAATGGACTGAAGAGAATTATTTCTTCTTCGAATCACGATTTGTCGCGTAGCTGTATGGTCGCCAACCATGATTCCAGCCACGTCGTCAACAACAGGTGCGTTGAATCGACGTATATGCCCTCCAGCTGGTGTTCTATCAGGATTGATGAAAATAGCGTGATTGTCACTTTGTAGCTTATGCATATGTGATTTGAATAATTTCAACAATTCGTTGTGCTCATTTAACAGAGCGTCCAGCTCGCTGACAATGCGCGTTGCAAATGGTGAATTGAGGTGATTATAGTTGCAACGTGTATTCACGCGATTGGCGAGTGCCCGTTCGGAGTCCTCGCCACCCATAAAGTAAATTTGTAAAAATTTATAAGGTTCGTTTGGCATTGGTAGTAATGAGCCGACTTTGTGGTAAATTTGGCCTTTGATTTTGAATGTGGAATTAAATTGTTGACCATTTGCAGCAGTATTTTTAACTATTTCCGTTGCTCCGAACGATGTCATTTGAAAACATGAATTGAATTGCCGAATTGAACGCAAGAACAGCGAAGAATTTGGATCAGTACCAATAAGGAGGCCGTGCAATGGTTCCGGCGGTGTTTCAATTTCTGGAAGTTTCACTTTTCCTGATGAGCAACACATCCCAATTGGCTCATTTTTAAATTTAAGGGCTTGACAGTGCGGGCATTCCTTGTCCAATGTACCAATTACCACTTTGGAATGAGCGTAATATTCAACATCAGGCTCATACTGAAATGCTAGTCGAAGAAATGAATGTGATGTAAATGCTCGAAGTACTTGTTGATGTTGGTCAATCCCTCTACGTCTGTTGGCTACGAATCTGCGCGCTTCTCTTCGTTCCAATTGTCTTTGTTGGTTTCGCTCATCTCGTACCTCTTGTAATTGTGATGCACGTAACTGCGCCATTCTTACACGGACATCTGCATTACTTTGTTGCCTTTCTGCATCTGATCTTATTGCTCTTCTATCTTGCATGCCTCTAGATCTGTTTGTTTGACGCATTTATCTTTTTTCCCTCAACATTTGTTTTTTGGCAGGTAGTTCGTGGCATTGTTGTAATAAATCAAGTTGGAAAACTGATTGGTGTATAACATGTATTATTTTCTTGATCAATAATTAGCGCAATTATTTATTATTTGGGTATAAAAAATAGATGTTGGCCGATTCTCAGTCCTACACGATCTGCATAAAAAATTTCGTGAGAATCGGTCGAGCCGTTTCGGAGTAGTTTGGTAACAAACACCACACTCGAGAATTTTATATATATAGATTAAGTTGCACATTTTACTATTATTAGGGAACTTTATTAGCTTATATATATTTTCTTTTGAGGGGTTTGCAAGGATAGACATGGGACAGTTGTTTTGGAAGATTAGGGTTTTAAGGTGTGATGTAGCGGGACAGTTGAATATGTGTTGGATGGTGAGGTCTGTGGAGGTGTAGCAGTTTGGGCATGGAAGGATTTTGTCGGGATTGAAATGAAATTGTTTTGAAAATAGTGTGTGTCCTAGTCTGAGTCGTATTATTTTAGTTTGATCTCTACGTGTAATAGTTTTTTGGTTAATAATTTTTGTGAAGTTATTTGCGTTTATTAAATTTGTGTTTATTTGTTTGTACCAACTGTTGCAGTGTTGGATATTGTTTTTTAGTTTTTGTGAAAGAATGTTTTTTATGGCTTTGTTGATATCTGTTGTGTTAAAGTTGGGTGTGTAGTGAAGTGGCATTCTTAATGTTGTTTTGGCAGTACTGTCGGCTAGCTCATTTCCTTCAATGCCAGAGTGACTGGGTATCCAGAGGAGCTTTATTTTTGGGGCAGATTTTGTTAGTAGGGTTCTTATGGTTATAGGGTATAGATTGTTGTTAATGTTGGAAATGGATTTAATGGATGAGAGTGAGTCGGAGCAGATTATGTAGTTTCCTACTCTTCTTTTTTGGATTAACTCTATTGCATGAAGGATGGCTATGGTTTCGGCGGATAGGATAGATGAGTAATGGGGTAGGATGCATCTTTGTAGGACTTCGACCTCTGTTGTGATGGCAAAGGTGGCTGTGTTGTTTTGAAGTGAGCCGTCTGTATATATGAATGTGTGGTTTTTGTATTTGTCTTTGAGTTCGAGAAATTGTTGTCTGTATGCGATTGGTGGTGTGTTTGCTTTGTTACATTTTTTTTAGCGTGGTGTCGATTAAGGAAGGGGGAAATGACCATTGAGGAGTAATTTTTTTGTTAGGGAGGTAGGGGATATTGTACTCTTTGCATGATGTTATTATTTTTTCAAGTGTTGATGTTAATTTGCTTCTTTTTTGGTAGCAATTTCGTTTAATGTGTTTGTGGAGCTGTGGGTTAGTGCTGTGTAATAATGTTTTGTATGCTTTGGTTGTAATAAAGTCTCTTTTTTGTTCTATTGTTTGTATGTTTGCTTCGAAGAGCAAGTTGGGGATAGGGGTTGAGCGGAGTGCTCCGAGTGATGTACGGATTGCGGCGTTGAATACGGTTTTTAGTTTATTGAGGATTGATTTAGGGGCGTATCCATAGATAAAGAGTGCATAGTCTATTTTTGCTATAATTGTTGATTTTGCTACGTTTATCAGGGTGTATGAGTTGCAATTGAATTTAGGGCTTGCTAGACATTTAATAACATTAAGTTTTTTATTTAGGACTGGTAGGATTTGTTTTATGTGTGAGTCCGACCTGTATTTATTGTTTATTGTTAGTCCTAGGATTTTTAGATTGCGGACTGAAGGGATGGGGGTGTTGTTGCAGGATATGGTGCAGGTGCAGTTGTGCTTACGGCAGATATGGAGGTGTTGGCATTTTTCGATGGAGAGTGATGCTCCAGAATATGAACACCACTCGTGAATTTTATAAAAGAGGCTGTCCAAGTTATATTTTTGATTTTTTTTTATTGTTAAGAGGGATTATTAGGAAAAAGTCGTCAGCGTAAGCGCTGAAGTGTATTTCTTTTTGGAGGGATATGATGTTGGAGAGTTTATTGTATGCAATAATGAAGAGGATAACAGATATTGGTGAACCTTGGGGGATGCCATTGTGTAGTGGATATGAGGAGCTTATTGTATTTTTTATTTTTATTTTTATTTTACGGTTGGACATGAAATTTTTTATGAAATTTAGAATTTTTGGGCCGATTTTCCATTTTATTAATTCCTCAACTATTGAGTGCACACCAACTCTGTCGAAGGCCTTTGAGAAGTCAAGGGCAATGACGGAGGTGTGCTTTTTAGTTTTTAGCGATCTGGTTATCAGGTGATCGGCATAGAGCAGACCGTCTGAAACCGATTATCCGCGCTTGAAACCTGTTTGGTTGGGGTGAAGGATGTTGTTTTCCGTTGCAAACCACCATAGGCGCTTCGCAATTATTTTTTCCAGCGTTTTGGATAAGCAGCAATTGAGGGAAATTGGTCTGTATCTATTAAGTAATGTTTTATTTGTGTTGGGCTTAAGGACAGGAATGACTAAGCTGGTTTTGTAGGATTGGGGGATGAAGCTATTGAATATTGAGTTGGTGAGGTTGGTGATTCTATTTTTCAATGTGTGGGAGGTGTTTTTGATCATTGGGTAGGATATTCGGTTAAGGCCAGGTGTTGTTGCTTTAAGGGAGTGCAATGCTGATAGCCACTCCATTTGACTAATGGGTGATTCGATTGCTTGTGCCGTCGAACTGGGTATATAGTCGGCGGATTTGTCTGCGTATTTGTTTGTAGTGTATGTTTGGCTAAAGTTGTTGTCTTCAGATTGGTTTGACCAGTGTTGCCCAAAGAGATGGGCTATGTGAGTAGTATCTGTCGTGGGCAAGTTGTTGGTTGCACTTGCACGTTTGAAGGTATTTAGATTGTTAGTGTTGTTGTTGTGTTTAAAATTTTGCCATGTTTTAAATTTATTTACTCTCAGTTCATTTAGCGTCTTATTCCACCAGGGGGTGTTTTTGTTGTTGTGGTGTGGGGCCGTTTGTGGTATGCTGTGATGGGCGGCTTGTAGGATTATTTTGTTAATTATTGCAGCTTCTTTATTGATGTTACTGCTTTTTGGAATGCGTTCATTTATGTCGTTAGTTAATTTTGTGAAAAGGGGCCAGTTGGCGTCTTTTATTTTGAACAGGGGACGGGGGAAGTTTATTCTTTGAGGTTGTGGATTTTATTTAAAAAACGTATCGTATACTAGGGAAGTAAATTCTAGCAGATTAGTCGAGGGTGACCGATTTAAAGTAAAGCCGTGTTGGGAAGATGAACCAATTATTATTTTTTCAAATAACTTCGGAATATCCGATAGTTTCGCAATACCCCTGTAATTATAAATGTGAGACCACCCACCTTTTTTATATAGAGGGATAATAAAAGACTCTTTCCAAATAGACAGGATCACAGAGGTTTCCAGAGATATGTTAAAAAGCTTTAGTAAAGGTAACTGAAGGGAATCATAGCATTACTTTCTAGCACAACTAGGAATATTATCAGCTCCAGACGAGTAGGATGATTTTATTGATCGAATGGTTGAAATCAGAAAATCAAGGGAAATATTGGAATAATATTTGTAGAAGAGATACAATAAGGGTATGAAGTTTTATAGGGCTCAACAGATAGGGATCAACAGATGTTGATTGGAGGAAATCAGCAAACAGATCAGAGGAATCATTATCATTGTAAGAATTGTTAGATTCACGAAAAAATGTGGAAGGTAAACTAAAAGACTTATGTTACAAATTCACAAAGGAATACAATATTTTAGGGTCACGAGCAAACTGCCTTCTGCAACGCATAAGGTAATTCTCATAGCAACTAGAATTTAAAATGTTAAGATTCGACTTGGCTATGAAATATTTAGGCCAGTTAATAGCGGAGCTACACTTTTTAAAATTTTTAAGCCATGGTAAACCATGGAGATTTATTAGAAAAAGGCACAGCGAGACACATAGGAACACACTCATCATTAAGAGAGTTTAAAGTGTTATAAAAAAAAATGTTGTACACTTAACATCAACGTATAAGTTAGACCAATCTGTTGCACTAATAAGTTGTTTGAGCTAAGCAAAATTTCACTTTTTATACACTGAACCCATTGAAAATGGGAAAATCGGGGTATAATGTTTTTGTTGAAAGGCGTATGTATGTAACAGGCAGAAGGAGGCGTGGCAGACCCCATTAAGTATATATATTCTTGATCAGGGAGACAAGCCGAGTTGATATAGCCATGTCCGTCTGTCCGTCCGTCCGTCCGTCCGTCCGTCCGTCCGTCCGTCCGTCCGTCCGTCCGTCCGTCCGTCCGTCCGTATGTGTGAACGCGTCGATCTCAGAACCTATAAGAGCTAGAGACTTGAAATTTTTTATGTAGCTCCTCGTATAGCGTGCGCAGATCAAGTTTGTTTAAAAAAAACGATAACAACTATCGTTTTAATGTTATCGATTAAATCCGATATCTTCACTTAGTTATAAAATTCTATTTAATTCATCTTTATAGTTAGAGTCTTCATATTTTGCATTTAGTGTTATTTGAGCCTTCTACAATTTCGGTTTTTGTTAAATTTTGGATGCCACGCCCCCTTCGCCTCAAATTTGTAAGTCCCGCATTTCAAATACTAAAGACTTGTGCTTTGACACATACATACATATGGATGACATGATCACGACCAACAAGTTTGATCAAAATCGTTACTCTAGAAAAAAAGTTATTAAACATTTAATTTCCCATAACATTGCCATGCAAACATCAGCCTAAGAACAGCTGACGCACCGACTTGCGCTTGTGTGTGTATGTTTTGCTTGTAATGAACGTACATATGCATGTGTATATAAAAGAAACAAAGAATGCTTGGAATAGCGGCACTTCGCAGGATTCAGGGTATACCCTAATCGAGCGGTCTCGACTAGAGTTTTCTTACTTGTTGTAATAACGTTTTGTTGGAGAAGATACACAAATGCGAGGAATACTTAGGGAGAGTGATACCTCCACTGTAGAATGATGAATATCCTCAATTAAAAACAAGTAAGAGTGCTCTAGTCGAGACTGCTCGACAAAGAGATCCCCTGAACCCTGCGAAGAACTGCGATTGCTAAGAGCCGCTAACATTCTCCGTTACTTTTATATGTATGTACATATGCAGCAAGCAATACATACACACACACAGACGCACGCACAAGAACACACACAGACGCAGGCACAAGCACACAATCTGCTAACTGTGCATTATGACCCATCAGCTTCGCTGCTGCTGCAAGACGCCGATAATATGAGATATTAAATGTTTAATAACTTTTTTTCTAGTCGAACAATTTTGATCAAATTTGTTGGGCGTGATCATGACGTTCATATGTGTGTATGTGCCAAAAGCACAAGTCTCTAGTACTTGAAAGTACGTGATTTAGCAATTTGAGGCGAAGGAGCTATTTGAGGGCGTGGCATCCAAAATTTAACAAAAACCGAAATTGTAGAAGGCTCAAATAACACTAAATGCTAAATTTAAAGACTCTAGCTAGAAAGATGAATTAAATAGAATTTTATAACTAAATGAAGATATCGGTTTTTAATCGATAACATTAAAACGATGATAGTTATCGAATATAATAAACTCGATCGAATCGTACTATACACGAACTTCCCAAAAAAATTTGAAGTCTCTAGCTCTTATATCTTCTGAGATCGACGCGTTCAAACATACGGACAGACGGACAGACGAACAGACGAACAGACGAACAGACGGACAGACGGACAGACAGACAGACGGACAGGGCTCATTCGACTCGGCTTCTCTCCCTGATCAAGAATATATATACTTTGTGGGGTCTGCCACGCCTCCTTCTGCCTGTTACATACATTTTCACAAAACCATTATACCCTTTTTTCCCATTTTCAATGGGTTCAGGGTATAAAAAAGGGGATGATTTCGAAATATTATTGCATGCACAGTTTCAGACGATTTGAGATTGAGTTTATCTGGGACATCGAATTTGAAAGGATTTGAAAGGATTCAAGAAGTGTTCGGTATATTAAGGTCCTTCACATGTCCATAAATTTCTTTAATTCAAGTTAAATGTTAAACATAAACTTGAACATCAGATGAAGGGGGGATATACAATAATAAAAGCAGAGCTTAAGAGATAGTTTAACAGTAACTATCTCGGCATCTTGAGATGCAGAAAAAATAAATGGTTCGGAGAGGATATTAGGCTTAACAAGACTTAAGACACCTCCACCTCTACGAGTCAGTCGATCATCTCTGTAAATAGTAAAATCATTCGAGAGAATCGCACTATTATAAACATTCGAGCTTACCCACGTTTCAGTCAGGGCGATAATATCAAAACGAACACTGAAACTACTCAAAAAAAGTCTTCTGAGTTTGGAATTCACGCCACGAACGTTTTGATATATTAAGAAGATCTGTGAAGAAGGTTGTACTGTTATTAGTTTTTGACACAATATTGGATGAACATTGTGCCAAAGAAGGGTTTAGCAAAAAAGCGTGCTTTTTCTAAGATAATTTGATTCTTGAAGCAATTTACCGGTTTGTCAGTCGTGTCGACCGTGTCGGTCAGTGACAATTCGCTTTAGATTGTTGCAGCGACGTTTGAGGTTTGTTTTGTAAGTCATTTAAATTTTGCCTAGAAAGGGCGTCAGCCCCGAAGTTTTCTTTGTACAATAATACAGTTGCATTTTGTTCGTCTATAAAGGCTTCCCACCTTTTGATTTTGGCATTTGTGTTTCTTTCGGAAACTGCAAAAGTTAGTGGCTGATGTTCAGTGAAGATTTTTACTTCTTTGGCACCATATAGGTAGTTAGGTAGTTTTCCTAATGCCCATATAATGACTAACAATTCTGTCCTGTTTGTCGCGTAGTGTGACTCGCTAGTTTTGAGAGCTCTTGAAATCATTGATATTGGTCTGCTACTTGGGATAGGACAGCTCCAATGCCATTTATTAATCCGTTGTCAGGTCAAATGGCTGATAAAAACCTAAATACATAAGGGTGACATCTTATGATGCCAGAATATTACGCAGTCGTTCGAACCGTTTCATTGGGTTTAATTAAATTTTACCTTTATTTTCCTGCACACGTACTTACTGACTGTGCCATTTTCTCCCTCGAGTATGCTTGTTAGGGAGGGGGGCTGCTATATATACAAAGTCTTTTATGACGACTCTATAGTAGCTGGCTAATCCGTGGAAGGACGTGAGGCTGTAGAGGTTTTTTGATTCAACATACTTTTAGATGGTCTTGACTTCTTCGGGATCCTAAACCCATTTAAAATGGGAAATCAGAGTATAATGGATTTGTTGAAATGTAGGTAACAGGCAGAAAGAGGCGTGGCAGACCCGATAAAATATATATATTCTTGATCAGGGAGACAAGCCGAGTCGATTTAGCCCTGTCTCTCTGTCCGCCTGTCCGTATGTATAAACGCGTCGATCTCAGAACCTATAAGAGTAAGGGACTTAAAATTTTTGTGTAGGTTCCTGCACGAAAAGATCGAGTTTGTTAAAAAAATCGAAAAATATCTTAATATTTATGCTATCGACTAAAAATCGATACTCAATTGTATAATTCTATCGTCTTCAAATATTGCGTTTAGTCTTATGTGAGCCAATTTCGGTTTCGCTTCAAATTTGTAAATCACGTATTTCAAATGCTAGACACTTGTGCTTTGGCAAATACACACATATGAATGACATGACCCCCAAAAAGTTTGATCAAAATCGTTCGTCTAGAAAAAAAGTTATTAAACATTTAATTTCCCATAATATTGGCATACAAATAGCAGCCCAAAGTTTGATCAAAACCGTTCGTCTAGAAAAAAAGTTATTAAACATTTAATTTCCCATAACATTGGCATACAAATAGCAGCCCAAGCACAGCGGACGCAGCGAGTTACGATTGTGTACGTGCGCCTCTGTGTGTGTGTGTGTATGTATTACTTGTAATGTACATACATATATTTCAAACTGACTACAAAATTGACTTAAAACTAAAACCAAAGCTGAAGCAGCAGCATGTCATGTTTCCACCACTGACTTTGTGTTGGGTCATTGCGCTGACTCTGATGTGAATGCGCATGCGAGGGTAGCTTAAATACTAAGTGTCTAGCAAGCGAGGGTTACTTGTTAACTTATACACATACAAAGACGCACTCACAAAGACGCACTCTGCTAACAACGCAGATTGCGCTTAGGCTGCAAGACGTGCAGAGCGTGATCATGTCATTCATATGTGTGTCTTTGACAAAGCACAATTCTCTAGTATTTGAAATACATGTTAGGAAATTTGGGGTGAAGGGACGTGGTATTCAAAATTGAATAAACTTTAGCTTTTATAGATTCTGAGATCCACGCGTTTAAGCATATGGACAGACGTACAGACAGGCAGGCGGACAGGCCCAAATCTACTTATCTTGTCTCCCTGATCAAGAATATATATACTTTTTGGAGTCTGCCAAGCCTCCTTCTACCTGTTACATATATTTTCACAAAAACATACCCTTTTTCCCATTTTGACAGGTTCAGGGTACAAAAAGAGAATAATTCAAATTAGTGCCTTGTAGTAAATGCTAAGGAAAACTTTTTGTTTCTGGTGTACGCAGAGTTATCCGAGCTTGTGTATATACATACGTGTGGTAGGCAGTAGAATATTGCTCTACAGTTCCATTCGATTGATAACTTAATTTGCCTAATTTGGGCATCCTAGCTTTAAAATTGTAGATGATTTATCCGAGTTTCACCTCCGAATAGGCGTAGGTGCGCAATTTCTTTTTGATCTTGCGCCATTTCTTTTTGATCTTGGCTGTCAACATGCCTATACATTTCAAATCTCTCTAGTCTCATGCCTTATAGGCACTGACCTATATATGCTGGCTAAATCAACTCAGCATGAATAATTATTTTGTTAGAGAAAAATATTGAATATGTACTCATGAATACAAGCGGCATCCGAAACACAATATATTTATTTACGTGGCAACCGCAACAATCTATGCTTCTTAGAGAAACAAACTTAAAAACTTAATTATTGAGTTACATTTTATATTCCCCTATTAAATCTTATATTTTTATTTTAGGATGTAAATGAAATTAATTCACCAATTGTGATTAATAATGTTGCACGAGCACTTTATAGATCGCATTCTCCAAACTCCGGTAATCTTCCTATTGTTAACTCCAGCTTGTCTTTAATTAAAAAAAGAACTAATGAAAAAAATACATTTTCTGTCACGGGGGGTAAGTGAATGAACGAAAAAATATTATGTTAATTATTAAGTTATTAGTTAAGTTATTAGTTATTATTCATTATTAGCATCTGAATAAAAAATGCATTTCCACATAAAGCTAAAATGACTCGTACTAAGAAATGATTTTATTGACCGAGACTGAGATCTCCTGCGAAGAACCAATATTCCGAACTGTCTACTCTTATTATACTATTTCACGTAGTGATATAGTATATTGGTTTTGTGCAATGTCCGTCATGCTGTCCGTCCGTCTGTCCGTCTGTCCGTCTGTCCGTATGAACGCAAACCATTTCGACGCTATTGAAGCTAGAGACTTGAAATTTGAAATATATACTCGTGTATACCCTCGTCTGATAAAGTGTCAAGATTTTCCCGATACGCCCACAAGGGGCGTGGCAATTCGGAAAATGCATTTTCCTGTATCTCAGAAACACTACTTCTAGAAGGGCTAGAGAGTTGGGATTTTAACTGAACACTCATGTCGACATCCCAAAATCAAAAAGCTATGGCGGATATATCTACGCCCATTGGGGGCGTGGCAAATCGGGTCAAACTGTATCTTCTACAGTTTTAAAGCTAGAACGCCCAAATTTGGCACGTGGGTTACTGTTACGATCCTATAAAGATCGCCCAAAAAATTTTATGGCCACGCCTACTAGGGGCGTGGCAAATCGGATCTGAATATATGGTGATTTTACTAGTTTCGTTATATTTTGAGCACTATTGATGCTAGAGACTTGAGACTTGCTATATATACTCGGGTTAACATCCCACGACCGATAAGCTATGGCGGATATATCTACGCCTTCAGGGGGCGTGGCAACTAATATCAGCTTATATCTCCCACAGTTTTAGTGCTAGAAGCTTCAAAATTGGATGCTAGGTTACTGAGGGCCTCCTCTATCGATTCCCCAAAATTTTTGTTACGCCCCAAAAGGGGCGTAACATACAGAAAAATACCCTGTAATTTTCGCATTTTTCGAATGTAAGCATCCAAACTTTACAGTTATATTCTTAAACGCCCACTCTATGCACATGCCAAAAATTATTTGTCTACGGCCACTGGGGGAGTGGCAAATCCAAACTGAAACATCTGCAGCTTCTGAGCCAATAACGCGCCACATAATGACTTTGTGACCTTTGACCTTGTCTTTTGATTTGTCAAATTATATATATATATATGTTAGAAAAGAATATTTTATTAATACAAAATAACTAAATAAAGAAAATGTAACAAAAATATCAACATGACCGCACCGGGGTTCGATGCCACACCTCGCCAACGAACTTATGTATATCATATTTTCTGAGTTGCCACCTCTCTCATTTTGGGAGCTGCCACCTCTCTTATTTGGAGAGATGCCACATCTCTCGATTTAGGTGCGTGTTCTTGCTAAGGTAAGGCAATCGAGATAAATCGAGAGAGGTGGCATCTCTAAGCTTCGATTCTAATTGAAACTGTCTGGCTACCTCCAATGAAAAGTTTTAATCTGTAGCTAATTTAAGCGGCGACAGTGGGGATTTAAGGTTAAATTTTAAAAAATGTAATGTGATAGATGCCCCTGTGTGCTGTTGGGGCGTGAAATAGTATTTCGCTGTGGGTTGCGTCCGACAGCAACGTTCTTACTTGTTTTATATATATGTATGCACATTACTGCATGCACGCAGTATATGAAGCGACTGCTTGGGCTGTAATATTCCTACATTATTGGAAATTAAATGTTTAATAACTTTGTGTTCAGGGTATTGGCAATGATTCAGGCATTGAAAATGGGAGATAATGTGTTTGTGTAAATATATGTAACTTTAAAAGCATGTCAGATAGACAGACGGACACTTGCATTTGTACCCGAGCTTGAGCAGTTGACCTGTCATCTAAAGCATGCTCTGAATTCAAGTGCCTGTTAATGAAAAAGCTTATTGTAAATCACATATTATATTAAATTCTTTTAAATAAATGTTCGCTTATCGGAAGAGAACAACTTTGACATTATATATTGAAAACAAAAATTCAAAACAAGAACGTTTCAGTCGGGCGCTAACGATTGTGAAATACCTATTCACGTCCCAGCACCCCATAGGGGGATCTGGCGCAGTATACTTTAAAACAAGTAAGAAAACTCTAGTCGAGACCGCTCGATATACGGGCGAAGGTGGCGTGGCACCCAAAATCTAGCAAAAACCGAAATTGCGTAAGGCCAAAATAACACTAAATGCAAAATTTGAATACTCTAGCTAGAAAGATAAATTAGGTAGAGTTTTATAGCTTAATTTAGATTTTCGTTTTTAATCGATAACAATAAAACAATAACAGTTATCGAATTTCTGAAACCAACTAGATCTTTTCGTGCTATACATAAAAAAATTCAAGTCTCTAGCTCTTTTAGATTCTGAGATCGACGCGTTCATACATACGGACAGACGGACGGACAGACGGACATGGCTATATCAACTCGGCTTGTCTCCCTGATCAAGAATATATATACTTTATAACAAGAATAGACCATGGAGCTTTTCGCAAGTGTAAAATGTACAACGTTGATGTCAGCGTGATGAAAGTGATGAAAGCGTAGAGGCGCATAAGGAAAATGTTTTCGGAACAATCACACCCTTACAGCCCCGTTGCACAAGTATGAGCATTTGTAGGCCTGTGGATAAGGTAAAATTATACTATTTGATGTTGCTTGTAGACTGCACACACACACATTTTAATATAAAATTGTCGAGTTTTTTAATAGTTTCTTTATTTTGTATGGTTTATATTGTAGAATGACTTTACTCTTCTGAGACAGTGGTTTTATACTCAAACTCATGTATAAATCACTTAAACATATCTTATATATTTCTGAGTTAATCTATCTTAATCTTAGTCTATCGCTGAGATTGTGAGGCTCGGCGTACATTTGCCCATTTTTTGAGTCCGCGTATGTGGTCCTGATCTACATATTTATCTTGCACAATCATGTTCTAATTCTTTGTGGATATTGTGGATTGCACACACATTTATTTGTGCGTATAGGATGCAATCATCAAAATTGTCATCTATGAGTATATAGTAGAATAGAATTTTGAATTTTATTTCATGAATACTTTATACCATTTTGATTTTTGTTATATAACAACTTGTTCATCTTGAAGGTCAGTTGAAATTATAATCAATATGCTCAAAATTTCATTAAATCCATTATTTAACACAGTAATTACTAAACTAATTGGCTCAGCGTTTAGTTTAGTAATTGACAATAGCAATTACAAGCGGTGCGAACATTTTACTACATACGTATGTATATGTATTCTAAGAAATAACAAATACAACGGATTTTGAATGCCGACGAAGCTGGGTATTTTATACCCTGAACCCATTGAAAATGGGAAAATAGGGTATGATGGTTTTGGGAAAATGTATGTAACAGGCAGAAGTAGGCGTTTGAATGTGTTGGCGATGTATCGCCGCGTGCTGGTAATGTGTGTGAAAATTGCACTAGGCGTGTGTTGCTGCGTCGTCCAGTATTTTCTTAGAATCATAATTCTTAGAATTGGTTGCCTATGTTTTGTAGTTTGCCAAAGTCCCGTTTTAGCGAGCGATGTTCGGTTATAGGCACAAGAAATTAGAGACACGAAGTTAGTTGCGTGTTCAGTCTCAGTGCGACCGAAACTCGTTCCGCTAAAGCAATGGAAAGGAGTAATGTTATCAGTGAAGCTGCAATATCATAAATAGGATCTGACTCGCTACCGAATATGGAAAATAATAAGAACTTAATTGAACTTGTAAAATCATTACAATCAACGGCGTCTGACAGTTGTGATGCAGAAATTTAACACAGATCTTGTTGGTGGCGACGCCTTCGCGTGGTGCGCTGCAGTATACATAATTTTGGGTGAAAATAAATAAAAGACAGCTTTACCAGTGTAGAAACACAGTATCTATGTTTTAACAATTTTATCAATATGTCTGACCGACGGAGAATGTCTCTAATTATGCTAGTAGCATGGGGACGTCACTCACCACTAAATGGCGTGAGACGCATGTGGAGGAGATTGCTGTTTCTGTGGCTGATATCAGATAGCAACGACTAACTTTTACTTCAAAGGTGCGTACTAGGAGTGAACTGCAGACCGAGCCTAAAGCTTTCACATTCAACAAAAGAAAGAAATCGTTACCAGAAGAAACAGATACATCGGACATAAAACGGCATAAATTGTCAACAATCAAATGTCATTATTGTGGAAAGATGGATCACAAGATGGCTGAGTGTAGAGCCATACAGCAGCAAAATCTTACTCCCCGTGTTGCAGAGCGTAGCGGCAAGAACGTATTTTGTCACCATCAGCAATCAAATGTAACCCGTTTCAAGTGTGGTGATTTTATACACATTTCAACCCATTGCAGTAAGCCCTAAATGGAAAAGGTCAAAGATACGCATCAGATGCAGCTTTGCGAGCCCAAAGGAGAGATGGTTTGACTCTAGAGCAGAATGTTCATTGATTAAACAAAAGATAAGTACTAAGTTAGTTGGTGAAAGAATTAACAATATAGTAATGTTGAAAGGAATTGGTAATGACAGCATTTGTAGTTCATTGAAATACTTAGCAACGTAAAAATTAACAATCTTTGTTTTCTCATTTGTCGACAAATACTGTCACAGGGCTTTCGTGTTATTGTCACCTGGAGAATTAGAAACTGTAAGATCAAAATCTGTAATCTGTTGTTCAAATGATGATATACAATTGAGTACTGATCTTGTCGGTCAAGATAATGATAACACTTTATTGGAAACCTACTCAAAATCATTTACAAAGGGAATTCCTTCTTCTAGAGGCAGTACAGGTGAAATGAAAATTAATTAAGTAGACCCCAGAAAAATTGCTCAAAGAAGTCCATAAAGGCCGAAATGAGAGTAAGAATTATTGGAATGTAATGTCATAAGGCCAATTTTCTCACCCTATGCAAGTCCTATGACTGAATCGAATGCTAATACATGCTAATACAGCTTCAGATAGATATCCATTGCCCCTCATAGCAGATCAAATTTCATGGAGCGAAATATTTTGCATGTTTAGATATGGCAAGCGGATGTTACCAAATACCTTAGGATGAAGAGTCAATTGAGTGTACGGCTTTTATCACCCCAGACGGCATTGACAAGAATTCGTATTGGTCATCAAAATGGACATTCAAACTCACTTAAAAGTTAAGCTCTACCGCCTCCTTTATTGGATTAGCGTCTTGTTTTCGGCAATTTACGCAAGGATTTTGTTGTTTCATGATGCCTTTGTTCTTTTGACATCGGAATAGATCGAGTTTGCTTGGCACCCAGAACATGAACAAATAAGACAAAAAGTTATTTATGTCCTTACACAGAAGGCAGTTTTGGTTATTATTGACCCTCTATATCCAATCGAATTGCATGCTGATGCAAGTTCTCGTAGATAAAATGATATTTTGCTAGAAAAAAACGATAACAAACCTCATGTCGTTGAATTTTTCAGTAAGGCTGATTCACTTGCTGAATAACGATATCATTCTTATTAGAAACTCTTCCGGTTGTCGTTTGAAGTATAAGGAATCATAAACGAATGGCTCATGCTGATTTCTTTTCCAGAAATCTCCCATCCACTTGTAAAACAAGTAAGAAAACTCTAGTCCCGACTAGGAGATACCCTAAACCCCGCGCTATTTGCGTTTTTTAAAATACTGCATAGTTGGCATTTCGTATAAACGCACAGAAAACTAAATTCAATTCATTTTCAATTGTTTAGCCAATAGCGCCATCTATGATTCGATAGAATAACGCCATCAATGTTATGATTTATTGAACAGCTGATAATCAGCAAATCATAGCGCCATCTAAAACTTGCGGATCTTAGAATTTGTTAGATGCACGCAGCTCAATGTGTATGTGTGTATGTGTGCACATGTATAGGAAAACAATTTGCTCTGCGTTGCTGGTCACGTGTTTGGCCGATTGGCCAAATGTTTTGTTTAATAACTTCTGCGCGAATTAATGGACTTGAATGAAATTTTCAGCATATGATCAACATATTTTATTAAATTTTATCCAATTTTTAAAAATGCAAACTCATTCAATTATTGGCTTTGAGTGCACCTAACCTCAATTTAAATAATTGGGGAAATTTGGAGCCGGTATCCAAAATTTAACAAAAATCAAAATTAAATAAAATAAATATAAAACTAACAAAACAAGTACGAGTGCTCTAGTCGAGACTGCTCGACAAAAAAATCCCCTGAACCCTGCGAAGAACTGCGATTACTTTCATGTGTACGTATGTAGCAATACATACACACACACAGACGCACGCACAAGCACACAATCTGCTAACTGTGCATTATGACTTATCAGCTTCGCTGCTGCTGCAAGACGCCGATAATATGAGATATTAAATGTTTAATAACTTTTTTTCTAGTCGAACGATTTTGATCAAATTTGTGGGGCGTGGTCATGACATAAGTGTGTATGTGCCAAAGCACAAGTCTCTAGTACTTGAAATACGTGATTTAGCAATTTGAGGCGAAGGGGCAATTTGAGGGCGTGGCTTCCAAAATTTAACGAAAACCGAAATTGCAGATGGCTCAAATAACACTAAGTGCAAAATTGGAAGACTCTAACTATAAAGATGAATTAAATAGAATTTTATAACTAAATGAAGATATCGGTTTTTAATCGATAACTTTAAAACGATGATAGTTATCCAATATTTGAAACAAACTCGATCGAATCGTGATATACACGAACTTCCAAAAAAATTTGAAGTCTCTAGCTCTTATATCTTCTGAGATCGACGCGTTCAAACATATGGACAGACGGACAGACGGACAGACGGACGGACGGACAGACGGACAGGGCTAAATCGACTCGGCTTCTCTCCCTGATCAAGAATATATACTTTATGGGGTCTGCCACGCCTCCTTCTGCCTGTTACATACGTTTTCACAAAACTATTATACCCTGATTTCCCATTTTTAATGGGTTCAGGGTATATAAATTTGGGGACTCTAGCTATAAAGACGTGGGAGATGCAATTTAATAACTTCATTTTGATAACGTTTTTAATCGATAACATTAAAACGATAGTTGTTATCGTTTTTTTGAAACAAACTTGATCTGCGCACTGTATGCAGGGATCTACATAAAAAATTTCAAGTCTCTAGCTCTTATAGGTTCTGAGATCGACGCGTTCACACATACGGACGGACGGACGGACGGACGGACGGACAGACGGACAGGGCTAAATCGACTCGGCTTGTCTCCCTGATCAAGAATATATATACTTTATGGGGTCTGCCACGCCTCCTTCTGCCTGTTACATACATGCAAACTTCAACAAAAACATTATACCCTGATTTCCCATCTTCAATGGGTTCAGGGTATAAAAATATTGCATATGCTCACAGTACGTGTGCTTTTGCATACGTGCGCCTACATACATACACATACATACACTGCGCGTCATCAGGATAACGCACCCTTCAAATTTATTTATTTATTGAAAAAGATAATTGACATAACTAGAGTCAACTTGAAGATAAACTAAACCCAATTGATAATAGCCTAATAGAACAGACAATTATTTAAAAAATATCACCAAACCGATGGGGGTTTTTTATTTACCATTTATGCCCCAATTCACAGCCCTTTATTTATTATTTATTTATTTATTTATTTTATTATCAAAAAATATAATTGACAAGTCGAGTGCCAACTTAAGTATAAACTAAACAACTTTGTTTAAAGCCTAAAACAAACAGATAAACAATTTCGAAATATCACCAACCCGTTGGGGGTATTTTATTTGCCAGTCCGGCCAGCTATGCCCCAATTCACAGCCCGATGTGGTTAGTGATATTATTGAAATAAAGAAATTTAAGAAAGAGGCAATACAGGAAAATTAAAAGTAAAATTAGAGAATCTAACTGTAAATATAAATATATAATATAATTGATTAGAGGAATAGAGAGTTCAGAGGAAAAAACGTGATAAAATTTATAATAATTCGCGCATAATACATGAAAAGCACTGTGCAACGAGTAATCCGATGTGAGCAGAGGTAAATGCAAAGGGCGAAAGTGTCTAGTTGTTCTTGAAAGAACCGAAAAATGAAGTTTCATTAACAGGAAGGACGAATCAATATTGCCTACAATCAAATTATGTAGAAAAGCAATCCCAAGGATTGTTCTACGGTTTTTTAATGAAGGAAGATCAATAAGAAGGAGACGACTATTATAAGACGGTAGACGGAGATTCGAATCCCAGCTTAGATTTCTTAGAGCAAAGAGAAGAAACTGTTTTTGGACCGATTCAATACGATCCTGGTACACTTTATGCTGTGGAGACCATATAATTGAACAGTATTCTAAAATAGGTCGTACCAATGAAACATAAAGGAGTTTGGTTACAAAAGGATCATTGAACTCTTTCGCCCAACGTTTAATGAAGCCAAGAAAACTTTTGGCTTCATTTATAATGGTTGAGATATGAGTATTGAAGCGAAGTTTTGAATCGAAGAGTACACCTAGATCTTTGACAGAAAAAATGCGTTGCAAAGAATCGCTATTAATTGAATAATTAGCAATGTATGGAGTAGTACGACAGAAGGTCATTGTCATACATTTAGAACAGTTTAAACGCAAACTATTGGCCAAGCACCAAAGTTGGAAGGAATTAGGATCATCTTATAAGCATTGATGATTGATTGCGTTAGACTAAGAAAGGCAAAGTTTTACGGCATCAGCATACATGAAAATCTTTGAATAAGAAATACAGCTGGGAAGGTCATTGATAAATAATGTAAAAAGTAAAGGCCCAAGATGACTACCCAGAGGTACACCTGACAGAACAAAGATTTGTTTCGAAAGAGATGTTCTCAATATAACTCTTTGGGTTCTACCCTTTAAATAGGATGACATCCAAGATAAGAGTTGAGGAGAAAACCCTAAGAGATCAAGCTTATGAAGCAATACTTTATGGTGAACTGAATCAAATGCTTTGCTAAAATCAGTATAAATAACAACAGTTTGCATTTTATTTAATAAACTCTCGTTTACTAGGGAAGTAAATTCCAGCAGATTAGTCGAGGTTGATTGATTAAGAACAAAGCCATGTTGTAGTGGCGAAATAATTGATTTACACAAATGCTGCAAAGTGGAAGTTATTATTTTTTCAAATAACTTCGGAATAGCCGATAGTTTGGCAATACCCCTATAATTAGAAATGTCAGATCGCCCACCTTTCTTATATAGAGGGATAATAAAAGACTCTTTCCAAATAGACGGAAACACAGAGGTTTCCAGAGATAAGTTAAAAGCTTTAGTAAAGGTAACTGAAGGGAATCACAGCATTCCTTTATAACACACTAGGAATATTATCAGCTCCAGGTGAGAAAGACGATTTCATTGACCCAATGGCAGAAATCTGAGACTCAAGGGAAATATTGGAAACGTTAACAATATTTGTAGAATATATATAATATGGATAAGAAGTATTATGGAGGTCTACAGATGAGTAAGTTGACTGAAAGAAATCAGCTAAAAGATCTGAGGAATCCTGATCATTGCAAGAATTCAAAGACTAATAAAAAAATGTGGAAGGTAAACTAGAAGACTTACGTTTCAAATTCACAAAGGAATAAAATTTTTTAGGGTCTCGAGCAAATTGTCTTTTGCAACGCATAAGGTAATTCTCATAGCAACGGGAATTTAAAATGTTAAAATTCCACTTGGCTATGGAATATTTAGACCAGTTAATAGTGGAGCCACACTTTTTTTAAATTTTTAAAACATTTGGACTTAATGTTTCTTAAATTAGAAAGCGTCTGAGTAAACCATGGAGGTTTATTAGAAAAAGGCATAGGGAGACACATAGGAACACACTCATCAATAAGAGAGTTTAAAATGTTATAGAAAATAGTTGATGCAATTAACATCAACAGAATCATATAACGTAGACCAATCTGTTGCACTAAAAAGTTGGTTAAGCAAAGCAAAGTTTCACTTAATGTAACAACGACGTTTAGATGGAGTAGGTTCAGAAATTGGAGGATGATAAATATCCTGAGGTAAACAAAAAGGGGATGATCTGGAAATATTAATGCAAGAGTCATCATTAATAAAAACCAGATCAAGCCATCGATTCAGATGATTTGAGATTGAATTCATCTGACATAGAAATAGAAAGTAATTCATCAAAGAAAAAAATGATCAATTGTAGGAATAAGGGAACTTGAACTAGGATTAGAGATCCAAGAAGTGTTCGGTATATTAAAGTCGCCTAACACCAGAAAGAAATCGTTATCCTTCACGTGTCCATAAATTTCTTTAATGCAAGCCATATGTTGCGCATAAACTTGAAAATCAGAAGTGGGGGGAATATATGAACAAGTAATAAAGAGGGAGCAAGATTTAAGAGTAAGTTTAACAGCAACAATCTCGATATCATGAGATGCGGAAAAAATAAAAGATTCAGAAAGGATATAAGATTTAACGCCCAATAAGACACCTCCACTTCTACGAGTCCGTCGATCATGTCTGTAAATAGTGAAATCGTTCGAGAGAATCTCACTATTATAAACATTCGGGCTTAACCACGTTTCAGTCAGGGTAATAATGTCAAAACGAACACTGAAACTACTCAAAAAGAGCCTTTTGAGCTTAGAATTCAGACCACGAACGTTTTGATATATTAAGGAAATCTGTGAAGAAGGTTGAACTGTTTTTAGTTTTTTGGCACAATATTGGATGAAGATTGTACTGAGGAAGGGTTTAGCAAAACCGGAGACAGCCTATTTCGACTCTTATGCTTAAATTCATGCACAACTACATGAGGAGGCCAAAATTTGGTGTCGCAAATTGTTGTACTGAGGAAGGGTTTAGCAAAACCGGAGACAGCCTAGTTCGACTCTTATGCTTAAATTCATGCACAACTACGTGAGGAGGCCAAAACTTGGCGTCACAAATCGTTGTGAAGAATTCAGATGAAACTTGATTTTAAAAGAAGCAATTTCACGAGGAGTTGCAAAATTAAACTTCGATATAGAGACTTTAGCAATTGATTTACTGGAAAGAAAAGCAGAAACAGCTTCACATGACGTGTCAGATGAAAGCCTGGATAAGAACACTTGCTTTCGGGGTGAAACGACAGATAAAGTAGGTATGGTAAGTGAAGGAGAAATGGCCAGAGTGTTGTTCATAGTTTGAGCAACAGATGAAGACAACGGGGTTGGAATCAGTGAAGACTCTGGGATATCTAATACTGGTGTCCCTGACGCACTGCAAGAAGGTGGAATCGCAAGAGAGTCTGAACAAGGTGTAGAAGGCGCTAATAAATTTGGAGACAAAGATATTGAAGGTGGTACCAACTGAGAGGCCGTCAACGTCTCAGCTTGAGAAGATTCAAAATCATATTGATTTAATAATTTATCACCAGCATCTACTTCACTAGATAACTGTTTAGATATTTTATTAAGTTTTATACCCTGAACCCATTGAAAATGGGAAATCAGGGTATAATGTTTTTTTTGAAAGGCGTATGTATGTAACAGGCAGAAGGAGGCGTGGCAGACCCCATAAAGTATATATATTCTTGATCAGGGAGACAAGCCGAGTCGATTTAGCCCTGTCCGTCTGTCTGTCCGTCTGTCCTACAGGAACCTACATACAAAATTTCAAGTCTCTAGCTCTTGTAGGTTCTGAGATCGACGCGTTCACACATACGGACGGACGGACGGACGGACGGACGGACAGACGGACAGGGCTAAATCGACTCGGCTTGTCTCCCTGATCAAGAATATATATACTTTATGGGGTCTGCCACGCCTCCTTCTGCCTGTTACATACATGCAAACTTCAACAAAAACATTATACCCTGATTTCCCATCTTCAATGGGTTCAGGGTATAAAAATATTGCATATGCTCACAGTACGTGTGCTTTTGCATACGTGCGCCTACATACATACACATACATACACTGCGCGTCATCAGGATAACGCACCCTTCAAATTTATTTATTTATTGAAAAAGATAATTGACATAACTAGAGTCAACTTGAAGATAAACTAAACCCAATTGATAATAGCCTAATAGAACAGACAATTATTTAAAAAATATCACCAAACCGATGGGGGTTTTTTATTTACCATTTATGCCCCAATTCACAGCCCTTTATTTATTATTTATTTATTTATTTATTTTATTATCAAAAAATATAATTGACAAGTCGAGTGCCAACTTAAGTATAAACTAAACAACTTTGTTTAAAGCCTAAAACAAACAGATAAACAATTTCGAAATATCACCAACCCGTTGGGGGTATTTTATTTGCCAGTCCGGCCAGCTATGCCCCAATTCACAGCCCGATGTGGTTAGTGATATTATTGAAATAAAGAAATTTAAGAAAGAGGCAATACAGGAAAATTAAAAGTAAAATTAGAGAATCTAACTGTAAATATAAATATATAATATAATTGATTAGAGGAATAGAGAGTTCAGAGGAAAAAACGTGATAAAATTTATTATAATTCGCGCATAATACATGAAAAGCACTGTGCAACGAGTAATCCGATGTGAGCAGAGGTAAATGCAAAGGGCGAAAGTGTCTAGTTGTTCTTGAAAGAACCGAAAAATGAAGTTTCATTAACAGGAAGGACGAATCAATATTGCCTACAATCAAATTATGTAGAAAAGCAATCCCAAGGATTGTTCTACGGGTTTTTAATGAAGGAAGATCAATAAGAAGGAGACGACTATTATAAGACGGTAGACGGAGATTCGAATCCCAGCTTATATTTCTTAGAGCAAAGAGAAGAAACTGTTTTTGGACCGATTCAATACGATCCTGGTACACTTTATGCTGTGGAAACCATATAATTGAACAGTATTCTAAAATAGGTCGTACCAATGAAACATAAAGGAGTTTGGTTACAAAAGGATCATTGAACTCTTTCGCCCAACGTTTAATGAAGCCAAGAAAACTTTAGGCTTCATTTATAATGGTTGAGATATGAGTATTGAAGCGAAGTTTTGAATCGAAGAGTACATCTAGATCTTTGACAGAAAAAATGCGTTGCAAAGAATCGCTATTAATTGAATAATTAGCAATGTATGGAGTAGTACGACAGAAGGTCATTGTCATACATTTAGAACAGTTTAAACGCAAACTATTGGCCAAGCACCAAAGTTGGAAGGAATTAGGATCATCTTATAAGCATTGATGATTGATTGCGTTAGACTAAGAAAGGCAAAGTTTTACGGCATCAGCATACATGAAAATCTTTGAATAAGAAATACAGCTGGGAAGGTCATTGATAAATAATGTAAAAAGTAAAGGCCCAAGATGACTACCCAGAGGTACACCTGACAGAACAAAGATTTGTTTCGAAAGAGATGTTCTCAATATAACTCTTTGGGTTCTACCCTTTAAATAGGATGACATCCAAGATAAGAGTTGAGGAGAAAACCCTAAGAGATCAAGCTTATGAAGCAATACTTTATGGTGAACTGAATCAAATGCTTTGCTAAAATCAGTATAAATAACAACAGTTTGCATTTTATTTAATAAACTCTCGTTTACTAGGGAAGTAAATTCCAGCAGATTAGTCGAGGTTGATTGATTAAGAACAAAGCCATGTTGTAGTGGAGAAATAATTGATTTACACAAATGCTGCAAAGTGGAAGTTATTATTTTTTCAAATAACTTCGGAATAGCCGATAGTTTGGCAATACCCCTATAATTAGAAATGTCAGATCGCCCACCTTTCTTATATAGAGGGATAATAAAAGACTCTTTCCAAATAGACGGAAACACAGAGGTTTCCAGAGATAAGTTAAAAGCTTTAGTAAAGGTAACTGAAGGGAATCACAGCATTCCTTTATAACACAACTAGGAATATTATCAGCTCCAGGTGAGAAAGACGATTTCATTGACCCAATGGCAGAAATCTGAGACTCAAGGGAAATATTGGAAACGTTAACAATATTTGTAGAATATATATAATATGGATAAGAAGTATTATGGAGGTCTACAGATGAGTAAGTTGACTGAAAGAAATCAGCTAAAAGATCTGAGGAATCCTGATCATTGCAAGAATTCAAAGACTAATAAAAAAATGTGGAAGGTAAACTAGAAGACTTACGTTTCAAATTCACAAAGGAATAAAATTTTTTAGGGTCTCGAGCAAATTGTCTTTTGCAACGCATAAGGTAATTCTCATAGCAACGGGAATTTAAAATGTTAAAATTCCACTTGGCTATGGAATATTTAGACCAGTTAATAGTGGAGCCACACTTTTTTTTAAATTTTTAAAACATTTGGACTTAATGTTTCTTAAATTAGAAAGCGTCTGAGTAAACCATGGAGGTTTATTAGAAAAAGGCATAGGGAGACACATAGGAACACACTCATCAATAAGAGAGTTTAAAATGTTATAGAAAATAGTTGATGCAATTAACATCAACAGAATCATATAACGTAGACCAATCTGTTGCACTAAAAAGTTGGTTAAGCAAAGCAAAGTTTCACTTAATGTAACAACGACGTTTAGATGGAGTAGGTTCAGAAATTGGAGGATGATAAATATCCTGAGGTAAACAAAAAGGGGATGATCTGGAAATATTAATGCAAGAGTCATCATTAATAAAAACCAGATCAAGCCATCGATTCAGATGATTTGAGATTGAATTCATCTGACATAGAAATAGAAAGTAATTCATCAAAGAAAAAAATGATCAATTGTAGGAATAAGGGAACTTGAACTAGGATTAGAGATCCAAGAAGTGTTCGGTATATTAAAGTCGCCTAACACCAGAAAGAAATCGTTATCCTTCACGTGTCCATAAATTTCTTTAATGCAAGCCATATGTTGCGCATAAACTTGAAAATCAGAAGTGGGGGGAATATATGAACAAGTAATAAAGAGGGAGCAAGATTTAAGAGTAAGTTTAACAGCAACAATCTCGATATCATGAGATGCGGAAAAAATAAAAGATTCAGAAAGGATATAAGATTTAACGCCCAATAAGACACCTCCACTTCTACGAGTCCGTCGATCATGTCTGTAAATAGTGAAATCGTTCGAGAGAATCTCACTATTATAAACATTCGGGCTTAACCACGTTTCAGTCAGGGTAATAATGTCAAAACGAACACTGAAACTACTCAAAAAGAGCCTTTTGAGCTTAGAATTCAGACCACGAACGTTTTGATATATTAAGGAAATCTGTGAAGAAGGTTGAACTGTTTTTAGTTTTTTGGCACAATATTGGATGAAGATTGTACCGAGGAAGGGTTTAGCAAAACCGGAGACAGCCTAGTTCGACTCTTATGCTTAAATTCATGCACAACTACGTGAGGAGGCCAAAACTTGATTTTAAAAGAAGCAATTTCACGAGGAGTTGCAAAATTAAACTTCGATATAGAGACTTTAGCATTTGATTTACTGGAAAGAAAAGCAGAAACAGCTTCACATGACGTGTCAGATGAAAGCCTGGATAAGAACACTTGCTTTCGGGGTGAAACGACAGATAAAGTAGGTATGGTAAGTGAAGGAGAAATGGCCAGAGTGTTGTTCATAGTTTGAGCAACAGATGAAGACAACGGGGTTGGAATCAGTGAAGACTCTGGGATATCTAATACTGGTGTCCCTGACGCACTGCAAGAAGGTGGAATCGCAAGAGAGTCTGAACAAGGTGTAGAAGGCGCTAATAAATTTGGAGACAAAGATATTGAAGGGGGTACCAACTGAGAGGCCGTCAACGTCTCAGCTTGAGAAGATTCAAAATCATATTGATTTAATAATTTATCACCAGCATCTACTTCACTAGATAACTGTTTAGATATTTTATTAAGTTTTATACCCTGAACCCATTGAAAATGGGAAATCAGGGTATAATGTTTTTTTTGAAAGGCGTATGTATGTAACAGGCAGAAGGAGGCGTGGCAGACCCCATAAAGTATATATATTCTTGATCAGGGAGACAAGCCGAGTCGATTTAGCCCTGTCCGTCTGTCTGTCCGTCTGTCCTACAGGAACCTACATACAAAATTTCAAGTCTCTAGCTCTTGTAGGTTCTGAGAACGACGCGTTCATACATACGGACAGACGGACAGACGGACGGACAGGGCTAAATCGACTCGGCTTGTCTCCCTGATCAAGAATATATATACTTTATGGGGTCTGCCACGCCTCCTTCTGCCTGTTACATACACTTCAACAAAAACATTATACAAGATATCGAATTTTTATACCCTGAACCCATTGAAAATGGGAAATCAGGGTATAAAAATTCGATATCTTGTTTATACTGAGAGATATTAATGCTTAAACTTGAAATACAAAAATTACCTGTGGCTGCCCGCAGGGGTCCAGGTAGGTATCTCAGTCTCGGCAACGAAGACTGTGACGATGCTCCTTAAGGGCAAACTGTCAACTGGCAGATCGCCCGCCGTAAGCTTTGCAGGAGCAAACTTACTGTATGTGACGCAATATCGTTATCACAGTTGGCGAGCGGTTGAGCAGTTGGCGAGCGGTTTCTCCCGCATATCACGTATATACGTGATCGGCTAACTGGAGTCGTCGGAGCCCTGACCCGTGTGCTACGCGTCGACTGGGGACTCAGTCCGAAAGCACGGCGAAGGATATATGCCGGACTCATGGTGCTTTGTGCACTATTTGGTGCCTCGGTATGGTACAAGATGGCGATGAGACTAGTCGGGCCAGGAGGGTGCTCAAGTTCTGCCATCGGCGCATCCTTTTAGGATGTTTGCCCACGTGCCGAACGGTATCTACTGATGCCCTTGAAGTGCTAACTGGAGCTCCACCGCAGGACCTAGTTGCCATGCGCACCGCTATGCAGTTTAAGCTGAAGCGGAACTACCCCATGGTAGAAGGCGATTGGCTCTACGATCAAGATGTTTCCACCCTTGATCGCAGGATGAGGAGAGCCTTGCTGAACGAGCGCATGTTGCGCGAATGGCAGCTCCTGTGGGATGACAGCGAACACGGCCGTGTTACGCATAAGATTGTGAGGAACATTATATGCAGGCACGTCTCAACCTGTATAATTGCATGTATTTGCTATGCATTTATATGGGTGGGCGTGCAGGCATATAAATGTTCCACACAGCGACGCGAGTACGGTAAGAGCGACCCTCGCGACTGGAAAAGGGTCAAAGGCGAGCGATGGGACTCTCTCTCGCTCGCTCTTTCCGATTCAGCGATTACTCGCGTCGCACTCTCTGCGTTGATCGTGCACCGCTACTTTCACTCGCAGACGTATAACGGTGTTTCGGCCACGCGATCAGGCGTATTTGGCGTTGCACCAAATCAGGCGATGTTGCCGTTAAGGCAGACCCGAAGAGGAGGCGGCCCCGCTACAGAGAGCCGAGGCAGGCCCCGCTACAGAGAGCCGAGGCAGGCCCCGCTACAGAGAGCCGAGGCAGGCCCCGCTCCAGAGCCGAAGCAGGGCCTGCGGCGCTGCTATAAAAAGGCGCCCACGGCTCGGCACTGGGTCAGTCGATTCCAATTAAAAGTGAAAGTGCCGAGTGTCAACGGGAGTGAAAATGTAAAGTGCAACGAAGGACAACGAGGGACATCAAGGACACAAAGGACATCGTAGGACTTCTACAAGGATATTCAGAGGAATATCCTGGACGCATACCAAACCGTATCGTTGAGGACAGAGGTACGGCCAGCAGCTGGCGCTAGAGTAGCATAGCCTGAACAGCAGTGTGAGGTTAGTGAGGGTAGGCGTGCGGAAGAACGTAAGCCTTCTGAGACGCGGTTTAGAGTGCCAGCGAGTAAATCCAGTTGTAGGAAGTGCGGGTGGTGATCCAAGCGAACTGCTGTAGAACACAGCGTGTATCCTGGCGTACTCTGGAGTGCTCTGCAACCTCTAGACGGCTCAGAGGCTAATCGGTCGTTAGTCGAAGTGCTTCTCACGGCACCTACGAATCAGCTATAGCCTAAGATCACTTTGCTGTACTACAATAATTATATATCTACGTGAATAAACCATTTTTTACACTATCTAAAAAGCAGGACTTATCGGCAAGCGCCCAACATATAAATTTGTTGGCACGAACACACAGTCGGCTGAGTGCGGCCCGGCTTAAACTCGGGGCAAACCGAAGGTTCGTTACAACTGGCGCCCAACGATAAATAGAGGCCCTGCGATAAATAGAGTCAATAAGTGCTTTTAGAAAATATAACAAGTAAGAAAACTCTAGTCGAGACCGCTCGACTAGGGTATACCCTGAACCCTGCGAAGAAACGCTATTCCGTGCATTCTCCGTTTCTTTTATAAAACATATGTATATGTATGTTCATTACAAGCAACACATACACACACACATACATAGGCGAACGCACACACAAACGCCAGTCGGTGCGTCAGCTGATCTTTGGCTGCTGTTTGCATGGCAATGTTATGGGAAATTAAATGTTTAATAACTTTTTTTCTAGAGCAACGATTTTGATCAAATTTGTTGGGCGTCATCATGGCATCCATATGTATATATGTGCCAAAGCACAAGTCTCTAGTATTTGATATACGGGAGTTACAAATTTGAGGCGAAGGGGGCGTGGCACCCAAAATTTAACAAAAACCGAAATTGCGTAAGGCCAAAATAACACTAAATGCACAATACGAAGACTATAGCTAGAAAGATGAATTAAATAGAATTTTATAACTAAATGAAGATATCAGTTTTTAATCGATGACAATAACACGATGATAGTTATCGAATTTCTGAAACAAACTCGATATGCGCGCCCTATACAGGGACCTACAAAAAAAGATTTGAAGTCTCTAGCTATTGTAAGTTCTGAGATCGACGCGTTCATACATACGGACAGACGGACAGACAGACGGACAGGGCTAAATCGACTCGGCTTGTCTCCCTGATCAAGAATATATATACTTTATGGGGTCTGCCACGCCTCCTTCTGCCTGTTACATACATACGCCTTTCAACAAAAACATTATACCCTGATTTCCCATTTTCAATGGGTTCAGGGTATAATAAATATAAATATGGTGCGAGCGTGGGTATATAACCTTAAGAAAGAGGAGGAGATACGCTACGGCCTGGAGTTCGGATTGAACCTATCAGGCACCTTGGACATAATGCGGAGGCAATTTGGCGAGTGGGTCGACGAGAATGAGGGAAGGATTCCGTATTCTCTCAGGATCGCCGACATCGCATGCCTCCATGGGCGACGGTCTCCATGAAGGGAGGAAATTTTGTCCGCCGTCGAGGAAGAGGATCTGGAGGATCGAGGGGAGAGGACACAAGGCCCGCGAGTGTCACTTCCATCCACTAGTGCTTCCGCCGCCCGCCATAATGAGACCCAGCAAGGACCCTGGAGGGCCATATCCACTCCACAGCCCGAAATAAGGACGCGAGAGCCGAGTTTGGCAGGGCTCGAGTATTTCGATGGCACATCGAAGCCTCTGGAATTTCAGGAGCAGGTGGAGTGGTCGGCCGACACATATGGCCTGAATCTGGAACTGATCCCGAGGGCGATGCCGGAGCGTCTCGAAGGCATGGCTCTGAAATGGTACGTGGCCAATAATCGACACTGGACGTCGTGGGAGGCAGGGATTCTTCCTGCCTAGGGACTACCTGGAGAACATTAAGGAGGAAGTCTCGAGGCGGAGGCAGATGCTGGGTGAGGCGTTCAAGTTGTATAGGATGGAGATGCAGACCCTGATGAGGCCACTACGCTATGCGGCGGATCGGAAGATGAAGCTGATATATAATGACAGCTTGCCGGATCTGCATGCCTATGCTCGGCCTTACCAGTTCCGGAGCCTGACGGAGGTGATGATGCTGGCGGACGAGTTCGAGGACTTGGAGAGGGATCGGGAGAAGCTGAGGCAGAAATCCTAGTTTTGTTTAACGTGGCGTGTACCCCAAAAGGGGTTTACAACCACGGTACTCGTTTGTGCCACATAGTACAGCGGGTGAATTCAATGCGTCCACCAACGCCCCTAAAGAAATATTTTAAGTACCAGTTCGAACATATGCTGTCGGGCATGTTGTTACCTCTTGGTCAGGGGCGAGGCCTATCGTAACCTCTGCTGGCTACGGGTACAGCATCCGGCCGCGATTCAACGCCACGTTGAACCATGTCAGCTTTAACACCACAGCCACCACGAAACTCCCATAAAAGGGGGCCAACCTCATTGGGCTGGCCTTGGCCACCAGCCCATCCCGTGGTTCAAATTAACAGCTTTGATAGGCTGATTGCAGTCTAAACTGCTTCCCAATTAGGTTTCCGACAACCAGGAGCACTTCGGCTAACGAGCGGTCAGCCTCTGAGCCGTCTAGAGGTTGCAGAACACTCCAGAGTACGCCAGAATACGCGCTGTGATCTCTAGCGGTTCTCTTGGATCACCACATGCACTCCTACAACTGGATGTACTCGCTGGCACTCTAGACCGCGTCTCAGAAGGCTTACGTTCTTCCGCATGCCTACCCTCACTAACCTCACACTCCTTGTTTCAGGCTACGCTGCTCTAGCACCAACTGCCGGCCGTACCTCTGTCCTCAAGGATACGGTTGCGTCCAGGATATTCCTCTGAATACCCTTGTAGAAGTACCACGATGTCCTTTGTGTCCTTGATGTCCCTCGTTGTCCTTCGTTGTCCTTCGTTGTCCTTCGTTGCACTTTACACTTTTCACTCTGTTGACACTCGGCACTTTCACTTTTAACTCGAATCGACTGACCCAGTGCCGAGCCGTGGGCGCCTTTTTATAGCAGCGCCGTAGGCCCAGTCGCGAGGGTCGCTCTTACCGTACTCGCGTCGCTGTGTGGAACATTTATATGCCTGCACGCCCACCCATATAAATGCACAGCAAAGACATGCAATTATACAGGTTGAGACGTGCTTGCATATAATGTTCCTCACACTCCCCTCTTTCTTCGGGAAACACGAAAACTTTCCGAAATTTTAAATTTGACGCCACTTCAACCGTTCTGCTCCTCTTTGTTTTGCTCCACCCGCATTACTCAGTGTTGCCACCTGGCACGCGATGTCGATCCACCCAGTGGCAACGCCGTACTCACTGCTGTGTAATGGACATTATGCATGACCAATGAAAAACTGGAGCGTCTGCTCACTTTAGCTTTTTGTTATTGAATGAATCTTTATTTCGGTTTTAGAGTGTGCTTAGCCTAAGAACATTATGTATAGATAAAAGGGTTCTGCCACTGAGAGCAGCGACAGAATGGGAGAGCGTAGAATATGTACATATGTATGTATATGCAGACGGCATATACATAAGACATAAATGCTTATGCTGCAGATCTCACGCTGCAGGCCCGCCAACATATAACCGTATCATATGAGGGCTTATGCGCGGATGCGTTACGTAAACACAGCGACAAAGTGCCACTGTGTATATGAGTGTAATACTCTAACTGACGATGGTCGTATGCTTATTTAACGTACAACATGCTACACCCCTCTTTTTAAAAAATTAACGTAATATAATGTAGTTATTTAATATAAAAATAGTTATTAATGTTATTTTATTTATATATAATTATATATTATGTTGTATTTATTTGAAAAAAATTTTTTTTTAAATGTTAAAACAAATACAAATTTATTTTTTCTTTTTTAGCTTTTTCAAAAAACTTGTTCATATATATATATATATATATATATATATATATATATATATATATATATATATTGAAAATGGGAAAATCAGGGTATAATGTTTTTGTTGGAGGGCGTATGTATGTAACAGGCAGAAGGAGGCGTGGTATATATATTCTTGATCAGGATGACAAGCCGAGTTGATATAGCCATGTCCGTCTGTCCGTCCGTCTGTCCGTCTGTCCGTATGTATGAACGCGTCGTTCTCAGAACCTACAATAGCTAGAGACTTGAAATTTTTTATGTAGGTTCCTGTATATCACGAAAAATTCGAGTTTGTTTCAGAAATTCGATAACTGTTATCCTTTTTTTGTTATCGATTAAAAACGAAAATCTAAATTAAGCTATAAAATTCTATCTAATTCATATTTCTAGCTGTAGTCGTCAGATTTTGCATTTAGTGTTATGTAAGCCTTACGCAATTTCGGTTTTTGTTAAATTTTGGGTACCACGCCCCCTTTGCCTCAAATTTGTAACTCCCGTATATCAAATACTAGAGACTTGTGCTTCCTCACATACATACATATGGATGACATGATCACGCCCAACAAGTTTGATCAAAATCGTTACTCTAGAAAAAAAGTTATTAAACATTTAATTTCCCATAACATTGCCATGCAAAGCAGCCAAAGAACAGCTGACGCACCGACTGGCGTGTGTGTGTGCGTTCGCCTGTGTATGTGTGTGTATGCTTTGCTTGCAATGGACGTACATATGCATGTGTACATAAAAGAAACAAATAATGCTTGGAATAGCGGTTCTTCGCAGGGTTCAGGGGATCTCTTAGTCGAGCGGTCTCGACTAGAGTTTTCTTACTTGTTTCTAATAATATTCGAGCTCTCTTATACGCGTTTTCTAATCTAAATTTAGCTTCCTTAGAGTAATCTTCTATATTACATATAGGTTCTATATTGTTTAAGCTATTAAATTGTATTGGTAGGTTGTTTTGTCTACCAAATACTAGTTCATATGGACAATTATGAGTTACTGATGGTGTTGTGTTAAAACAATACAAGAAATACTGTAACCATATGTCCCAATCAGTTTTATCTACTGAAATATATGAACGAATGTACTCATTGAATGTCCTATGACTTCTTTCAATGGTACTTAATGTCTGGTGGTGGTGTGCTGTAGATGTTATGTTATCTATTTTTAAATATTTGCACAAGTCAGTAATGATTGAATTTTTATACTATTTCACGTAGTGATATAGTATATTGGGTTTGTGCAATGTCCGTCATGCTGTCCGTCCGTTTGTCCGTCTGTCCGTCCGTCCGTCTGTCCGTCTGTCCGTATGAACGCAAGCCATTTCCACGCTATTGAGGCTAGAGACTTGAAATTTGAAACATATACTCGTGTATACCCTCGTCTGATAAAGTGTCAAGATTTTCCCGATACGCCCACTAGGGGCGTGGCAAATCGGAAAATGCATTTTCCTGTATCTCAGAAACACTACTTCTAGAAGGGCTAGAGAGTTGAGATTTTAACTGAACACTCATGTCGACATCCCAAAATCAAAAAGCTATGGCGGATATATCTACGCCCATTGGGGGCGTGGCAAATCGGGTCAAACTGTATCTTCTACAGTTTTAAAGCTAGAACGCCCAAATTTGGCACGTGGGTTACTGTTACGATCCTATAAAAATTTTATGGCCACGCCTACTAGGGGCGTGGTAAATCGGATCTGAATATATGGTGATTTTGCTAGTTTCGTTATATTTTGAGCACTATTGATGCTAGAGACTTGAGACTTGGTATATATACTCGGGTTAACATCCCACAATCGAAAAGGTATGGCGGATATATCTACGCCTTCAGGGGGCGTGGCAAGTAATATCAGCTTATATCTCCCACAGTTTTAGTGCTAGAAGCTTCAAAGAAGCTGCTAAGTTACTGGAGGCCTCCTCTATCGATTCCCCAAAAATTATTGTTACGCCCCAAAAGTGGCGTGACATACAGAAAAATACCCTGTAATTTTCGCATATTTCGACTGTAAGCATTCAAACTTTACAGTTATATTCCTAAACGCCCACTCTATGCACATGCCAAAAATTATTTGTCTGCGGCCACTGGGGGCGTGGCAAATCAAAACTGAAACATCTGCAGTTTCCGAGCCAATAACGCGCCACATAATGACTTTGTGACCTTTGACCTTGTCTTTTGATTTGTTAAATTATATATACGTGTTTGAAAAGAATATTTTATTAATACAAAATAACTAAATAGAGAAAATATATCAAAAATATCAACATGACCGCACCGGGGTTCGAGCCCACACCTCTACGCTCGCCAACGAACTTATGTATATCACATTTTCTGAGCTGCCACCTCTCTCATTTTGAGAGTTGCCACCTCTCTCATTTTGAGAAATGCCATCTCTCTCGAATTAGGTGCGTGTTTTTGTTAAGGTAAGGGTTCTAAGCTTCGATCCTAATTGAAACTGTCTGGCCACCTCCAATAAAAAGTTTTAATCTGCAGCTAATTTGAGCGGCGACAGTGGGGATTTAAGATTAAATTTTAAAAAATATAATGTGATAGATGCCCCTGTGTGCTGCTGGGACGTGAAATAGTATTTCGCTGTCGGTTGCGTCCGACAGCAACGTTCTTATTTGTTATATTCTGTTTCCATGTCCGTAATGAACGTCTTCATTGGACCGTACTTCAGAATAAAAGATTCGAATATGGTTTTTGCGACAGTTGTTGCGCATTATTTGGAATAGGAATTGCTACTAAATACTTAGTCAAATCACATATTAAAGTGATTGCATATTCATTCCCATTTTCCGAACGTGGTAGTGGACTAATTGTGTCTACTATCTCTCTGTCAAAAGCATATTAGGGAGTCTCGGTTATTATCATAGGTGCTCTTGTATGTTTCGTCGTTTTCGACGTCAGGCATTTTGGACATTTATTAATGTATTCTTTTGCATGTTTAGTCATGTTTTTCCAATAATATTGTCTCTTTATTTTCGCAATTGTTTTATTAATTCCTGTATGACCTCCTTGAATTGGATCGTCATGGAATGTAGACAGTATAGCTTCTTTTTCTTCATCAACTGGGATGAGGGTCACCGGCTTGAGTAGCGCTACTCTTAATGATTTTAAATAATTATTGCCCATATTTTTGGAAGTATCTATTGAAATTGATTCAAAGATCTTTTCGCTCGGTGCCACTTTTAGTTGGCTGATTTTAAATACACCGGCTTGCCATTCAAGCCTTTGGAAAAACTGACCTAAATCGAGAATTCCATTGGAGTACAAATCGCTAACATAAATTCTTGCAATAATTTTTAAATAAATTCTTTTGTCTACTTTGGTGCCTGGTAGTGACTTTCAGGACTTTTCTATTCAAATCAATTAGATCGGATATTGTTATCCTTGATAGAGCATCTGCCACAAAATTGTCTTTACCTCTCAGATACTCAACTGTAAAATCATACTCTTCCAGTTCGAGTCGCATGCGTGTTAATTTAGAACTTGGATTTACCATAGAAAATAAATATGTTAAGGGTCTGTGATCTGTTTTAACTGTAAAGTGTTTGCCATATATATATGGTCGAAAATGTGTTATTGCCCAATGTATTGCTGCTAGTTCTTGTTCTGTAGTACTCTTATTGCTTTCACCTTTAGTGAATGCTCTTGATGCATATGCAACTGGGAGTTGGAGTCCATTATAGTTTTGAGTTAAAACTGCTCCACATGCTTGTTTGCTTGCATCTGTCATTATACAAAATTCTTTGTTAAAATCTGGGCACTGTAATAGATTTGGTTGAACAAGTGCCTTTTTAAGGTATTGGAATGCTTTTTCACATTCAGCGGTCCATTCAAATGGGACATTCTTTTTACATAATCTAGTTATGTGCCGTGAATATTCGGCGAAGTTTTTTATAAATCGTCTATAGTAATTAAAAAATGCAACGAATCTTCTAGCGCTATCTGCGTCCGTAGGGACTGGATAATTATTGATAACAGCAAATTTTTTATCATCAGGGAGTATTCCCTTATCTGTGCATCTGTGACCTAAAAACGTCACCTCGTGCATGAAGAATGAACATTTTTCTGGATGTAATTTGAGATTGTGTTTTCTACAAAGTTTGAAAACATCTGTTAGATGTTTAATCATATGTTGTTCAGAACAACCAATAACGATTAGATCATCCATATAAAGAAAAGCTTGTGTAGGCTCTAGGCCTGAAAATGCTATTGTCATCATTCTCTGAAATGAATTAGGTGCTATTTTTAAGCCAAATGGTAATCGCGAGAAGCGAAAAAGACGTTATATTTCTTGAGTTTTCCTCAAGCTCGATTTGATGGAAACCTGACATTAAGTCAAGGCATGAAAAATATTTAGCTCGACCCAATTGATCAACAATATCATCAATTCTGGGGAGTGGAAATTTATCTGACAGCAATTTTTTGTTTATTTGACGATAGTCGATTACTAATCGCCATCTTTTATCCTTAGTGCCTGGAATGGTTTTCTTTGGTACTAATAAGAGTGGGCTATTATAGGGTGATACAGACGGTTCAACAATTTTTTGTTCAATTAACTTTCCAACTTGATGCTGGATTTCTTCTATTTGGCTATGCGGACATCGATAATTTTTTACATATACTGGCTCGTCGTCTTTAAGTCTTAACTGTTGTTTATAGAAATTGTTTGTTGTGATTGGTTCGGATTCAAGTCCGAACACATCACTGTACTGGGTGCATATTTCCTCGAGTGGTTTTTGAATAGTGTTGGAAAATTTTTCCTTAACTTGCTAATCACGGTTTCTGTTCTATTATTATTGAGATTTTGAACTACTTCGTAGTTCGAAAGTGCTTCGAATTTTAAGTTATTTATGCCTAGAGTTTGGCATGTATCTGTAGTATTTAGGAATCGGACAAAAGCATTATGGGCTGTTACAATCGTATTTGCAACATAGACACCCTGTTTAATTTCCTGATTTGGAATTAAAATGTTTTCTTCTGTTGAAGATAACTCAATTTTACGTATTACTTGTGATCTTGCTGGTAGAAGTGTGGAATTAGTACCAGAACTAAACGTTATTGGAACATAGATAGGATACGTTAAATTTTGTGGCCTAATTATAAACCAATCATCTGAACTATTGTAATCTAACTGACAATTGTATTTTTTAATAAAATCTAATCCGATTATTCCATCGCAAGGGATTGCGAAATCCGCATGAAGTATATGGAATTCATATGGAATAATGTACTTGTCTGTCTGCAATTCAATTGAAGCTATTCCTTTGGAGTTTATTACTCCTTCTCCTATACCTCGAATATCTATGATTCTATTTGCTTGGATGTCGTGAAAGACATCAGAATTTATAATTGAAATATCTGCACCTGTATCTATTAAGAATATTATTTTTTTATTTGCTGCAACATTTTTGAATGATACAAAATTGTTGAGACTTAAGTTGACAGTATATATTTTACTATTTAACCTTGTGTATCTGGAGGGGTTTGAGAGTTTCCCGAATTATTTTGGGCGAGACGGACATTATAGTTATTGTTATTATTACGGTTGTTCCCGTTTTGGTTATTGCCTCGGTTGGAATTATTCCTACCTCTGTTATAACCTCGACCACCTCTATTGTTATTAGGGTGATAGTTACCTCGGCCATTGCCTCTTCCTCTGTGGGAATAGAAACAACCGCCCCTACTATTGCGGCCTCGCTGAAATAATACTGTACTTGTACTTCCAGTCATTTCTGTGCTGCAATGAATATATTTACTCATCACATCATTGAAAGTAACGAAGTTTCCAGCTTCCAGTATTATTTTGAGTTTCTCATGCTCACAATTCTTAATCATTGCAGAAACAGACTCGTTTGTGGAGAATTTCTCTGCATTGTTTGGGTCTAGGCCGTTATCAATAAAGGCTGCCTCCAGTTGTTTTCGCAAATTGTCTATTTCAGTTGCGTACTGGGTGGCAGTTTTGCCTTTTTATTTTATATTCATTAATTTAGCTTTTAGTACGTCGGGAGATTCTCCTTTTACTGTTTCTTTAAGCTTATTTATTATTCCAGATGTAGTGGTCTCGTCTTGTACCTTATACAAGATTGTGCCAATTATTTTTGACTTTACGACCTCTACTGCTATATCTTCCTGATCGCCTTTGGTTCTATCTACAAGGTTCAATGCTGTTATGAACCGATTTAACGTCAACTTTTTACCGTCAAATTCGGGTACTGAAGAGGAAACCTGCTTCACATATTCCCTGTCCAAAGCGGTCTGATTAGCCATTGTTTATATATTTTCTTTCAATAGTTCAGTATCGCTTTCGCTATCCGAATTTATTACAGGTTTGGACTCATCCAAATCTTGTAATTGGTTTTCGTCAAATTCAACTAGTTCGTTGATATTTGAAGGGATTATTATATCAACACTCCTTCTAATGCTGATATTTTGCAATCTTTCACGGAGTGATTTAATTGTTTTTTGACATTGATTTGTGTTCATATGTCAATTTTTCATATACTTGATTTACTGCTGTTACCATATTATTATATTGATCTGTTAAAATGCGCAAATGATGTATCACTGTTTCTGTTTTTATTGTTTTATCAGAATTGATACATTTGTATGATTTCCCAAATTTGTCTTTGAAATCATTAATTGCATTCACTAACGCACTCCATTCCATTTCTTATCGGAAAAATGGAGATATTAGCGTTTTAAGCTCAGCATCAATGTATTAGTAATATCAAGTATTGAACATTTTTTTATGTATATATATATATATATATATATATATATATATATTTTATATTGTTTCTAATCTATCTGCTCTTCTTGTATATTTTTTCTTCAAGCACTTGTTGTGCAACTTGTATAATTTTGTTAAAGTGCTTGCAAGTAACAATATAACTATAATTACAAGCATGATTGTTATAAATTTTAAATCTACTGAAATAGTTTCTACATTGTTAATGACATTTGCGGTTGAATCAGCTACTTTGGACTCGTGGTCCAACATGATTACTGTTTCTTTTTTTAAATAATCCTCTTTTAGGATAGAATTTGAGAATAAAAATTTAGAAATAGGTATATATATATTTTTTTCATTAGTTCTTTCTTTTTTTTATTTTCTTAGCATTAATGCTTGACTGATTTTACATTTCGTGAGCGCCAAAACTATAAGATCGCTAATATTGATAATATGCTAAAAACATTAGTAAGTGCATTAAAGCAAATCCCTAATGAAAATCGGTCAATCAAATAAATACGTGTAACAATTTTAATATTACTTTGAAAAATATTTTACAATATGATCCAAAGTCTTGAACGTAACGTACACTGAAAAATATCGGGGGCCTGGTGTGGCCCAGTGAGAAAGCAGGCGGCCTGGAAACTGTGAGAGCCCCGGTTGGAATCCCGTTGGATGCTTATGTTTCATATAGGCGTACCTGCCCAAAAATAAGTTGAAGTAAATAAAGTGATAAATGCGCTATAGAGTCTCTGACAAAAAAGCAGCAAATAAATTGATAAAAAAAATCTTAAAAAAAAAAAAAAAAAAAAAAAACTGAAAAATATCCTTAAAAAACATTCAATGTTCATCTTGAAAACAGTGATTATTCATCAAATTTTTAGCAATATAATTGATTTAGTTGATTTTTTTTTTTCTTGTGAATTTCATTATTTGTATACGTAGATATATTAACGCTTTTTTTTTTTTTAACTGAAAAGCAAATTTGAAGGTATATGCGTTTATATATATTTTTTTTCTCTTATAATTAATTTTTTTTTGTTATAAAAATAAAAAAAAAAAATATGCATCGCAGTGCATTCAAAAAAAATGTGCGATGCAGCGCATAGTTTCTTAATTTATTATTTTGTGGGCGCTCTTTGCAGCGCTGTCGGTCTCAAGGGCACAGCTTGTCGCGCTAGCGGGGCCGGTGCTGGTCGCACAGGCACAGCTTGTCTCGTGGGCACATGGGTGCCGGCATCTCCGACTGTCTTGATCCACATCTTTGTGCAAAATTTGTTTGTGCAAAGAGATTCTGGCGGCAAGCTTGGAAACGTCTTGCACCACTTCCAAGATGAAATCGATAAGTCACCTGTGTTAACCAAAACACAACTGCTGGTTGACATACAAATGCTCTGTAGATTTGATCACTTTCTAATTTCTTTTTGTAACAATTAAGGTTCTGCTTAGATTCCGATCGAGTTATTGTCCATGTTGGTTTGCTCCATGTTGCGTTAGAATACGCCACAGCCGCATAGTGTTTGGAGGTTTTTAGGTTGTCTGCATCAGTCAGTGCGTTGTATATTGCCAACTGAAGAGCTTTATTTTAATGTTGCAATTATTTCAAAATATGTGTTTGTTTTGTGTTTGTTAATAAAACTTCCTCGGTGTTTTAGGCAGCTTCACTCCTTGATGCCCCTTTGGCCATGCTCCGTCCACCGCTGCAGTAGATGACCCTCTTTTCCTTTTGCATGCGCCGCCAGCCACCCGGCTGTGTTGTGGTCCTGTATTGGCTGCAGTGGCGGCGCCTTCAATTTTGCGCGGCAACGTCTGGGAGAGATTTGCCAGGGAACCCACTAATGGGTATACCGGGCTCCGCGGGAAATTTCGGTGCGTTCGTGAGCTGGGGTGGGGTGTCGCCACGCTGGCACCGGGCAGACGGTATGGCATACTCCTCATTCGCGCACAGCTCCAGCAGATTCGCTGGCCAGTGCGCGAGGATTGGTCTCATCCCTTCTGCCGATGCCCCAGCTCTACTACCCAGACCCTCCAGCTACGTAGCAGAAGTCTGGCGCTGAAATTTCCTGCAGGCCCATACCCTTGAGTCTGCTAACACTCCAGACGTGCTTCTATCTCCCACGTCGCTGTCACCTTCCACGTCGCTGTCCCCTTCCACGTCGCTGTCGCTGTGGACTGCCGCCAACACGCCCTTTTATAGCCTCTGCCGCCGCTCTGCTGGCCGTGCGGGTGGCAGCACTTAACGGATCCTGTGCCCTCTACTGCTCCCTTTCTAGCGCGAGGTGCACTCTTCTAACCACCCATCCTTAGCGCTGACTTCCAGGTCCCTATCTTCGTCGCCTAATTCGCGCCTTTGCCCTTTTGCCCTTGATTGTCGCATATGGTAGTTGTTGCCCGTTTTGCATGTTTGGGCTATGTTTGCCAATTCCAGCTGTTTTGTTGTTGCTCGTTTTGCATGTTTGGGCTATGCTCGTGCGATGCGCGCTTGTTGTTGTTGTAGCCGCTCTCTCTCAGCACAGCTGCAGGCGTTCGCTTACTCTCGCGACACCAGCTTCGGCTCGCCTCGGCCGTAGCGATCGCTGCTCAGCTGCCCGAGTTCATTGCCCTCTGTGCCCGGCCGCATTGTTGTTTTTACTCTCTCTCTCTCTCTCCCTACTGTCCCAATGCTCTCGCCGTGGCTTGAGAGTGCGTGTGCATTTGCAAGTGCGTCGTCGTACGCAAATCTAAGTGTGTGGTGGTGTCCGTTTCGCATTTGCTTTTTCGCTCGTCTTCATGAGCCGCGCTGTGCAGCCGAGATTGTTGTTGTTTGTGACGGCGCTCTCTCGCATCACAGTTACAGTTGACACTGTTGTTGTTTGTTCTGGAGCGGGTTCACTGACACGGTTGTTGTTTGCGGGAATACTATTCCAGCTGCGATTGTTGTTGTTTTCGGCGTCATTTCGTGCGCGCGCTGATATTCTTAATGCTCTTGCGCTGTTGCCGATTTTATGAGTTTTTGTTTTGTAATAAATATCCCACAATTTTAACAAAAATTTTATAATAAACTCGGGTGGTAACAACAACAACAATACACATAGCTATGTGTATTCACCCTTTTATGGCTTATGATATGGCTTCAGATCAGACACATATGTCTGGTTTCCACTGTCGCCGCCTCAGATTGTAATGCCGCGCCTGATCCTGAGCCGCCTTTTCCAGATTTCGCCTTACAATCTGGTACACTTCGGCCAATTTGGTGGCTCTCTCCGTGGGTGCTTGTGTTGCCTGGCCTGTTCCCACAGTCCGTGCGTCGAACAAGGCCTTAGGCAACCTTGGCTCACGCCCTTGAGTGAGCAAGGTTGCGGAATACCCTGTATAGGCCGAGACGCTGCTGTTGACGGCCAGTGTCAACTCTGGTAGAGCCTCGTCCCAACAACGTTGATCGCTGCCCGCAAATTGAGCGATCATCGTCTTGACCGTGCGATTGGCCCTCTCAGTGGGATTCTCTTGAGGCGTGTATGGCGCCGTCAACTGATGATGAACTCCTAGCTTGTGAATTGAGTGCCATTATCCGTGATGAGCACTTTCGGCACTCCAAATCTGGCCACGATCCGCTCCCTAAATGCCTTTTGAAGCGCCGCTGTATTTGCGCTTATCAACGGTACCATCTCCGTTCACTTGGAGAATCTGTCGATGAACACCAACAGCATGGTGTTACCGTGCTTCGACCTGGGTAGCGGTCCGACAAAGTCGGCGCACACCGTCACCCATGGCTCCTCAGGGATCTGGGTCAACATCTGTCCGGCCGCCTGGAGTTCACTGGCCTTGTAGCGCTGACATAACTCGCAGCGCTGCTCCTCGCACGTCTCGATACATGCCGGGCCAGTAGTATCTTGCTGCCACTCGAGCAATCGTTTTCCGGCTTCCCAGGTGACCGGCGGTGGCCGCATCGTGGTTCTCCTCCAGTACCTGCTTGCGCTGCTCGCTCGGCACGCATAACTTCCATGCAGCCACATCTTCATGGCCAGCTTGATGAGGAATGTGCCTGTATACATTCTCCGCCTCTTCCCGGTAGTCTGGCATCTTCTGTGCGTTTTGGTGGAGGTCTCGGCGAAGCTTAGCCATCCAGCGACATCCCGTCCCAGCTAATTGGCTTTTGCTTGCGACCAACCGGCAAACTTCTTCCTCCAGAGGCTGTCGCGACAGAGCATCGACTACTTCATTTTGCTTGCCCTTCCTGTACCGGATCTCGAAGTCAAATTGTTGTAGCTCCAATGCCCATCCGCCAGATGCCAGATTCTGCCTGAAGGACTCTCAATGAAGTTGAGCCACTTCAGCGCCATGTGATCGGTCACCACCACGAAGTGATAGCCTTCCAAGTAAGGCCTCAACTTCCGGATACCCCAGACGATCGCTAGGCATTCCTTCTCCGTTGCTGAATAGTTCCGCTCCGCGCTATTCAGTGTCCGACTGGCATAGCAGATGACCCTCTCTCCATCTTCTGAAGTTTGCGTCAGGATTGCGCCGAGCCCATAGTTGCTCGCATCTGTTTGTAAGCAGAACGGCTTCGAGAAATCCGGGCATGCCAAGACTGATGATTCCGTCAGCTTGGCCTTTACTGTGTCAAAAGCCCTTTGACGCTCCTCGGTCCACTCCCACTTGACTCCTTTCTTCAAGAGCGCATTGAGTGGGTGTACTGTGGTAGCAAAATCAGGCACAAAGCGGCGATACCAGGATGCCACGCCCACATATTGTCGCAACTCCTTCACGTTTGCGGGAGGCTTAAGTTCCGCAATCGCGGCAACCTTTTCTGGGTCCGTACGGATGCCATGTTACGTCACCTTGTGGCCCAGATATTTCAGCTCCTTTTATAGCTGCTCCGCAGGCCCTGCTTCGGCTCTGGAGCGGGGCCTACCTCGGCTCTCTGTAGCGAGGCCTGTCTCCTCTTCGGGTCTGCCTTAACGGCCTGATTTGGTGCGACGCCAAATACGCCTGATCGCGTGGCAGCCGCTCATTGGCCGAAACACCGTTATACGCGTGCGAGTGAAAGTAATAGCTACTTTCTCGCGGCTACGAATGGCACTTCGACTAGCGGTGCACGATCAACGCAGAGAGTGCGACGCGAGTAAATCGCCGAATCGGTAAGAGTGAGCGAGACGTCCCATCGCTCGCCTTTGACCCTTTCCAGTCGCGAGGGTCGCTCTTACCGTACTCGCGTCGCTGTGTGGAACATTTATATGCCTGCACGCCCACCCATATAAATGCACAGCAAATACATGCAATTATACAGGTTGAGACGTGCCTGCATATAATGTTCCTCACAATCTTATGCGTAACACGGCCGTGTTCGCTGTCATCCCACAGGAGCTGCCATTCGCGCAACATGCGCTCGTTCAGCAAGGCTCTCCTCATCCTGCGATCAAGGGTGGAAACATCTTGATCGTAGAGCCAATCGCCTTCTACCATGGGGTAGTTCCGCTTCAGCTTAAACTGCATAGCGGTGCGCATGGCAACTAGGTCCTGCGGTGGAGCTCCAGTTAGCACTTCAAGGGCATCAGTAGATACCGTTCGGCACGTGGGCAAACATCCTAAAAGGATGCGCCGATGGCAGAACTTGAGCACCCTCCTGGCCCGACTAGTCTCATCGCCATCTTGTACCATACCGAGGCACCAAATAGTGCACAAAGCACCATGAGTCCGGCATATATCCTTCGCCGTGCTTTCGGACTGAGTCCCCAGTCGACGCGTAGCACACGGGTCAGGGCTCCGACGACTCCAGTTAGCCGATCACGTATATACGTGATATGGGGGAGAAACCGCTCGCCAACTGCTCAACCGCTCGCCAACTGTGATAACGATATTGCGTCACATACAGTAAGTTTGCTCCTGCAAAGCTTACGGCGGGCGATCTGCCAGTTGACAGTTTGCCCTTAAGGAGCATCGTCACAGTCTTCGTTGCCGAGACTGAGATACCTACCTGGACCCCTGCGGGCAGCCACAGGTAACATCGACGTTGGCTTCGCCGAAGCTGCTGACGATGCTGGCTTTTCGGTCCGAAAAGAAGCTGCGCCAGATCCCAACTTCCCTGCATCCAAGATCAGGTAGTCGGCGTAATGCTGCGTCCCATTCGACGTGGTCGAAAGCTCCTCTGAAGTCGATGAATATTCCGAGCACGTATCTAGCCGGGCTGGCTTTGACACTGCTCACCACATGACTCCAGGCATCCTCGACGCAGCGTCCGGGACGAAAGCCGAATTTCCATCGACTTTCGTCCGTGAGCACCTCCTTTATCCGGTACACCATGATATATTCCAGCACTTTGCTAAAAACAGGCAGCAGGCAGATGCCCCAATAGGACGCTGGATCGCTCCTGTCCTTGTCGGGGCCTTTGAGGAGCGCAACCACACGTGGGCGCTTCCACTCAATGGGGAAATACCCATCTGCCAGACAGCGGGTGTACAACGCTGTCATGTGCTCCGGGATGGCGCGCCAAGCCGCTTTGACCATGCCCCCAGTGATGCCATCTAAACCAGGTGAGCGTCTGCTCCGAACCTTGGCGATGCATATGTCGACCTCAATCGGGTCGAGTACTGGGGGCACTTCGGGTAGAACAAGAACGTGCACTGGCCTCTCCGCAGCAGGGAAAAAGCTGTGGAGCAGGACATTCGTGCAGGCGTGCCAGGTTACGACCAGCTGATTGCCCCACCGAAGGCATCCGAGATCGGTGCACTTCTTGCGGCCTCGGCATATCCTGTAGACTGACCCCCATGGGTCGTCTTGGTGCTCGCCGACATACCTTCTCCAATTTTCCTCCTTTTCACGCAGCATCGTACTCTCGTATTCCTTTCGGGTGATCCTGCAATACGATGCCAGGACGGCAGCACTTTCGCTGTGAGTGCGACGCGCATGCTGCAGCCGGCGTCGGGCTCTCTTGAGCTCACGGCGTGCGTCAGTGAGAGCGGCAGTCCACCAGCTCACACGACGTTTGGCCCTCAATTGCTGTCGTCCAAACACAGCGTCGCTCACCTGATGTACTAGGGAGCGAAGTGCAGTCACCTGTTCATCTGATGCCATCGCGCGAAACTGCTCCAGAGGAAAATCCATCGATGCAGTCCTAAGCTCATCACCGAAACGCCGCCAGTCAGCACTGTGGAGCTTCCACGAGGGCACAACAACAATGATGATGTTGTGCTCACTCAGATCCCACTCGCTTAGGCTTCACTCATACGCAGCCCACGTAGTCGCTGAATCACTGACGATAGTGACGTCGATATCGCTCCTCGCCCTGCGATTATCGAACGTGTACACATTGCTGTGGACATTAAGCACGCCGGCTCGACTGCCCTGAACCCAGTCAGCTAGCAGTTCACCCCGCTGCCTGTTCAAGTAGCGCCGGGGAGCTTACTGAACCACAAGGGGATACTGCGTTCGCATCAAGGCCATAGATGACGGGCGTGCGGCTGGCCAGCAGCAGCACCGCATCCATGTGCAGTAGGTACGACTCCAATTCTGCGTTAAATTGGCAGTATACGGAGTTGAGGAAAATTGAGCCGAAATTTCCCGACACACTCACGCATACGCCATGCTCGGTGATGAGCGAGGAGAGAGGCATGCAGACGACCTCCTGGTCGTTTACGATCACTGCGCCTTTGTTCCGCCTGTCGGAGAACACTCGCATGCCTGCCGGTAATCCGGTGATCCTTCCCCCACGGTCAATATAAGGCTCCTGGAGCAACGCGAACGTGACCCCCGAGTCTCTCATCCGCACTCCAAGGTCAATTACGGCAGCTCTACTGCGGCCGCAATTAGCCTGGATGACTCTAAACATTTTAATGTCTAGAGGCCACCCTGGCGAGCACAGCTCCGTATACCGGACACGCTGCCGAAAGCATACAATGTTTTGACGGCAGGCCCTTGAAGCTGCAGTTCCTGAAGGACACAGGATTACCGCACTTCGAGGTGCGGTGTCCGGACTGTCCGGACTGTCCGCATTGCCGACAGATTTCCTCCTTCATCCTACACTGTGCTACACGGTGGTCAAAGCTGACGCACTTGTAGCAAGCGTACGTCGGCGAGACGGTGTGCCAGCGGAAGGAGAACCACTCCACGTAGATGCTATCGTGATCCTCAAGAATATCCAGGGCCTTCTGGTCTACCTCCAGCTAGATGTTGACCGTGGGTCCGCTCTCAGCTGTCCATGGCTTCGATGTGATCTTCACCGACTTCTCGAAGACAACACTAGCCATGCGTCCCAAGAAGTGGTTATTCCACATTCCATCCATGAACTGCTTTGCGGTGATGCTGCTGTCCACGTCGCGGACCATCACCCTAGGCTTCGAAGCAGCGTTCTGTTTCACGTCGAGTCCAACCTCCTTGAACTTAGGGCTCGCCACTACCCGACGCATCTCTCCTAAGGATGGGGTGCGGATGATGGCACCTCGCCGCTTCAACTCACGTACCTCGCGTACACGTACACCAAGTGCGGGCGCAACCTCCTTGCGGACTCGCTCAGCAACTTGCTGGGGAGTTTCCTCCGGATTGTTGCTCGTCACAATTGCCGACCATGTTTCCGCAACTTTGCGGATGCGGGGTGCGGCAACTGGAGCAGCGGGGGCAGCGGTAGTGGCGGCTAGGGTGACGGCGGGCTGCGCTGCAGCACAGAGTTGGAGCTCATTTTGGCAATAGCTCCAGCTGATGCCATGGCGCCGATGGGGACAGCGGCAACGGTGGCGGCGGCGGCGGCGGATGTCGATAGCAGCAATAGCAGCAGCAGGGGCAGCAACGGATGCAGCAGCAGGGGCAGCAACGGATGCAGCAGCAGGGGCAGCAACGGATGCAGCAGCAGGGGCAGCAGCGGGTGCAGCAGCGGGTACAGCAGCGGGTACAGTAGCGGGTGCAGCAGTAGAGGCAGCAGCAGCAGCAGCAGCAGCGGAGTGGCTCCCCTTACCAGCGATGATGGCGGCCAGGGAGGCGTCGCTATCCTCGCTGGCTTCATCACACGCGACAAATTTACGCGGCGGAGAGTCCGGCGGCGGCATCACAAGCGCGTCCGTCGTCGCAGCTCGCGCCGATGCACGAGTGCATCCGCGCTTCTTGCGTCCAGCCGAACGCGTAGACTGCACCGAGCTCGCGGCGCTGCTACTCGCGTCGCTCTCCATCATGCTTTTCTTATGCAAGGAAAAAAGTTCGACACTAAAAGTATACTGTACTTTAAATCGCGCCGCACAAAAGTATGCTACACAAAAATTGCTCTTAGTTCTGATTGGCTGGCCAATCAGCGCACAGTAACGGTGCTTGCTCACACACGCACTAATACACGCACGCTGCGGAGATCGCTTATCGCGGAAGCGCCGAAATAAGCGATGTTAAGCGCGCCCGTCACGGCTGTTATTACAACAACAAAAAACACTCGAAAACTTTCGATACGCACAGCCGATAATACAACCGCTCACGTTGAGCGTCAGACATCAACTGAGAAGCTGAGGCAGCAACCCAGGCAGAGCAAGCCCAGATTGATGGCCATGGGCGACGCTGAATGCGAAGGTAAGTCCGCCTATCACCGCAGCATGGCCGCCGAAGAAACGAGTCCACGGCCGGCACCAAGAACTGGTGTGGCAGGACCCATGACGCATGTCCCGAATACTGCCAGAGCGTGCCGTATGTGTGGCCATGAGGGTCACTTTTCTATTGAATGCCGCAACGAAGCGTCGAAATTTTGCTGGCAATGTGGGCACATCAGTGTAAGGACGATTGGTTGTTGCCAGTCGGGAAACGGGCTGAGGCACCCGCCATCCAGGGGCGAGCGGGAGCAGCGTCGCGGCGGCCCCAGGCACTGATAGGCCAACTCGTGGATGAAGGCACCCAGATATCAGCGATCGTAGCCATCGGAGCAGAACAGCATAAGGCTACGATCGACACGGGAGCCACCAGCAGTTTCGTGAGTGAGAAACTGGCAAGCAAGCTCCGAGGATTTGGTGTGCTGCGCCCCACACGGAGGCGCATCCGGTTGGCGGACGGCAGTTGTTGTCAGGTGGAGGCAGCGTTTTAGTTGGAGATCAGGCTGGGGGCCCAGCAGGTCGTCATGCCACTGCTCATATTGCCAGGCGTGATCGATGATCTGGTACTGTGCTGGGATTACTTCGCCAGTATGGGCGGCACGCTGGAATGCGGCGGCTTAAGACTGAGGATCGGGCCCAGAGATTCGCAACCCAGCGAGCCAGTGGAGGCGAAGTTGTCGGTGGCAGTCACCAGTGCGGAGGTGTAGCCCAGAAGCCAAATGGAGGCGAAACCAGGATCGGCACACCCACTTCATGAGGATGTGGAGGTGCATGTGGAGACATGCGAGGATACGTGCAGTGCTGCGAGTTATGTCAGCGCTATAAGGCCAGTCAACTCCAGGCGGCCGGACAGATGCTGACCCAGATCCCTGAGGAGTCATGGGTGACGGTGTTCGTCGACTTTGTCGGACCGCTACCCAGGTCGAAGCACGGGAACACCAAGCTGTTGGTGTTCATCGATAGATTCTCCAAGTGGACGGAGATGGTGCCGTTGAGAAGCGTCAATACAGCGGCGCTTCAAAAGGCATTCAGGGAGCGGATCGTGGCCAGATTTGGAGTGCCGAAAGTGCTCATCACGGATAATGACACTCAATTCACAAGCCGTGCCTTCAAGGGATTGTTGGATGAGCTAGGAGTTCATCATCAGTTGACGGCGCCATACACGCCTCAAGAGAATCCCACTGAGAGGGCCAACCGCACTGTCAAGACGATGATCGCTCAATTTGCGGGCAGCGATCAACGTTGTTGGGACGAGGCTCTACCAGAGTTGACACTGGCCGTCAACAGCAGCGTCTCGGCCTATACAGGTTATTCCGCAACCTTCCTCACTCAAGGGCGTGAGCCAAGGTTGCCTAAGGCTTTGTTCGATGCACGGACTGTGGGAACAGGCCAGGCAACACAAGCACCCACGGAGAGAGCCGCCAAATTGGCCGAAGTGAACCAGATTGTAAGGCGAAATCTAGAAAAGGCGGCTCAGGATCAGGCGCGGCATTACAATCTGATTCGGCGACAGTGGAAACCAGCCATAGGGGACAGAGTGTGGGCGAAAGAGCGCCACCTGTCTAATGCCGCTGAAGGATTTGCGGCAAAACTGGCTCCACGATACGGAGGACCGTATACAGTGGTCAGCTCACGAACGTTGTCTGGTTCACCGAAATTTCGCGCGGAGCCCGGTACACCCATTAGTGGGTACCCGAGGGTGAGAGGACACAGTCGCCAGGGTCATAAGTTGGCAAATCTCACCAGACCCTACATCGCGAAATTTGAGGCGCCGCCACTGCAGCCAATACATGGCCACAACACAGCCGTGTGGCTGGCGGGCGTGGAAAGAAAATAAGGGTCATCTACTGCAGCAGTAATGCGGGCGGAGCAAAACAAAGAGGAGCAGAACGGTTGGAGTGGCGTCAAATTTAAAATTTCGGGTCATAAGTTGGCAAATCTCACCAGACCCTACATCGCGAAATTTGAGGCGCCGCCACTGCAGCCAATACATGGCCACAACACAGCCGTGTGGCTGGCGGGCGTGGAAAGAAAATAAGGGTCATCTACTGCAGCAGTAATGCGGGCGGAGCAAAACAAAGAGGACCAGAACGGTTGGAGTGGCGTCAAATTTAAAATTTCGGGTCATAAGTTGGCAAATCTCACCCAGACCCTACATCGCGAAATTTGAGGCACCGCCACTGCAGCCAATACATGGCCACAACACAGCCGGGTGGCTGGCGGGCGTGGAAAGAAAATAAGGGTCATCTACTGCAGCAGTAATGCGGGCGGAGAAAGACAAAGAGGAGCAGAACGGTTGGAGTGGCGTCAAATTTAAAATTTCGGACGAACTTAAACACGAAAGTTTTCGTGTTTCCCGAAGAAAGAGGGGAGTGTGAGGAACATTATATGCAGGCACGTCTCAACCTGTATAATTGCATGTATTTGCTATGCATTTATATGGGTGGGCGTGAAGGCATATAAATGTTCCACACAGCGACGCGAGTACGGTAAGAGCGACCCTCGCGACTGGAAAGGGTCAAAGGCGAGCGATGGGACGTCTCGCTCACTCTTACCGATTCGGCGATTTACTCGCGTCGCACTCTCTGCGTTGATCGTGCACCGCTAGTCGAAGTGCCATTCGTAGCCGCGAGAAAGTAGCTATTACTTTCACTCGCACGCGTATAACGGTGTTTCGGCCAATGAGCGGCTGCCACGCGATCAGGCGTATTTGGCGTCGCACCAAATCAGGCCGTTAAGGCAGACCCGAAGAGGAGACAGGCCTCGCTACAGAGAGCCGAGGTAGGCCCCGCTCCAGAGCCGAAGCAGGGCCTGCGGCGCAGCTATAAAAAGGCGCCTACGGCTCGGCACTGGGTCAGTCGATTCCAATTAAAAGTGAAAGTGCCGAGTGTCAACGGGAGTGAAAATGTAAAGTGCAACGAAGGACAACGAGGGACATCAAGGACACAAAGGACATCGTAGGACTTCTACAAGGATATTCAGAGGAATATCCTGGACGCATACCAAACCGTATCGTTGAGGACAGAGGTACGGCCAGCAGCTGGCGCTAGAGTAGCATAGCCTGAACAGCAGTGTGAGGTTAGTGAGGGTAGGCGTGCGGAAGAACGTAAGCCTTCTGAGACGCGGTTTAGAGTGCCAGCGAGTAAATCCAGTTGTAGGAGTGCGGGTGGTGATCCAAGCGAACTGCTGTAGAACACAGCGTGTATCCTGGCGTACTCTGGAGTGCTCTGCAACCTCTAGACGGCTCAGTGGCTAATCGGTCGTTAGCCGAAGTGCTCCTCACGGCACCTACGAATCCTACGGGCTTAGCCGAGTTCAGCTATAGCCTAAGATCACTTTGCTGTACTACAATAATTATATATCTACGTGAATAAACCATTTTATATACTCAAATCTAAAAAGCAGGACTTATTATTTATCGGCAGGCGCCAACATATAAATTTGTTGGCACGAACACACAGTCGGCTGAGTGCGGCCCGGCTTAAACTCGGGGCAAACCGAAGGTTCGTTACAAGCTTCTCCTAACTTTATTTTTAATTTTCCTTGAATGCCTCTATTATCAATTCTCTTTAGTTCAATAATATCACTGACCATATAGAGCTGTGAACTGGGGCATAGCCGGCCGGACTGGCAAATAAAATACCCAAAACGGATTGGTGATATTTAGAAACATTTTATCTGTCTGTTCTTAGGCTATAATCAAAATTGTTTAGTTTGTGTTTAAGTGGACACTCGGTTTGTCAATTATATTTAATAAATAAATAAATTATCTGCGCCTTGCAGACTGAGCTCAGTTGTTGATTCAAAATGCACAGTTAGCAGCGTGTGTGCTTGTGCGTGCATCTGTATGTGTGTACATGTTGCTTGCAACATACATATAAAAGTAACGGGAATTTTAGCGGTTCTTAGGAATCGCGGTTCTTCGCAGGGTTCAGGGGAGCTCCTAGTCGAGCAGTCTCGACTAGAGCACTCTTACTTGTTTGTTTTAGACTATTTATGCTCTGAACCCAGCAAGTCAGGTATAATAGTTTCGTAAAATGTATGGAACAGGCAGAAGGAGGCGTGGCGCACTCCATAAAGTATATATATGCTTGATCAGGGATACAAGCCGAATCGCTATTGCCCTGTTCGTTTGTCCCTATGTATGCACGCGTCGATCTCAGAGCCTATAAGAGCTAGAGGCTTGAAAATTTTTATGTGGGTCCCTGTACAGCACGAAAAGATCGAGTTTGTTTAAAAAATGGAAAACTATTTATACTTTTCCACGAAGTGAAATATGTATATTGGTTTTCATGCTGTCCGTCCGTTTGTTCGTCTGTGCGTATGAACGCAAACAGTTTCTACGCTATAGAAGTTAGAGACTTGAAAAATGAAATATATATTGGGGGCGTGGCAAATCGGGTCAAACTGTATCTTCAACAGTTTTAAAGCTAGAACGCCCAAAATGGCAAGTGGGTTATTGTTCCGATCCTATAAAGATCGTTCCAAAAATTTTATGGCGTGGCAAATCGGATCTGTATATATAGTGATTTTACTAATTTTGTTATATTTTGAGCACTATTGATGCTATAGACTTGAGACTTGGTATATATACTCGGGTATATATACCAATTGAAAAGTTATGGCCGATATATCTACCTACAGGGGACATGGCAACTTATATGAGCATTTTTTTTGCTACAATTTTAGTGCTAGAAACTTCAAAATTGGTTACTGGTTACAAAATAAAATTAATAAAATATACCCAGAAATCTTCGCATATTTGGAATGTAAGTATCAAAACTTTACAGTTATATTCCTAAACACCCACTCTATGAACATGCGAAAAAATTTGTGTCTACGGACACTGGGGGCGTGGCAAATCAAAACTGAAAAATCTACAGTTTCTGAGTCAATAACTCGCCACATAATGACTTTGTGACCTTTGACCTTGTCATTTAATTTGCCAAATGTTATATATGTGTTGAAAAGAATGTTTTATTAACACAATAACAATAATTAAATAATAAAAACACAATGATATCGACGTGACCGCACGGAGGTTTGAACCCACACCTCTACTCTCGCCTACGATCATCTATCTTATTTTCAGAGATGCCACCTCTCTTATTTTGAGAGATGCCATATCTATCTCATTTTTGGTGGTGAGTGTTTTTGCTAAGGTAAGGTTCTAAACTTTGATCCAAATTGAAACTATCATGGCCACCTACGTTGACAGTGGGGATTTGAGATTAATTGTAAAATATAATGTGATAGATGTCCCTGTGGGGTGCTGGGACGTAAAAAGTATTTCGCAGTCGGTTGCACCCGACTGCAACGTTCTTACTTGTTTTGAGTAGTTTCAAAGTTCGTTTTGATATTATCGCCCTGACTGAAAGCTAATCATAGTAATAGTCAGATTCTCAGGAATAATTTCACTATTTTGTTAAATTTTAGATGCCACGCCCCCTTCGCCTCATATTTTTAAATCCTGTATATTAAATACTAGAGACTTGTGCTTTTTCACATACACACATGTGGATGACATGATCACGCTCAACAAGTTTGTTGAGCGTGATCATATCATCCATATGGGGCGTTGCATCCAAAAGTTAACACTAAATGCAAAATTTGAAGACTCTATTTAGCTAGAAAGATGAATTAGATAGAATTTTATAGCTTAATTTAAACTTTCGATTTTAATCGATAATAATAAAACGATAACAGTTATCGAATTTCTGAAACAAACTCGATATGCGCGCCCTATACAGGAACCTATATAAAAAGTCTATAGGTTCTGAGATCGAGGCGTTCATACATACGGACAGACCGACAGGCGGACGCACAGACGGACATGGCTAAATCGACTCGGCTTGTCTCCCTGATCAAGAATATATATACTTTATGGGGTCTGCCACGCCTCCTTCTGCCTGTTACATACATACACATGTCAACAAAAACATTATACCCTGAATTCCCATTTTCAATGGGTTCAGGGTATAAAAAGTATGCGTACAATCTCCAAAATATAAAAAAAAGTCACTTTTCATTAAGGAAAATAAAAAATTAGTAGGATGTTGGATATACCTTCTTTTTTATACCCTGAACCCATTGAAAATGGGAAAAAAGGGTATAATGGTTTTGTGAAAATGTATGTAACAGGCAGAAGGAGGCGTGGCAGACCCCATAAAGTATATATATTCTTGATCAGGGAGAGAAGCCGAGTCGATTTAGCCCTGTCCGTCTGTCTGTCTGCCCGTCTGTCCGTCTGTCCGTCCGTCCGTCTGTCCGTATGTTTGAACGCGTCGATCTCAGAACTTTTTCGAAGTTCGTGTATATCACGATTCGATCGAGTTTGTTTCAAATATTCGATAACTATCATCGTTTTAATGTTATCGATTAAAAACCGATATATTATTTATTTAGCTATAAAATTCTATCTAATTCATCTTTCTAGCTAGAGTCTTCAAATTTTGCATTTAGTGTTATTTGAACCTTACGCAATTTCGGTTTTTGTTAAATTTTATATGCCACGCCCCCTTCGCCTCAAATTTGTAAGTCCCGTATATTAAATACTAGAGACTTGTGCGTTGGCACATACATACATATGGATGACATGATCACGCTCAACAAGTTTGATCAAAATCGTTGCTCTAGAAAGTTATTAAACATTTAATTTCCCATAGCATTGCCATGCAAATAGCAGCCTAAGAACAGCTGACGCACCGACTGGCGTTTGTGTGTGCGTTCGCGTTAACAAAAACAATATGGTCAGACTTATTTAAAGTGCGCCAAACAGTCATAGCCGATACTTTATTTCTAGAAATAGAGGCAAGCTGGGCACATTATGTGGTCGAATTGCTTGCTTTTTTAAAAATGCGGCTCTTATCGCGGTCATCTAAGATTGGATTAAGACCAGTGCTTCGTTTTTGACCGTATCCATCTGGGATTTTCAAAAAATTGGCAATAGCAGTGCGACTACGACCAATTTCTCGGGAAATTTGGCTAACAGTCCATCCAGCCTTAGCAAATGCTAGAATGGAGGCCTTTTCTTTCTCCTGCAGCAGGCAAGAACGCCCCATTTTATAAAAATTAGTTAATTTGAATATTATTGATACAATTTATCAAGAAATAACACGATCCAATCACTTTAAGTTCACTTTTACTCAATGTGTCTTATAATTTTGATACGTTTGCAAACACTCAAAATGCTTGCACTTCGAGGAAAAAGTAACGGTGCATTTCAACGCATAGCTAAAAATAGCAAACAATTGTTCTTCATCGCTGTCTATGCTTTGCTCTTTCATTCCTTATACTTGTTTTTCTTAAATTTTGAGTAACAAATTTTTTACAAGCAAAAAACTCAAAATTTTTATGTGTCTTATCATTATGATAAGCACTGTATTATTTTTAAACAAGTTGTTGGAAAGGTCAATAACCTTTTTTGTGATAGTTAAAGGTCCATTGCTGGTTTGAATAAAACAAGAGTTTTCTTACTTGTTTTAGTCTCCTCTAATCGTTTCGGCATGGATGACACTAACTTCAGGGTGAAATCCGCCGGAATTTTGAGCCACTCCTCCATTAATACATTTTTCAGCATATCCTTCAACGTTATTGTTCTCTATCGAAACCTGCCCTCTAAAAAATCCCATAGATGGCATTTAAGTCTGGTGACTGGGGCGGTGAATACAGCTGACTTTTGGTATTATAAAGCCAGAGCTTTACATTATGGGCGGTGTGCTAGGCGTCATTGTCTTGTTGAAGACAAAGTCCTTTCCAAGACCCAATATCCTGGCGCTTTGGTGTAAATTTTCTTTGAGGATGCGGAGGTAGGCCATATGGTCCATTGTGGACTCAATGAATACCAAAGTGTCCACTCCACTTGCATACACCCCCACACCATCACGCCGCCACCACCGTGTTTGATAGTTAGCACATGGTTTTGGAGATCAAAGGCTGTGCCACTCTTTCGCCACACAAGCTTCCATCCTTTGATGCCAAATATGCAAAATTTGCTCTCGTCACTAAAAATAACCTAATTCCAGAACTCTGGGACCACATCCTCATATTTCTTTGCGAAATCCATCCGCTTCGCCTTGTTCACTTTTGGAATAAGGGACTTCCTTCGTGCAACACGTGCATTTAAACGGTTGTTTTTAAAAACTTGCGGACTGTATCGTCATGGAGCTCCTTCTTGAACTTTTCCCTGACTTCCTGCCCAATCTTTGCAGCTGTTATTCGGGGGTTTCGCCGCACCATCTTCAACACGTCGCTTCTCTCCCGATCTGTCAGCTTTCATGGCCTCCCAGAACGTGGCTTGGACTTCTCAGAGCCGGTCAAATTGTAATTGTTTATAATTCTCTGCACAGAAGAATGTGTTCTGCCAACAATTTCGCCGATTTCCCTAAAGGTTTTTCCCTCATCCCGCAATTTCACGATGATTTTTCTCAAATCGGGATCGATTTCTTTGGTTTACCTACCATGACGAAATTTTTCAATATAGTGACAAAATTTTCCAAAATGCTTGACATTTTTCAATACTTTTTTACCGTAATATGTGGTTTAACGGTACTAAAAGTTTCTAAGAAAGATAAAATGCAGTGGGTTTTTAGTTTATACGCATACTTTTTCTAACTGAATTTTCCTTATTTTTTTTATGATTTTAAATATATAAAAATAAATATTCAGTATAATAAAATAAAAATTATTGGAAAATGTTTAAAATTGATGTGTTATTCATGAAGAAATACAATATTGATCATTTAACTTTTTTTTATCATATTAATTCACTCTCAAAGTCACACATTAAGCCTGTACGCATAGTTTTTCTGGCATGTGTATATACATTTTTAATATTCTATGTAACAAAAGATTTCATGCTTAATTCATCGTCTCTCTTAGATGGGTAAACATCGTCTCTTCAAGACAGATGACTCATACTCTCTCCATGACGGGTAACTCATCGTCTTTCCAATACGGATAACACACCGTCTCTCTAAGACGGGTAATTCATCGTCTCTCCAAGACGGATAACACATCGTCACAAATGACGGATAACACATCGCCACACATGACGGTCTTAACTTCTGAATTCATATAACTCATTATATTACCAATTTCATAAAACAATGCCATGAGTCAATAACAATATTTTTACATCATTTTTTTATTTTTTATTATTATTTATTCTTTTGTTTTCAACATTAGAGGACACCATCAAATGCCCACACGCCATGATCACAACAGATATTAATATGTATGTTTTGCACTTGTGCGTGCTTTCTGATCTGAGTACCTTGTCATTTTCTTTGGCCCGCAGTAATAAATATTTTTCTCACCCTCACTAGTGTATTTCGCTTTCTTCAGTGATTTCAGTATTTTCAATATTTCCATTTTCACATTCTTTACCCTCTGCAATAGTTTTTATCACTCTCGACTTCATTATTATAATCATCCTACACATTCAGCTCCATGTGCATATTTGTACTTTCTTTTACTGGTTAATGACCTCAGCATGTACTTGTCACCTTCTAGAACATTTATTATTTCAAAATTTCCTTTGAATTTTGAACTCAACTTGATTTTTTATCGTTTCTGAGTAAAACAAACCTTATGTCTAAGTACCTTTGCCTTGTTCTTATTAAATCGTACCTTGTCGTAAGCTGATGTAGCTAAAAAATTTTTTATACTTTTTCACAAAGCGAAATAAGTATATTAGTTTTGTGCAATGTCCGTCATGCTGTCCGTCCGTCTGTCAACCTGTCTGTATAAACGCAAACCATTTAAAATATATACTCGTGTATACCCTCGTCAGATAAAGTGTCAAGATGTTCCCGTTACGCCCACTAGGGGCGTGGCAAATCGGAAAATGCATTTTGCTGTATCTCAGAAACACTACTTCTAGAAGGGCTAGAGAGTTGAGATTTTAGCTGAACATTCATGTCGACATCCCAAAATCAAAAAGCTATGGCGGATATATCTACGCCCATTGGGAGCGTGGCAAATCGTGCCAAATTTGGCACGTGGGTTACTGTTACGATCCTATAAGGATCGCAAAAAAAAATGTTATGGCCACGCCTAATAGGAGTGTGGAAAATCGGATCTGAATATATAGTGATTTTACTAGTTTCATTATATTTTGAGCACTATTGATGCTAGAGACTTGAGACTTGGTATATATAATCGGGTTAACATCCCACGACCGATAAGCTATGGCGGATATATCTACGCCTTCAGGGGGCGTGGCAACTCATATCAGCTTATATCTCCCACAGTTTTAGTGCTAGAAGCTTCAAAATTGGATGCTAAGTTACTGGGGGCCTCCTCTATCGATTCCCCAAAAATTATTGTTACGCCCCAAAAAGGGTAAAATAGCCTGTAATATTTGCATTTTTGGAGTGTAAGCATCCAAACTTTACAGTTATATTCCTAAACACTCACTCTATGTACATGCCAAAAATTGTATGTCTACGGTCATTGGGGGCGTGGCAAATCAAAACTGAAAAATCTGCAGCTTCTGAGCGACATGTTGACTTTGTGACCTTTGTCCTCTGATTTGCCAAGTTTTATATGTGTATTAAAAAAAAATATTTTAACCCAAAATAACTAAATAAAGAAAAAATAACAAAAATATCGACATAACCGCTCCGGGGTTCGAGCCCACACCTCTACGCTTGCCAACGAGCATCTCATTTTCAGAGCTGCCACCTCTCTCATTTTGAGAGTTGCCACCTCTCTCATTTTGAGAGATGCGATCTCTCTCAATTTTGGCGGTGCGTGTTTTTGCTAAGCTTCGTTCCAAATTGAAACTGCCTGGCCACCTCCGATGAAAATGGTTAATCGGCAGCTAATTTGAGCGGCGACAGGTGGGATTTAAGGTTAATTTAAATATATAATGTTATAGATGCCCCTATGTGGTGCTGGGACGTGAAAAAGTATTTCGCTGTCGGCTGCGTCCAAATGCAAAGTTCTTACTTGTTTTCAGTAGTTTCAGTGTTCAGTATTTTGATATTATCGCGCTGACTGACACGTGGTTAAGCTCGAAAGTTTATAATAGTGAGATTCTCTCGAATGATTTCACTATTTACAGACATGATCGACTGTCTCGTAGAGGTGGAGGTGTCTTATTAGGTGTTAAATCTAATATTCTCTCCGAACCATTCTTTTTTTTCCTTTTTATTACTTGATCACATCCTCCCTCTTCTGATGTTCAAGTTTATTCACAACATATGGCTTGCATTAAAGAAATTTATGGACATGTAAAGGATAGTGATTTCTGTCTATTGTTGGGTGTCTTTAGTATACCGAACACTTCTTGGATCTCTGATCCTAGTTCAAGTTCTCTTATTCCTACAATTGACCATTTTTTCTTTGATGAATTACTTTCGATTTCTATGTCTCAGATGAATTTAATCTCAAATCATCTGAATCGATTGCCTGATCTGGCTTTTATTAATGATGACTCATGCATTAATGTTTCTAGATCATCTTCTTTTTGTTCACCTTACGATATTTACCATCCTACATTAGAGGTATCTCTGTCCTTAAGTACTCCTCCAAGTTGTGAACCTACTCCATCAAATCGTCGTTGTTATAATAAGTGCAATTTTGCTTTGCTTAACCAACTTATTAGTGCAACAGATTGGTCTACGTTATATGATTCCGTTGATGTTAATTGTGCAATAACTATTTTCTATAACATTTTTAACTCTCTTATTGATGAGTGTGTTCCTTTGTGTCTCCCTGTGCCTTTTTCTAATAAACCTCCATGGTTTACTCAGACGCTTTGTAATTTAGGAAACATTAAGTCTAAGTAATTTAAAAATTTCAAAAAGTGTAGATCCACTTTTAACTGGTCTAAATATTCCATAGCCAAGTCGAATTGTAACATTTTAAATTGCCGTTGCAAAAGGCAGTTTGCTCGTGATCCTAAAATTTTTTATTCCATTGTATATCTGAAACGTAAGTTTTCATGTTTACCTTCCACATTTACTCTTGAATCTAACAATTCTTGCAATTATCATGATTCCTCTGATCTTTTTGCTGATTTCTTTCATTATCCCTCCATATAAAAAGGGTGGGAGGTCTAACATTTCTAATTTAAAGGGCATTGTCAAACTATTGGCTATTCCGAAGTTATTTGAAAAGATAATAACCTCAACCTTACATTTTTGTAAATCAATTATTTCGCCATTCCAACATGACTTTGTTTTAGACCGATCAACCTTGACTAATCTGCTAGAATTTGCTTCCCTAGTAAACGATAGCTTCCAGATTTCAGTAAAGCATTTGATTCGGTCCACCATGAAGTATTACTTCATAAACTTGATCTCATAGGGGTTTCTCCTAAACTATTATCTTGGATGTCATCCTATTTAAAGGGTAGAACTCAAAGACGTGTGTTGAGAAATTAAGTTTCATTAACGAGAAGGACGAATCAATATTACCTACAATCAAATTATGTTGAAAAGCAATCCCAAGGATTGTTCTACGATTTATTAATGAAGGAAGATCACTGAGAAGGAGGCGACTATGGTAAGACGGTAGATGGAGATTAGGGTCCCAGTTTAAATTTCTTAGAGCAAAGAGAAGGAAGTGTTTTTACTGTGCTTTATGCTTTTTGTTGTGGAGACCAGATAATTGAACAGTATTCTAAAATAGGTCGTATCAACGAAACATAAAGGATCATTGAACTCTTTTGCCCAACGTTTAATGAAGCCAAGAACACTTTTACGCTTCATTTATAATGGTTGAGATATGAGTATTGAAGCGAAGTTTTGAATCGAAAAGTACATAAAGATCTTTGACAGAAAAAATGCATTGCAGAGAATCGCTATTAATTGAATAATTAACAATATATGGAGTAGATAGACAGAAGGGCATTGTCATACATTTAGAACAATTTAAACGCAACCTATTGGCCAAGCACCAAAGTTGGAAGGAATTAAGATCATCTTGTAGCATTGATGATTGATTGTGTTAGAATAAGAAAGGCAAAGTTTTACGTCATCAGCATACATGAAGATCTTTGAATAAGATATGCAACTGGGAAGGTCGTTGATAAATAATGTTAAAAGTAGAGGCCCTAGATGACTGCCCTGAGGTACACCTGAAAGAACGAAGATTTGTTTCGAAAAAGATGTTCTCAACACAACTCTTTGAGTTCTATAATTTAAATAGGGTGATAACCAAGATAAGAGTTTAGGAGAAACCCCTAAGAGATCAAGCTTATAAAGTAATACTTCATGGTGAACTGAATCAAATGCTTTGCTGAAATCTGTATATATAACATCAGTTTGCATTTTATTTAAAAAACTCTCGTTTACTAGGGAAGTAAATTCCAGCAGATTAGTCGAGGTTGATTGATTAAGAACAAAGCCATGTTGTAGTGGCGAAATAATTGATTTACAAAAATGTTGTAAGGTTGAGGTTATTATCTTTTCAAATAACTTCGGAATAGACGATAGTTTGGCAATACCCCTGTAATTAGAAATGTCAGACCTCCCACCTTTTTTATAAAGAGGGATAATGAACGACTCTTTCCAAATAGACGGAAACACAGAGGTTTCCAGAGATAAGTTAAAAAGCTTAAGTAAAGGTACCTGAAGCGATTCACAACATTCCTTTATAACACAACTAAGAATATTATCAGCTCCAGGCGAGGATGATTTCATTGACCGAATGGTTGAAATCAGAGAATCAAGGGAAATATTGGAAGCGTTAATAATATTTGAAAAATAGATATAATAAGGGTAAGAAGTCTTATAGGGGTCAACAGATGTGTAAGTTGATAGAAAGAAATCAGCAAAAAGATCAGAGGAATCATGATCATTGCAAGAATTGTTAGATTCAAGAATAAATGTGGAAGGTAAACTAGAAGACTTACGTTTCAAGTTCACAAATGAATAAAAATTTTTAGGGTCACGAGCAAACTGCCTTTTGCATCGCAAAAGGTAATTCTCATAGCATAGAGAGTTAAAAATGTTATAGAAAATAGTTGTTGCACAATTAACATCAACGGAATCATGTAACGTAACAACGACGATTTGATGGAGTAGGTTCACAACTTGGAGGAGTACTTAAGGACAGAGATACCTCTAATGTAGGATGGTAAATATCGTAAGGTGCGTGAGTCATCATTAATAAAAACCAGATCAAGCCATCGATTCTGATGATTTGAGATTGAATTCATCTGAGACATAGAAATAGAAAGAAATTCATCAAAGAAAAAACGATCAATTATAGGAACTTGAACTAGGATTGGAGATCCACGAAGTGTTCGGTATACTAAAGTCACCTAACACCAGAAAGAAATCATTATCCTTTACATGTCCATAAATTTCTTTAATGCAAGCCATATGTTGCGCATAAACTTGAACATCAGAAGAGGGGGAATAGATGAACAAGTAATAAAGAGGGAGCAAGATTTAAGAGTAAGTTTAACAGCAACTATCTCGATATCGTGAGATGCTGAAAAAATAAAAGATTCAGAAAGGATATAAGATTTAACGCCCAATAAGACACCTCCACCTCTACGAGTCCGTCGATCATGTCTGTAAATAGTGAAATCGTTCGAGAGAATCTCACTATTATAAACATTCGAGCTTAACCACGTTTCCGTCAGGGCGATAATATCAAGACGAACTCTAAAACTACTCAAAAAAAGACTTCTGAGTTTAGAGTTCAGGCCACGAACGTTCTAAAATTTTGAGAAGATCTGTGAAGAAGGTTGAACTATTATTAGTTTTTTGGCACAATATTAGATGAAGATTGTACTGAGGAAGGGTTTAGCAAAACCGGAGACAGCCTATTTCGACTCTTATGCTTAAATTCATGCACAACTACATGAGGAGGCCAAAATTTGGTGTCGCAAATTGTTGTACTGAGGAAGGGTTTAGCAAAACCGGAGACAGCCTATTTCGACTCTTATGCTTAAATTCATGCACAACTACATGAGGAGGCCAAAATTTGGTGTCGCAAATTGTTGAGAAGAATTCAGCTGGGACGTTGATTTTAAAAGAAGCAATTTCACGAGGAGTTGCGAAATTGAACTTCGATATACAGACTTTAGCTTTTGATTTACTGGAAAGAAAAGCAGAAACAGCTTCTCATGACGTGTCAGATGAAAGCCTGGATAAGAACACTTGCTTTCGGGGTGAAACGACAGATAAAGTAGGTATGGTAAGTGAAGGAGAAATGGCCAGAGTGTTGTTCATAGTTTGAATCAGTATAGACTCTGGGATATCTAATACTGGTGTCACTGTTTTTGTTTTAACAGTTATATTATGCTTAAGTTTTTTGTTTTGATAAATGAAATTAATTTATATCTTAAGTTAAATAATTAAAGAAACAAATACAAAAAGAAAAAAATCGATATCTTGTTTATACTGAGAGATATTAATGCTCAAATTTGAAATACAAAAATTTCTTTGGGTACGCATAAGAATGCAGAGCAAGTGTATTTTGACATACATGTGTTCAAAACAATAAAACTTTTATTATAAAAGTCATAAACTTTATGTAACGTCTTTTCATAACCGAAATACATTATCGACTCGTGAACTTGGTTTATGACAGACCATCTGTGTGTATGTGTTGATTGCTACATATATATAAAAGTAACGGAGAATGTTAGCGGTTCTTAGGAACCACGGTTCTTCGCAGGATTCAGGATATCCCTTAGTCGAGCGTCTCGACTAAAGATTTCTTACTTGTTTTGTCAAATCTTCCGTTTTGGTTTGTTGCGGCAAACTTCTGATTCTATACAAGTGAAATTTGTTAATTGCTGGTTCTGCGAGAATATGACGCACATTAAATGTGCTGGCCTTTCAGTGAGTGACTTTGATAAAGTTATGTCCAGTGCTAAAATTGGTTGTGGCGGCTTATGGAGGTCTTGTCCAAATTGGTTTGGAACAACAAATAAATTTGTCCAATATGTAAAATAACTCAGTGCGGGTTTAATTTTGAATACTTAATAATATATCAAAACAGTTGTCTGGTGAAGTAGATGCTGGTGATAAATTATTAAGTCAATTTGATTTTGAATCTTCTCCAGCTGTTATGTCGACTGCTTCTCAGTTGGTCCCACCTTCCACACCAGTGTCTCCTAATTTATTAGCGCCTTCTACACCTTCTTCTGACTCTCTTGCGATTCCACCTTCTTGCAGTGCGTCAGGGACTCCAGTAGTATATATCCCAGAGTTTATACTGATTCCAACACCTTTATCTCCATATGTTGCTCAAACTACAAACAACAATCTGGCAATTTCTCCTACACTTACCATAACTACTTTATAGGTCGTTTCTCCCCGAAAACAAGTTTTCTTATCCAGGCTTTCATCTGACACGACATGTGAAGCTGTTTCTGCTTTTATTTCCAGAAAATCAAAAGCTAAAGTTCAATTTTGCGACTCCTCGTGAAATTACTTTCAAGCATAAGAGTCCAAGTAGGCTGTTTCCGGTTTTGCTAAACCCTTCCTCTGTGCAATCTTCATCTAATATTGTTTTTTTTTTTTTTTTTTTTTTTTTTTTTTTTAAATATTTTATTTGCTGCTTTTTTGTCAGAGACTCTATAGCGCATTTATCACTTTATTTACTTCAACTTATTTTTGGGCAGGTACGCCTGTATGAAATCTAATATTGTGCCAAAAAAACTAATAATAGTTCAACCTTCTTCACAGATCTTCTTAATATATCAAAACGTTCGTGTTTGTTTCGATATTATGGCGCTGACTGAAACGTAGTTAAGCTCGAATGTTTATAATAGTGAGATTCTCTCGAATGATTTCACTATTTACAGACATGATCGACTGACTCGTAGTGGAGGAGGTGTCTTATTAGGTGTTAAGTCTAATATCCTCCCTTTACCATTTATTTGTTCTGCATCTCAAGATGCCGAGATACACCAAATTGGAAAGGAAGAAAGGATCTGGGAGGAAATATTGCACAGAATCGTTTCAAAAATTCTGTACAAATTGCATTTGAAGTGCAGCAATAATTTGATAAAGAAATTTCGGCTCGAACCATTCAACGTCGGCTCAAGAAAATGGGTTTAATGGTAAGGACACCAGCTAAAAAAACTCTTCTCACCCAGAGAATGAAGACAACTCGCTTAAATTGGGCTAAAACTAACTGAGGGTCAACCCGATTGAGTCCAAATATAATCTTATTGGACCCGATAGCTGCCTGAAAGTTCGACGCAGAAGGCAGAACGATATTCCTAAAACTGCTGCGTGAAGAATTCACTTTATGTAATGTGAAGAATTCGACTTATGTAATGATATAAAATACAAGACAGAATCGCAAATTATGCTTCAAGGGATGGTTAATGCAGGAAAGAACAAAGAAATTATTCTCAGTGAACTTGTGCCTAGATTGGATGCAGGAGCAGAGAGAAAAAGGGAACCCATATTATGCACCTTGTCATCGGGCACTTTCTGTTAGTGATTTTTAAAGTTTTAGTCGTTCTGATCATTTTAGTCGATAATTTTAACTTTTTACAAACCGTAGGTAGCAATTTTTAAGGAAGAATTAGGTAAAGAGTACATGGATTGGCCAGGAAACAGTCCTGACCTGAATCCTATTGAAAATGTGTGGTCCCTTATGAGTGCAAAAATAGGAAAGAAAATGCCAAGAACAATGCTTGAATTGATGAAAACAAAAGAAAAAGTATGGTTTAAGGACATAACATCGGAATATTTGGAGGCTGATTCCATATCCAATAGAGTCAAATGTGTCAGCACGACCAAAGACGATATTACTAAATTTATAACTTAATTTTTTTTATCATTTAAATAGCTTAAATGATAAACCAAAAAAAGTTTTTGTTCAAAATTGTTAATAGTTTATTAAAAATTGTTTTTCTTTTAGATTAGAAATTACTGAAAAGTCTGTATTGTTGAGTTATTTCACAAAAAAAAAATTTTTTTTCTAAATGAATAAAAACTAAATGGAATATGAAACTTAAAAATTTGATGTAAAATTGATTGATCAATATAAAAAAAATATATATTAAGGAATACAATAAAGTTCAGATGATTTTTTAACCAGAGAACGCAACAATTTGTAAAATTGACGTGTGCTGCTTTTTTTGTCGCTGGTTGGCAACAGATTGGTCTATGTTATACGATTCCGTTGATGTTAAGTGTACAACAACTATTTTCTATAGCATTTTAAACTCTCTTATTGATGAGTGTGTTCCTATGTGTCTCCCTGTGCCTTTTTCTAATAAGCCTCTATAGTTTACTCAGACGCATTCCAATTTAAGAAACATTAAGTCTAAATGTTTTAAAAATTTTTAAAAGTCTTGCTCTATTAACTGGTCTAAATATTTCATAGCCAAGTCGAATTTTAACATTTTAAATTCTCGTTGCTATGAGAAATACCTTATGCGTTGCATTTTATTCTTTTGTAAATTTGAAACGTAAGTCTTCTAGTTTACCTTTCGCATTTTTCCTTGAGTCTATCAATACTTCAATGATTATGATTCTTCTGATTTTTTTTGGCGATTTTTTCCAATCAACTTATTCATCTGTCGATCCCCATAAAGCTCCATACCCGTATTATGTCTCTTCTACAAATAATATTAATGCTTCCAATATTTAACTTAATTCAATGATTTCAGCCATTTGGGCAATGAAATCATCTTACTCTCCCGGAGCTGATAATATTCCTTGTTGTGTCATAAAAAAAGGCTGTGATTTCCCCAGATTTCCCGTCTATTTAGAAAGAGTCTCTCATTATCCCTCTATATAAAAAAGGATGGAGGTCTGACATTTCTAATTACAGGGGTATTGCCAAACTATCGGCTATTCCGAAGTTATTTGAAAAGATAATAACCTCAACCTTACAACATTTTTGTAAATCAATTGTTTCGCCATTCCAACATGGCTTTGTTCTAAATCAATCAACCTTGACTAATCTGCAAGAATTTGCTTCCCTAGTAAACGATAGTTTACAGATTTCAGCAAAGCATTTGATTCAGTTCACCATGAAGTATTACTTTATAAGCTTGATCTCTTAGGGGTTTCTCCTAAACTCTTATCTTGGTTATCACCCTATTTAAATTATAGAACTCAAAGAGTTGTGTTGAGAACATCTTTTTCGAAACAAATCTTCGTTCTTTCAGGTGTACCTCAGGGTAGTCATCTTGGGCCTTTACTTTTTACATTATTTATCAATGACCTTCCCAGCTGTATTTCTTATTCAAAGATTTTCATGTATGCTGATGCCGTAAAACTTTGCCTTTCTTATTCTAACACAATCAATCATAAATGCTTACAAGATGATTTTAATTCCTTTCTACTATGGTGCTTAATCAATCGATTGCATTTAAAGTGTTCTAAGTGTATGGCAATATTTTCTTTCAAAGATTTTGGAGTACTTTTCAATTCAAAACTTCGTTTCAATACTCATATTTTAACAATTATAAATGACAGTTCGATTTAATCAGTCAAACAGAGCAGACGTGTCCACGCTTATCTAGTTTAACTTGTAAAAGAACAACATTACTATCTAACGGGAAAAATCAACAACGCAGCATGCGGGAGCCACCAGACCTGCATAGCAGGTCCAATACCCTACAATTTAATATTGACAATACAAAAACTCTAATATATATATATATATATCGGCCCCAAATATATAATAATGAAACGCACCGATAAAGACAAAACGCTTGCAAATTATTCACCTTTCCAAATTAAGAAAACTATAGACAACCTATGAAGCGGAAGAGTGCAAACTCTTAGCAAACAAAATCAATGTCACAAACCATCAAACTCATACAACTCATTTAATTCGATACTACAACAAATGTAGAAGTGTCTGGACACAATACACAAAACTATTCCAAAGGTGTCATATATTGTAACAATCTCTGCGGAGTACAGGAAGAACAAATACTCCAAGATCTCAAACAAGACAAAGTTATTGTTCAGTTAAAAAAATACTAAAATGACAACTAGATAAATACAAGATTTTAATATATAGTACAATCGACCTACCAACAGACATTAAAATTGGTTATAAAAAAGTCAACATACGCCCGTACATTCCACCACCCTATCGATGACGCAATTGTGGTCGAATTGGACACCCAACTAAATTCTGTAAAAGCACAAAAATGTGCATTGACTGTGGAACCATCAATCACTAGCAAACAGAAGAAGAGAAATGCACCAACAGCAAAACCTGAGTAAACTGCAAAGAAAGCAATTTAAAGAAATTTATTCCATACGTATAATCGAAAAGACAACAATTTAAGAAGCTCAACATATATACAATGAAAGACACAGAATCCCACAATCATCATATGCCGAAACAACTAAATTACCAACCCAAAAACCATGCGCCGCAATCCCAAAGAAAACTCGTACAATACGAAGAAGACATCAACTTAAACGGCTCAACGTTAACAAAAACTCAAGCTACAATATCAAACACCCCGTTTTTGGGGAATCGGAAGAGGAGGCCCCCAGTAACTCAACATCCAATTTTGAAGCTTCTAGTACCAAAACTGTGGGAGATATAATCTGATATTAGTTTCCACGCCCTCTGAGGGCGTAGATATATCCGCCATAGCTTTTCGATTGTGGGATATTAACTCGAGTATATGTATATACCAAGTCTCAAGTCTCTATCATCAATAGTGCTCAAAATATATCGAAACTAGGAAAATCACTATATATTCGGATCCGATTTGCCACGCCCCTAGTAGGCGTAGATATATCCGCCATAGCTTTTTGAGTTTGGGATGTCAACGTGAGTGTTCTGTTAAAATCTCAACTCTCTAGCCCTTCTAGAAGTAGTGTTTCTGAGATACAGGAAAATGCATTTTCCGATTTGCCACGCCCCTAGTAGGCGTATCGGGAAAGTCTTAACACGAGTATATATTTCAAATTTCAAGTCTCTAGCTTCAATAGCGTGGAAATGGACAGACGGACAGACTGACAGACGGAAAGACGGACGGACAGCATGTCGGACATTGCACAAAACCAATATACTATATCACTACGTGAAATAGTATAATAACTTTTTTTCTAGAGCAACGATTTTGATCAAACTTGTTGGGCGTGTATGTGCCAAGTCTGTAGTATTTGATATACGGGACAAATTTGAGGCGAAGGGGGCGTGGCATCCAAAATTTAACAAAAACCGAAATTGTATAAGGCTCACATATCACTAAATGCAAAATTTAAAGACTCTTGCTATAAAGATGAATTAGATAGAATTTTATAGCTTAATTTAGATTTTCGTTTTTAATCGATAACAATAAAACGATAACAGTTATCGAATTTCTGAAACAAACTTGATCTTTTCGTGCTATACAGGAACCTACATATAAAATTTCAAGTCTCTAGCTCTTGTAGGTTATGAGAACGACGCGTTCATACATACGGACAGACGGACGGACGGACGGACGGACGGACGGACGGACGGACAGACGGACATGGCTATATCAACTCGGCTTGTCTCCCTGATCAAGAATATATATACTTTATGGGGTCTGCCACGCCTCCTTCTGCCTGTTACATACATACGCCCTCCAACAAAAACATTATACCCTGATTTCCCATTCAGT